>OY829915.1:21423427-22023427 GCA_963691935.1 Nephrotoma guestfalica
AACGTGGCTTTACCACATGAGGCATTACAATGCGCCATACACAATAATGCAGTAAAGGATGAAACGCTTTCGTACGTATTGGAAGTTCAAAAGTTTGAAGAGGGAGATGCCACTACGATACGATAATCAAGGAATATTCCCAACACCTAATCAGGTCCAACGAGAATTATTCAAACCTACGAAGAATTATAGAACCCTGTTCTTGTCCGGATTAAGAAACCCCTATTTCGGTTTTGCACATATGCACGCATCCCTCTGCAAGTTTCATTGCAATGAAACTATCGCAAACAACACAAGAAAGCGACTCAATTAAAGCCCCAAAGATTCAATCAATCAAATATCCAACCCAAAAATTTCGAACAATTTTCGAAATTAACCTCGATAGAAAAATTTAACATTCCAAATTCAAATCCTAAACGGCAAACGGGTGACTCATCAACCCTATGGAAGTAGACCTCTCTATGTGATCACAAAATTCTTCAAATAAACGTATGGTAAACAATCATGAAGTTCACGAGATCACCGCAAGAAATGAATGTGATTCGGAAGTCAAAATGAAGACGACCCTTCTCGCAATTTTGAGATAAACTCAACTTCCGTCTAGTATGCAAAAGCAAACAAGTAAATAAAAATAATAAACTGTTAATAGATACGGGTGAAAACAAAAACATCATCAAACCCGGTATCGTCCCTGTAAATCTGTTAGAAACTCAAGAGAGTTCTGTTAAAAACATCTATCAGACGTAAAACAAGGGTAACAATAAAAATTCGAGTGGCCCATCACTAGAGAAACGCCAAGCGTACCAATCTTCTGGTGCACAATCAACTGTGTTGTTTTTATGTAATATGTCACCATTTGCCTCGTAGTTACGGTTTCAAGATGTTACTGGTGCGATCGCCACGTAGGTTTTCCATCTTCGTGGTGGTTGCGACAGTCCAACATAATATTTGACTATTTCTAATGTTTAGAACTGATTGTACTGAACTGATTGTGTTTCATTAATCTGATAACTAACAGCGCCCTGTTTAACTCTAGAAGAACCTTCGTTTTCGCTGCAACCAACCTTATTACATATTGGCCCTTTTAAAATGTATAAATGACCCAAATGCTAACTCAAATGCTATTTCACAAGAATTGCAAAATCCGTGCATCAAATGCACTGGTTTATCTGACATGATGATTTCTAACATAAAATGTTGAACCGGCAAATGCTTATTGAAGGAAAAAGGCGACATAAGACAGATCGTTTAAGGATAATTTTGGTAGACTAAAATCAGCGAATTGCTCAAATGGGCGCACTATTTAGATCAGGTTTATCTTAGTTCCAAAAATTTTAAGAGACCTGGAAGCTGCATTGTCAAACAACGAATGGAGCAAGGATACTAAAAACTAGTTCAAATCAGTGGGCCAATTTCTTAAAGAATGACGTCCGAACCAGAGCTCGATAAAAAGAAGGGCATCCTTCGGCTCATCTAGTGTAGTCTAGACAAGAAAGCTGTCTGGAAAGTTGCGAATTTGTCTAGAAGGCCGCTTAGTACATCTACCCTCTGCCATATATAAAATTATACTTAGTATTTTGGAGCAACTGGCTAAAATACAATTTGTATATATCACAGAAATGAGTGATGGCATTAGGCAGGTACAACTGGACGCTGACTCAAAACAATTTAAATAAGTATCGACGCACGGCCTATGCTCCATGTGAAGCGCCTCAGTCCTTATGTATATTATTTGACAAGGTATCTGGTTGTGATCTGAAGCTCAAAGTAATTATTTATCCCGATGACTAATCGGACTAGCAGGATGATATGACCGGTTCATCCCAGATTTTCAACGGTAACTAAATACTTTACAAACCTATGAAAAAGAATGTAGGAAGCATTTACATTACTCAAATTTAAGTTAGTAACACTCCTGGTTTCTTTTACTAAGATCCCGATTTAGATGGTTGGGTCCATATCGGTTTAAGAATTCAAAAAAATAATTAGCATAACCGAATAAGAATTCCTTACATCAAAGGTGCTAAATTTATAATTATAACAGAATTTGCCTCACTGTTATGATTTCGTAACTTAAAATATCCCGCTTCTCGTTTCAATAGTTAAGCAATGAGACTGCAGCAATAAGACCTCCAGTTTGTTCAGCGAAAAGGTAAACCAAACGTAGTGTTAGACGCATTATGTAAGGCAGTTGATCCTATATAGGCGCGCCAAAAGATGCAAAATACCTAGATATAATATACAGGAAGCTATAAGGTGTCAGCATTTCAAATACGTTCCGAAAAAAACAATTTTGTCTCTTGAGACTTACTTCAAGGTGAATTCAGTAAATGTAATAGTGGCTTGCTCGCATCGCATATGGAATTAGTTAAGAGATGTGAAAGTTTTTAGGTCAATAAATATTTAAATCAGGTAACTACAATGCCCAAGAAGAAACTGAACACCCATATTTGCGTATGGTAAATGATTGCCGTATATTGAATGGAGTCTTTCCCAAGATCAAAGCGCGAGAGTCAGTACCTCTTGGTGGTAATAGATTTTTTTCTAAGTTTGGCTTGCTGAAGCCATTTAGATACTGGCAAGCAATTCAACTCGAAACATTTCTAGTCACTCTAGGATGAATATGTAACAACTCATTGGACCATTTCCAAAGCAATCGATTGCAGTACTCTTTTTTATCTACAGCTAATTGTAGGACAACCAAAAAGATTGAGAGAGAAGCATGGAAAAAATTGCACGTGCGAGGAGAACAGCGATGTATGATTCATCAAAGTTTGGTCCCTATTGGTTAGAACTTGCACTTCAACTACAAACCACTTGATAGTGAAGCACATAATGAAGAGACTTGCTAAAAAGCTGGCAACCTCTTAAACTAGATATTCCCACGGATGTAATTTAAGTTCGAAATAGAAAAACTAGGTGGAGGGAGGAGGAAGGAACGAGATATGGTACTTCGAAGGAATTTTAAGCAGACCCAAATAACAAATTTTTGGGAAAATTTCATGTAAATGACATTTCATGTAAATTTGGAAATGTCTGACATTTGGGTGTGATTTGACATACAACTGGAAGTTTGATGGTCGATTGGTGAAATTATTATTCCTGTACTAATAACAAATAAGAACATATCGAAAGCAAACTAATTAACTTTGAGAGAATTAAAAACCCCTTTCTAATTTTCAATGTACCGGCTTGCTGACACCTAACCTAGCATGTAACCAAAATTTTTGTCACGTTGATGTTGTGTTTGGTATACAAAATAGCAAACAGAAATACGAATGGTCCGAATATAAAAACGACGGTGTGTACTTGTTCGTGTCTGTTTGTAATTTGATGTTTTTGTGTTGAACAGAATAAAACGGTACTTCATGATATTTTTTGTATTGCTACGCTGTACCAATCAGTTGATTTTTGGTTTCTCGTCCGGTAAGTTGTGTTGTGTGTGAAAGAAAATAATTATGTGTAAAATTTTTAATTAATTGGTGTGAAATCGGGTGACATTGTGTACGTATAAATATTAGTATGGCTTGCCAGGTCCGTAATTAATATTACAAAAAATTATTATAATTATCAGAAAGCAAACTTCAGGCATGCATCGGGATAGAGTGACAGTGACAAAATATCAAATAGTGCGCAAAAAATAATTAAAACAGGGCAAGCCCGTTATTCGTAATCAAATATAAATGCAATCAAATAACAGAAAACCGGTAAGTCAACTTTAATTTTCCAACTTATTATAATTGCTTGCATCACCAATTTGTTCAATAGTTTCTTGCATAACAAGGCTAAGCAAGAGTCGGGCAACGCGCTACACTTTTCAAGCATACTGAAGTGGCACCCAATCAAATTTGTATATATTTCAACCATTTGTTGGGAAAATGAATCGCTAACTGCAGAAAAGCGGTAATTGCATATTTTCAAATTGTTCAGGACATAGAAAAAATTGCACATTTATTGTTGTTACTAAAATGTCATATTGAAACTGGAAAGATATGTTTTGCAAATGTCTTGTTTCTGCTGTTTCTGTTTGGAAAATGATTTTTAGTTCTGCCCGACATCGATTTCTACAGTAAGGCATTTGGAAATATTCCTCCAACATTGTAAATTTTTTCTGGTATTATGAATATCATCCGGTAACTTTTACATAAGTGGCTTCTTATTTTTGTAAATTTTCAATGTATAGGTAAAACTATTGCTCTCGAATTCTTTACAAACCAGTGTTGCTGGATTTGATATATTACAGTTCTTATAGTTATATATGGATTCAGTGGAGTGCTGTTACTGAGATTTTATTTGCAAACTTAAACTGGAACTTCCTTGGTTCCCGACTAACTGTATTTAATCTTCAGTTTATTATATTAAAATTTTTATGGCAGGGTAAACAGGAATGCCCTGTGATGGGATAAAATAATTCGACGAGTTAATTTTTTTTAAGCTGCCACTTCCGCTGGACCGATTTCGGCAAACTTCACTGGAATCCCCAAATATGTGGAAAAGCTTAGGTATGAAGTTTCATGCTGATCAACCGATCTGTTTAGGCTGTACATTGCCCATTTTTTGCCTAAAATCTTATTTTTACCATTAATTTGAGAAAACTGATTTGGGTCCAAATTGTTTCAAATTTAATTTAAAATCTCTTAGTTTCTCGAAAATGATATACTTTTCAAAGTATTTGTAAATAACGTAAAAGCTCCTATGGGAGCTGTCATTTCCGGTGAACCGATTTCGGCTTAAAAGCACTACGTTCTTCCAATTTGTAGAAAAAGCTTTAGTATAAGGTTCCATCATAAACAATCAATTCCTCTAGGCAGTACAGTGCTAAATTTTTGATGAAAAATCGTTCTTGGTCAAAAACGTCAATTCCGCTAAAATTTTGGAAAAATGATCTGAATCGGTATTTTTCCAAATTTTTGTTCAAAATCGTTTTTCTCTTAAATGATATACTTTTCAACGATACTTGTTGTTGCTGCTTGGAAGAAAATAATGGGAGCGATACGATATCTCGCATTTCAAAATCTCACAAAATCAAGCTAAAATTGAAAATAATTTTTTAATAATTTATAATTAAATAATCAATTTAAAATAATCTTTTCCTTTTCATAATTATTATTTTTATATTTTTTTAAAAGTTTTTGTTTTTTTTTGGAATTTTTTACCGCATTGCACTTTTACGACTCGCGCCCTTGCTCAAATATGTTCTTTAGCTAAATTTTATATTATTTTGTACACATCGTCATGACGTTTTCCGACCATTATACTTTGAGACGACGGTGCCACGCTTCATCACTGTTTTGCTTTCGTGGCAAGCGCTCTGAACCAATATTATTTTCACCGATAGCCCAAAATTTGGGCTTATATCTCGGTCGTTGGCGGCCATCACCAATGTAATTTTTTTTAAACCAGCATCCGATTTTTCTAACATCTTCGTCTTCGAATTGTCTGTACATAGTCTGGTAATAATCGTGGCCTTTCTTTAGTGGACCAAAGGCTATCCTTTTTAATCATTTTGATTTGGAATGAAAAATTTTCCACATTGTCGTATTTAGCCACTAGCCCTTCTTATTGGATTTTGCGCCATATTATCTGGCCAAAGTGAAATATGCACCCTTTAAAAGAAGTTTTGGAGGAAAAACTGAGGAAATCCAAGCAAATTTTGTGTAAATTATAAAATAACTGATCGTATACTTTTTTTGGTTTCTTGCTCATCAAGCAAAAATTCAGTGGATTTATTTCCCCTTCAATAATTCAATGTATTGGAAAAATTTGCCGCATTATGGTTGGAACTACATCGAATCCAACAACTTGATTTACCAAGCAGTTTTAAAGAACAAATAGTTCCCATCTAAATAATTAACTAAAGAACAAACAATTCTCCTTCAACGTAACGAAGATTATCCGGAATTATAATACTTTCGAAATTTTCTGGTTCCTTAATTTTATTGGCTCCGGCTCGTGTAATTTTTATTCTCTGCGCAATTTTTTGGTAGGTACATACGTGTGTTGCTTGGTGTATTCTCTCATTATATGAGATGGTAAATAATCAGTATTTTATCACAATCTTTGACAGTGTTGTATGCAACGTTTTCGTGTGAATGGTTCGAAGTAAGTTCTAAAATTTTGCGCATCTCTCCTTGAACACTAGGTACCACACATCCTTTGCATAAGTGGATTTGTTGCTTGCTGCAAATCTAATTGTAGGATTTTAACGTCTTTCTACTTAAATGGTAGGAATATACCTCTGAGAAGTTATCCCGAAAAATTATCCCGAAAAACCATTATAGTTAAGTAAGGCACGACTATTATATATTTACAGAATATTTTAATACTATCCTGATAGTCAAATATATATAATTATTATTGCTGCATACAAAACAAATATTGCAAATTAGATTACAGATTATTAATTAAATTGTAAATTGACTCATAAACTCGAATCATATTTTTGGCGATTGAAAGGTGGATCCTTCCTCTTTAAATTCAATACCAACCTTGCTCTGTTAATTAGTATCTACTACGACTTCACACGTCTACTCGTATATCTAAAATTTGACCCATAGAATCCAGTCACATTTTTGGCAATTGAAAGGTGTACCCTTCCTCTACAAATTCCATACCAACCTTGCACTATTAATTAGTATCTACTACGACTTCACACGGTGATATCTAAAATTTGACTCATAAACTCGAATCACAATTTTGGTGATTGAAAGGTATATCGTTCCTCTACAAATTCCAGGCCAACCTTGTTCTGATAGTTAATATCTACTACGACTTCACGCATCTATATCTAAAATTTGACTCATAGACTCGAGTCACAATTTTGGCGATTGAAAGGTGGATCCTTCCTGTATAAATTCCATACCAACCTTGCTCTGTTAATTAGTATCTACTATGACTTCACACGGTTAAATTTAAAATTTGACTCATAGACTAGAGTCACAATTTTGGCGATTGAAAGGTGGATCCTTTCTCTACAAATTCCATACCAACCTTGCTCTGCTAATTGGAATCTACTACGACTTCACGCATCTATATCTAAAATTTGACTCATAGACTCGAGTCACAATTTTGGTGATTGAAAGGTGGATCCTTCCTCTATAAATTCCATACCAACCTTGCACTATTAATTAGTATCTACTACGACTTCACACGGTGATATCTAAAATTTGACTCATAAACTCGAATCACAATTTTGGTGATTGAAAGGTATATCGTTCCTCTACAAATTCCAGGCCAACCTTGTTCTGATAGTTAATATCTACTACGACTTCACGCATCTATATCTAAAATTTGACTCATAGACTCGAGTCACAATTTTGGCGATTGAAAGGTGGATCCTTCCTGTATAAATTCCATACCAACCTTGCTCTGTTAATTAGTATCTACTATGACTTCACACGGTTAAATTTAAAATTTGACTCATAGACTAGAGTCACAATTTTGGCGATTGAAAGGTGGATCCTTTCTCTACAAATTCCATACCAACCTTGCTCTGCTAATTGGAATCTACTACGACTTCACGCATCTATATCTAAAATTTGACTCATAGACTCGAGTCACAATTTTGGTGATTGAAAGGTGGATCCTTCCTCTATAAATTCCATACCAACCTTGCTCTGTTAATTAGAATCTACTACGACTTCACACGTCTTTATCTAAAATTTGACTCATATACTCGAGTCACAATTTTGGTGATTGAAAGGTAGACCCTCCTTCTACAAATTCTATACCAACCTTGCTCTGTTAATTAATCTACGACTTCACACGTCTATATCTAAAATTTGACTCATAGACTCGAGTCACAATTTTGGCGATTGAAAGGTTGATCCTTCGTCTATAAATTCAATACCAACCTTGCTCTGTTAATTAGTATCTACTACGACTTCACACGGTTAAATGTAAAATTTGACTCATAGACTCGAGTAAAGTTTATGGCGGCGCATCCCCGGATGATACATCTACACAGAACCCAGTATAAAAGGCTGTCATGTGCAAGAATATACTTTCCATGATGTAAAACTTTCAATAATTCCTGCGATTATTTTGTATATGTCTTCAAACAACCAAAATTTCACATCTTAAGTATATTTTTGAACTTGTCAACGGTCGTCGACGATGGGATAGATTAGGACACAATCTATCCAAAGAACGACGATTGTTTCTACCTTAGGTTGCTTTTAATTAATATGCCCGATTCAACTTCATTTGGATCATTGTGGACTGTGACTGGTACGATGTGCGCAACATTTCGAGAAGCATGTCAACAGTTACAATTGCTTGATCACGACAATGACTGGAATCAAACGCTAGACGATGCAATAGCTTCTTCGACAATCAAGTTCGTACACTTTTCGCTATGATCATTTCAACATGTCAGCCTTCAAACCCACGTCAATTATGGGATACGTACAAAGATGACATCGCAGAGTCGTGACGAGGAATTTCGAATTGCTAATGAACGATGATATCTACAATGAAGCGTTAATGCTGATTGAAGATTTGTGTTTGCTTATGAGTGGCAAACTATTGACTGAAATTCATATGGCAGCGCCAAATCGTCAAACTTGTGATGCATTAAATCGTGAATCAATTGATGAAGGCTGTCGATGATGGAAACGGTTGACTATTTTTTCAGATGCGCCTAGCGGAACTGGGAAAACGTTTCTGGGAAAGCGTTCATTGATATTAGCAGCAATACGTGCTCAAAGTGGCATTGAGATAGCTCTCGCATCTGCCAAAATTGCTACCGCTACTGAAGCTTCCGTTAAACCTGCAAATCACCGAAAATCCTGTTTGCAACATTTCAAAGCAATTAGTCATGGCAGAAGTGTTGTAAATTGATCATATGGTGGGCGACTTCCGACAAACACTTTCCGTGATTCCGAATTCAACAGCGGCGGATAAATTAAACGCTTGTCTCAAGTCATCGTATTTGTGAATGAATATGCGATTCATTGAGAATGAATATGCGATTGTTCCTGCCACAGGATAGAACCGCAGAAATTTTCTCCAAAGTACTGCTGAGATTCGGAAATGGACAAATTCCGGTAGATATTACGATTGGTTAAAAATATTGATGTCAATGACTTGAATTGAACGATTCAAAATCAAATTTCAGGAGAATTGCGTTCATACAAGTCAATCGATTGCATTGAAAACGAAGACGAAATCGTCAATTATCCAGTGGAATTCTTAAACTCTTTGGATTTGCCTGGCATGCCGCCTCATCATGATTGCGTCTTAAAGTTGGATCTGTCATCATTATGCTACGAAATTTTCTTGGCCCGAAACTGTGCAATGGAACCCGACTGATTGTGAGGAAGCCAATGCACAATATGATAGCGGCAAAGATTTTGAACGGGTCGTTCACTTGAGAAGAATGCCAAATTTTGCGAATTCCCTTGACTTCAACCGGTTTGCCGTTCCAGTACAAACGCATTCACTTTCCAGTGAAACTTGCATTTGCGATAAACAAGTTACAAGGGCAGTCGCTGGAATTGTATTAGCCAGCTATATAGGGTGGGCCAAATAATTTTTTTTTTAAAGTTCTCAATATTTTTTCAAATTTATTTTTTCATTGTAAAGAACAATCCTTCCGATTAATTATGGAATACTATTTTATTCATATGACTGCCTCGGCTGGCCTTGACGTACCCCATACGGTCGGTCCAATTTTTGAGCACATTTCCGATGGTATGCGGCATTATGTCTTCAATGGCAATGCGAATATTGTTCTTGAGAGCGTCAAACGCTGCTGGTTTATCGGCATAACACTAATCTTTGACTTATCTTTGAGTATTTCCTCTGATAACTCGATCTTCAAAGACAGTGCGCAAAAGATCAATTGAAACTGTGTTGTGTGGCACGGAGTGCCGTCTTGTTGAAACCAAATGTTGCCTATGTCCTCCTCTTTAAGTGCGGGAACAAAAAATTGTTTATCATGGCGCGGTAGCGCTTACCATTGACAGTAACGGCGGCTCCTTGCTCATTTTCAAAGAAAAATGGCCCAATGATGCCACCCAATCAAAATCCGCACAAATAGTCACTCGTTGAGGATGCATCGGCTTCTCTACGATCACGGTTCTCCGTGCCCCAAATGCGGCAATTCTGCAAATTTTCATAGCCGCCAAGATGGAAATGCGCCTCATCCGAGAAGATGATTTGTTTGCCAAAATCGGCATCTTTTTCAAGTTGATCGCAAACCCACTCAGCGAACCAAAACGCAATGGGTGGTCTCTTTGCTACAATTCCTGAACCAATTAAACTTTATAAGGTGTCATACCAAGGTCTTTATGCAGAATTCGCCGCAATGTTGTGCGTGAAATGTTCAATTCTTGGGCACGATGACGAGTTGACGTTCCCAGCGATTCACGCACATTTTCGGCTACCAGCATCAACATTTTCGGGTGTACTCTTGGTTGGTTACTTGGTTCGTGTCGGTTTATAAATAGCAGGCCTGTTTTTTTAACTTTATTCACAAAATAGCGCACACATGGAGCTCCCGGCGCTCCGTTTCTTCCGAAAACCGCACGCAATTTTCGTACACATTCTGCAACATTACCATGATTTTCGAAGTAATGTTTCAATATTTACCAATATTTTTGAAGCGAATACACAACCATTTTCGTTCAGCAGAAGGATACAACTAACTTTCTGTCAAATCAGAAGTGACATAAACACTTACCATACTCAAAATAATCGCTAGTTCAAAAAAAATGGTCCACCCTGTATGTGGCATGTTCCCGAGTTGGGAAACCATACTCACTCTTCATTTACGCTCCGATTAGATTTGAATAAATCGAATAGAATTCAATGAAATTAATATTTGATTTGATTTTCGCCAAATATTGGACGATCGATAATTTTCGATCAAAAAAACAAATTTCGGGTGGACTCATGAATGCTCGAAATTAATTCAATAAAAAAATCTGTTTTGGACAAAACGAAGGTTACCGGGCCAGCTAGTATAAAATAAATACGAAAATAAATTTTCAATTTTCGTTATAATTTAAGAAAAGGTCCCACCCCTGTAAAACCAAAATCCATTAGAAATCCTCAATTAAAGGGTTCATAAATAAATTTTCAGTTTCTATATGAATTTTAGTTTACAGTGCTAACCAAAACAAACCAACGTAAATGAAAATGAATGTGGTAGGCATTCTCTAACTCATTTTCTCGTTCTGTATCTATTTAGGCAGATATTTATTTTAATGCAAAACTTTTGCCCGCAAAAATTAACTTTTATTTCAACATACACTTGAAATTTTCTTTTAATGACTTTTTAAGAAGCCAAGGATATTTTCATTTCTTCGTTTTGTTTTTTTTTTTTTTTTTTTGGTATCCGTATTGTTTTCATTTTTTGGAAAAATAGAAATTATCATAATAAAACTGAACAACCAAAATTAAAAATAAGAAGCAAAGTTTTTTTTTTTTATTCTGTTCACCAGTAAAATTACATTGTTTATTGGACTTTCTAATAAAACCTAGGAAAAATATTTACAAGAAAAATTTCATTTAAACTTTTAAATTATAATTTATTTGGTTATTTAAACAGAAATGTAATTTTTGTTGTTTTTTTTATAAAAATTGGATTTTACTTGTGCTGTATGTTAACATTATTATGGAGTTCACGAAAATGCGAACTTTGGTGTGCTTTCATTTATTATGTTGTTTGCATTTACATGTACATAGTTTGTTGCATTTGGCTACCACACCACAGCACATAGTGGAGTGACTACATAAAAAACGTCCACGAGTATTAAAATCAAACAAGTTCTTTGTTATCTAACTACAACTAACTTTATTTATGTACGGCAAGCGCGAAAATTTTTCCAAAACTAGCAGGGCAGCTATATACGAGTATACACTGTCAGGAGTACATTATGAAAATTTTATATTAAAAAATATTTTCATTACAGTATTTTTTTTTATTACAAAGTTATTAAAAAGTTTTCATAAATTTGTACAGAGTACAAAATAAAATTCGTTTCGTTAAAAAAGCAAACTTAAATAGTTTTACTATTTATCGATTTAAAAATATAAAAAATTTAATTTTTAAATTTAAATTCAACGAGGGATGGTAATGACAAAACAATTTGCATATACTTTGGAATTTTACAAGATGTTTTTTAATCTAAAGTTTTGTGCTTTTATTTGCTTGTTTGTTTGTTTCCGTTAAATTCCAGCATAAGCAAAATCGGGGCAAAGTTTTATAATTGCGACTGCACGTTTCGTGCCTAAGATTCTATGGCAGTAATGATAAATGAAATCTGATATGCTTATAAAATCATTGGTCAAATCACAAATCTGATAGTTGACGCCTGCTGCTGGTCAGAGCTTAGTCAATATAAATTGAGTTGATGAAGTTTGTCGTGCTTTATACCAACGCCTCTAGAGGAGTGACTCTGGCTGATTTATTTTTGTGTGCATCAATTCTCCTTTTGATTGTCACACAGACTATGCCTAAGAGTACGAGCGCAAGGAGACCATACGTGAGTGCATGTAGTAGTGCACGTGGTGATGAGATAAGCTTTCTCCTGTATTCATCGTTACTGCCTTTATTTTTGCTGTAGTTCTTCGATTCCTTGTACCTTTGACAAGTCTTGAAAGTGCTAGAAGTAACCTTTAAAACCTTTAAAACCCGACTGACTTTTTTCTTTTTTTCGTGCGAATATTTTTAATTCTCGATATTTATCGATAATCGATAAATATCGAGATTCGCACATCAACGTTTCGCATAGCAAAACGAGCTATGCCTCGTAATTAAGTGGCACGGTGTATAAATAGTTTTCCTACAAGAAGTGCCACGAAGTGAAAAGGATTTTGAGCCGCTACATCACTCCCATCCTGGATCGAAAACCGTATAAATTAAATTTAACCGTTTTTCGAACACTACGTTTTTCGACTGGGTTTGCCACAAGTATTTCGTATGCTGGATTAAGCCTGTCGATGGATATTGTTGATTTTTCTATCTATATCCACAACAAAGAATTTGCGCAATTTGTGGGTTACTGGATACGGCCCAGAATAGGGTGTACTCAAAGGACCTCTGACTCTATCCACACGCACGAATTCGTGTGAACAGGTTTTCAGATTTTCGGGAATGTACGTTGCCTGTTCGTTTGGATCTCGTGTGTCCGTAGGAACTAAGGCTCTCAAGGTGGTACGAAGCTGCTTCGCGAAATCCGAAGTATCTGTGTTTGGGTTCGAACTTTGATCGCTGATGAAGAACCTTGATGTTTTGACCATATACTAGCTCTGCTGGTTTGCAGTCCAAGTCTTCCTTGACAGAGGTTCGAATACCCAATAGGATAGTTGGAAGTTCTGAACTCCAATGGGATGTATTCCATCGAGCTGTTAAGGCGGATTTTAATTGCCTGTGGAACCGTCCGACAAGACCATTCGCTTTCGGTTGTATGCAGTTGTCCGAATGCGATGGGAACCTAAAAGCTTCGTGAACAACGTTGATTCGAATTGTGTTCCTTGGTCTGTCGTGATGAAGAGTGGGACACCATATCTACAGCTATACTCATTGTAGAAGATCTTAGTTATGATTTTAGCGGTCATTTCTCGGATTGGATAATTCTGGCCAACGGGTAAATCGGTCGACTATCGTTAAAATATAACGATAACCGTTCGATTCGGGCAGTGGACCAACCAGGTCCATCTGGATGTGTTCGAACCTGCCACTTGGTAGCTCGAATTTACCAAGCGATGATTTTGTGTGGCGGTGAACTTTGGACTTTTGGCATGGGATACAAGATTTAGCCCAATAGCTTGTATCAGTATTCATTCTTGGCCAGAAGTATTTTGAAGCTATCAGTTTTCGCGTAGCATGGATGCCGGGATTTGCTAAGCCATGTAGACTATCGAAGATTGCCCGTCGCATGTTAAGAGGAACGTAGGGGCGATTTTTACCTGAAGAAAACTCACACCAAATTTGCTACTTGTTTGGTAAGTCGATCGGTTGCAGGTTTACGCTAGATTTCCGTGTGCGTGCTGAATCAATTTCTGCAATCCGTCGTCGCGTTGTTGCTCTACAAGTAATTCCTTCGTGTCGAAAGAGAAGACGCTGAGTTGAGAGTGAGAAGTGTTTCTCCAGAACAAGACAAACAGTTACTCGCCATATTGTGTTTACCTTTGATGTGATCAATGTCGGTAGTGAACTGGGCAATGTAAACGAGATGTCGTAATTGCTGGGGACTACGTTTTGCCTTTGATGCAATAGCTGTTGTAAGTGGTTTATGGTCGGTAAATAGAGAGAAATTTCGGCCTTTCCAGAAATTTCCTTTCTTTTTTTTTGACCTTTTATTGATACCTGGCTAGACCATCTGACCCTGAATGCGTATCTGTTATCCTTCCCAATGCCCATTTTGTAGGTGGAAGTTGTTCATTCTTTATTAAAACTAGCTGACCAATCCTGTAGTTGGCTTTTGGTTATTTCCATTTGTACCTTTGTAATAGACTGTTTAAGTAATCCTTGGTCCATATTTTCCGAAATCGTTGAATCATCTTTGAAAGCAGAATCCACCTCTGTTTTGGACTTATGTTGGTTTTGTCTGACTCAGGGGGTGAAATCAGTGGTCTTCCGATTAAAAAATGTCCAAGTGTCAAAGCATCAAAATCATTTAAATCGCTAAACTCCTCGTAGGTTAGTGTTGTTTCACCGATCATTTTCCTTAAGTGGCCTTCCGTTCATTTGTCTCCAGATTCCCAAATGCCTCCGAAGTAGGGACTACCGGGTGGGATGAAATGCCAGTTTGTTCCATGGTTAGCTGATTCCTGAGCTGCATTGTTGTTTGCTTGTTGTATAGCCACCTGTAGCTCCTTACTTAGCGCGTTCCTAGCTCCAACGAAGTTGGTTCCATTGTCACTGACACATATGGTTAAAGGCGTTCCTCTTCTTGAAGTAAATCTTCTAAATGCTAGCAGGCATGCTGCTGTTGTTAGCTCACTCACCAGTTCCAAGTGAATTGCTTTCGTAGATAAACAATTGAACAACGCGATATAGTTATAAGTAAGTTGTAAGACTTGTTTCCTCTTGCTTTGGATACACGGATTGCAAATGGACCGCAAATGGAACGTAATTTTGCTAAAGTTGCTCGGATGTCTCCGTGTAATACACGATAGTGTGCTGCAATTGTGATGAGGGTTGAGCAAATATGATTTTTTGGCAGAATCAGTTGATGCTTTTGATGCTTTTTGTTTGTTGTTTTTTCTGGCGTTACTCGTTGTTTTGAGGAGTTTAATGTCTGCGGCAAATTACGAATCTTGTACCGTTTTTATGATTACATTGTGTGATCTGGCTAGTTCGTCTACTGTTAAAAAAATTTGTATCTCTCCAGGAACTTGATGTATTCGATTTTTATGGATAGTAATAAATCTGTAGCAGTACGCTTTAGTTCTTTTGATTTTAAGGGCCGATGAAAGTCGTGAAAAGTCTATGAACTCTGCTTGAGGAGGTGCATTGATAAATAAGCAATTTGGGTTCAGTTCTTAATTGGCTGCTTCTTCAGTTGGTTCAAGCCGTAGTGGGTAGTTTGAGGTTTTTAACCAGCTGAGCCCTCCCCACAAAAGTTTATAGTTTCGCAAATGTCGTGCGTTCATTCCACGTGAAGCTACATCCGCGGGGTTATAATTGGATTTTACATAATGCCACTGAATTGGTTGCATAAGCGACTGAATTTCAGCTATTCTGTTACTCACAAAAGTGTTCTGTATTTACTGGGATCGCCTTTTATCTTTCCAAGCGATATCTTCGAATCCGTCCACGCATAGGTAGTAGCGTGTTCCAAATCCAAGGCATCTTAAACTGTAAGATGCATCGTTTTGCAATTGTAACAACAATAGGGCACCACCAAAAAGTCTGAAATTGCCATTAAAAACTTGTGGCGTTTTGTTTAATGCCTCAAGAGAATGTTTAAAAGCCATTGTGCTTTCATCCCAGATATAAATTAAGCATTTCGTTAGCCATATTGGATCGTTTTTTGATGTTGAACATTGCATTTTCAATATTAGGAATCTTCAAAAACAGTTTGACCGATAAATGTGCTGTTCTTCCACCATCCAATAATTTAGCGGCATTGCTGCGATACTGTTGCAAGTATGAGCGAAATCAGGAATGTTCTGCCCGTGTCTCCTGGCGCATCCAAAAAAGAATCAACCTTGTTAAGCTTTAATCGTCAAGATAACTCGATCGTAATTAGCCGTTTGATTTGCTGCCGGCCAATTGATGGTTGTATATTTTCGGTGTGTAGTCTATCTGTGTGCCTTCATTAATTTTCCGGATTCTGTGAAGTATATTTTCGCAAAACATTTCGTCAACATCATGGCAATTGACAAATTTGATGTTGTGAAGAAGCGAATGCTTGTCTCTGCAAGATTAATGTCTTAATGATTATGGTCCTCCAACAACTGCAGTTTGCGGCACGCGTCGTGATATGTGTTGTGCAATTGGCCGTTGATAGTTCGTTAATATTCGATGTACATGATCCTCCAACATTTACAAATAACAAACGCAAAAAGAATCACTCACGTTGATTTGGGTGAACAGTGTATAATCGGCCCAATGTATGTGGTTTAAATATGTCAGACCGAAAATATCTGTTCATTTGCATAATTCGAAGAATTCATTCAGTTTGGTTTTTGGTGGATTGAATGCTCTTTGCAGAGCTTTATTTTCGATGAAGCCTTGCAGGGCAAAAACTTTTCGCACTCCAAATAATATTGCTGTTGTGTGGCAAAGTGTGAGAGATAATCCGAAATAATCAACAACGCGTCGATCACTTTAATTAGATTTTTCGAGGACCTGCTTGTTGCAAATTATGCACAAGAACTTGAATTTACACGCAAACAAGACGTCAAGGTAATAAACGTCGTGTATTTCAGTTTTCATCAAGAATCACCTACAGCAATTAGGCGCATTTTACGTTGAATGGGACAAACAAGCAAAACTATCGCATTTGAGTGAACGAAAATCTATGTGGATATCAAGAGCAGCATCCTCAAAAAGGTATCATCGGACTGAAAAACGAAATTCTACGCGATACCATGCAATGATAACGGACAATTTTTGCTTAGCTTGCTGGAATCGAATTGGGTGATGTTTATTCCAGAAAGCACCGCCTTGGCATACTACGCGTCAGAAATCGACGATTTGAAAAGGTTTTTCGAAAATCGCTTCGATAAACCTTCAAAGTACCCAACTCCATCTAAAAATAAATATTTGTTTTAGTAGTTAGACAAACCTAGTCATTATATTTTACTCGTGGCTTCATCTGCAGTATACTTGCAACGCGTGTTGCAATGGCTCTGTTCCCTATTATGGAGTTGAGTGGTATCAGGACGTTCTATCACATGGCTTCTCCGATCAAAATTATGTCCTTCCTTAAAGGCCTTCCGAGTTCGATGACACGTAATCTGGTACCATTGCATAATCTCGATATCTCGATGCGTTCATCGAGGGGTTGACAACTGGTGTATCAGTGAGTATTCCGTCCATAATTTTTTATTTATTTTTGAAACTGACTATGGCACCAGTATGGTTCTTTCACATAACCAACTTTCATTACGAATATTTCGTTGTAAGTTCTAAAACTATAGCAATGAGCTTACCTTCAGAAATTACAACATGTCAAAGTTGGTTGATGAACGGAAACCTTCCCCTCATTTATCTCCGCAGTAGTTTGTTTGCGTGTGGAAAAAACCCAGAGTCACTAAGGAGCTGAACTCGCAAGTATGTAGTGAGTTGCATCTGTTAAACTTTTATTCATAAACGTGACGCTTTCGTCCGCTTGAGTTTCTTGTTCAGTAACAGGTAGGGTTTGACAAAAATCAATGTAAGTCGCTCGCAAAGAGAACAACCACGCTTTTGAGTTGCTCTAGATCAAAATATGAAACAACATCTTCGAAAAGTAGTAGAAACTCACAATTTAACCTTGGAGGAGCTTGCAATACTTCCTAGCTCAAATAAAAGCGTGTTTGAAATCCAGACAATTAGCATAAGACCGCCACAAATGGAATTTGCTGACCAAACTCAGTCAAAACTTTTGGAAAAAATGACGCACGGGTTATCTCTCACGAATACAGTGTAGGCCAAAATGGTTACAAGAACAACCTAACCTCCCGGTGGGAGAACTAGTAATCTTCAAAAGTAAAAAACTACCCCTTACGCAATAGCCACTAGTCACAGGCATCGAACTACATCCGGGACAAGATGGACAAGTCAGAATAGTTACACTCAACTACAAAACCAACACGTTGAAGAAGAATCTTACCATTCTTTGGCCGTCTTTCCTTAAGTAACGAGACTGAAGACCACTTCAACATGCACCCCAAGAATAGTAATCCTGCTAAATCGGTAATAGTCAAGAAAGAAAATCAGTTTCGATCAATAACACAAAATACAACAAAAACTATGCAAAACGAAAATGAATAATCCACAAAGAATAACCACATTTAGTGTTAGCAATACTCTCACCTTGCTGCTTGATAGGGTTCGCGCAAGTCCAGATCAAAGTCACTCCATTTAACCATTCAACAGAAATATATTTTGAGGATCTAGGTACACTCGAAGTATGAAGTGGACCTTAGTAACTTATTACAACAAGTCGAGCAGGCTGCAGCCTGCACGAATTCATCTGGGTTAAACTACAATATAATTTTACAACAAATTCAGTGGCGGATCAACAACTTGGTCGCAAACAATTATCTCTTATTAACAATTAATAAGGAGCGTCGACGAGGAAGGCGAAGTTCAGGAGACACAACAGGCTTTATCTTAGTCAGGGACACGTTTGGAATCTTCACCGAGCGCGAGGCGAACCAGTATGAATTGCAGTTTGAGAACATTAACATCAACGAGATGCATTTAACGGCACTAATTAGAAACCAGACGTCAATAATAGACAATACAATCAAACTGGTGACGCTAGAATTGTTGAATGTCGACATTAAACAAGCAACTCGATGAATCTCGCACATCGAGGAAAGAGTACGCTTAATATTAGCCTTGCCTGATGTTGTTTATTGAACACATCACAGAATTCTGCATCCGTCGATACTCTCCCTGTCTCAATTAGAGGGAGAAATTATCAGCACGACACAGCATATTTCACACGCATTGCTATTTTAGGTAATCGGTGCTGTCGAACGAAAACGGATAAAAACGATTGTAATGCTCCAGGCTTTGACGTACGCATTTTAAAGGCTTATTTAGTTCTGATCTTGTCGAATTCCATGTTGATAGAAGTGCCCAAATTTAAATTTATATTTCTAAAGTTTCGTGTTCCATTTATGAAAGTGCCATTCAGGCTGAAGGAAAGAGTTAAAAAACCTAATTTAAACGGATTCAGTCAAAGTACTTGATGATCTGCACAAGTTGCTGAGATTTTAAAGAAATTGCCATTGTTCAACGGCGAATACAAGACTAGTTAAAATTTCCTTCAAGTCAATTAAAGATTTCCAACTGCCACAACCAGAAGGCTAAAGATTATCAGAGTTATTTTTTCATTCTGTAGAGTCTGGATTTGATAGATTTTGCTTACATTCTAGATTATTATGAACATTTTGAGACTTCAATGAACCATTATACTCGTATGTGGTATTCGTTTCTTCATTGTGTACTAAATATTGCATAAAACTTTATTTTATTTGTCCCATCAGATTAATAATTTCTAATGCCAATTTATAAATTTAAGTATAGAAATATAATTTACATAAATTCATTGACAACGAGTATCGAATTATTTTTGCCTGACAGTTTCTGCTTACATAGTTTTAATCCTATTCCACAGGGACAAATCATTTTGGGCTAGAAATCTCTTCTATTTATTTTACAAAAGCCGAAAGTTTGTCCCAATTCTCCAAAACAGAAATATTCACAATTATTAAATTTTATAACACACTGGGAATGACAAACATATGTTCAAGGTGTGGCCGACATAAAAATGGACGCAGTTCCCTCCGTAGGAATGTTATCGTTTAAAGTATTTGTCATTTCAACAAATCATTAACTTTAAAGTATTGAGTGAAGTATCGCTGTGCTAGTAGCATAAATCGAACCAATCTGTTCATATGTCAAAGTGTTATGATCAGTGTGTGCCAACAAATATGAGTACTATCATCGCGGGTGTAGAATAAATCTAAATAAATAAAACAACACCAAAAACGTAAGACAAACGAAAATCTTGAAAGTATGTTGTTATGGCAAAAATATGCTAATCCATATGAATGATCACGTACAGATAACAATTCCAGAATCATAAATAGGATGAACAAATATAAAAAAGTAGAAACGAAAATATTAAAAGCACTTTTCATCTACTGTATTCCCAATTTTAATCTCTCAAGAGTTCCATAGAAAAGAACATCACACAAAGAAGGAATTTTTTTTCTGCTTTTCTTAACTTTATTTTTCTTCAAAACAAAACAAACTGGAAGAATTTTATAATTCTTGTTTTTATTTTTTGCATCAGCATCATCATCATTCAGTATATGGTGCAAAATACGCCGTATCACAAATTTGAGATATGCAACCGGAAGTCATGTTTAAACTTTTTAGGTTTAGAACATAAATTGAATGGGCGGTACTGGTTAAAAAAAATGTTGTGGAACATGATTTTTTTATATTGTTGTTGAAAATACAGGGTGTCAAATTCTGAACAAAATTATGAACATCATTTTTGCAAATATGGCTGAGTAAATAAAACCAATTTTCCGATTCCGGCCGCCAAAATGTTATTTTACAATTTTATCGGTGAACGCTCGCTCAATATTTACGATCTCCCTGATAAATTAACTGTTTGGAATGACCCAATCGATCATTAGCACATTCATACTTTTATGTCATTCACCCTCCGTTAGACCACTTCTTGTGTAATCTGAAATGAACAAGCGAAACCAAAACAAGATAAATGAAACGACATGAAGTGAAAATGAAAACACAAGAAATGATAGTGAATATCACAAGTTACATACTTTTTTATTGGTGTTCTGAAAACCGATTCAAGGGCCATACTTATGTGGTAAATTTTTTTGTTCGTCACGCCAGCCGGAACGATATCAGCCGGAACCAAACAAATATGCCACAAATAGCACGATCTTAAATCGTGCTCATATGTTGCAATTTCGTCCAAATTGCACTGTGACCATAGTGCAAGCGCCAAAATTATTTTTGTAAACATTTAGTTTCGACTGGATTTGTATGGTTCTGGATAGCATTATATGGTTCAGCTACAAAATCATAAATTGCACAATGATGCACAATACATCGTGCTACATGTGCCATAGTTAGTTTGGCTGTAGAGGGCATGGTTCCGGCTGAATTTGTAAGGTTTTTTCCCAAAAAAACAGCATGTTTCTGGATTTATAAGGTTCCGGATGAAAAATCATGTGGTGCAGAATGATGCACAATGCAACGTGCAACTGGCTGGCTTTTTCAGATTCTGGCTGGAATTATAAGATTCCGGCTGAAAAAGCGCATACTGCAAAATGATGCGCAATACATCGTGCTACATGTGCCATAGTTAGTGGCTGTAGAGGGTATGGTACCGGCGGAATTTCTAATGTTTTTTTTCCGAAAAACCACATGTTTCTGGATTTATAAGGCTCCGGCTGAAAAATTATATAGTGCACAATGATGCACAATGCATTCTGCTTCTTGTTTCATAGTTAATTTGGCTGTTATATGGTTCTAAGTGGCTCTATCAGGTTCTGGCTGAAACTATAAGTTCCGGCTGAAAAAGCGTTTAGTGTACAATGATTCTCAATGCATCGTGCTATTTGTACCATATTTGTTTGGGTCCGGCTGATATCGGTTTCGGCTGGCGAGACGGACACAAATTTTTTGGTGACATGTAAACGTTTTGCATTCGCTTTTCAATATTTGGAAGAACCAATGTGACTAGGAAATTTCGTTTATCGTCTTTATCGTCACACCTGTTGTTCTCATCGACAAAACTCCACCTTTTTAATGATCGTTGCACTAAAAAATAAAATTACTTCTGGTTTCATTGATTAGCCTTGACCAAATTTTGTGTAGTGCATGGTGGAAAGTAAGTTCACACACGAATTGCTTTTTGGCATGAAGCTGCAAATTGAAACCAAATCGACATGAAATTCAAACCAAGGTGAAAGAACAGAACAACGCGGAAGTTTTCTTATTTCATCACGGAGGCATCTTTTATTGGATCGAATGGTGCTAACAATTGCGACACCAAGTTTAGCCAGTCGCTCAGTTCCTTCCTATGTTGTGAAAAAATTATGTAGCATATTCGTAGGGCCGCTGTTAGTATACGAGTTGCAACATAACATTTCCGCCTTGCTTCACTCCACGTTAAGCTCCTTCTTCTCGAACTATGTGTAAATATTTCTTACGATGGATATTTTGTTCTTGAATCGCAACCCAACCGAATTTTCATGACATATCTCGCTGCTTTGAATCTATGAGGATGCCGTAAAACACCAGCAGCCAAAAGTGAAATTCACTTTCAGTTAGATTCTTTTAAACATTTTGCTTTTTATTGGGTTTAGCCGGTCAATGATAATCATGAGGACAATGTTTGGTGTGAATAAATTTGTAAAATACCTAAATTGGAAGAGAATTTTGTTGCTTGGGTTCAGCTCAAAAACGCATAGTTATTGTGTTGGCGCATTTTATTCCATTTGGTTTCAGACTGCATTTCTTCATCGTCGTTATCACTGATAAATATCTCATTTGGTTCTAGAACCATTTTATCCTGAATATCAGATGCGTCGTCTTCCTTTGGAACATATTCTAAATCATTATCGTTGTTATCGTCTGCGAATGGATCGATTTTGGTTTACGCTGTTGCCGTTCATTGACTGAAAAGCTGTTGCCAATCGTTCATAAAATACGATTACTAAATTACAACATTCGTGTATTTTTGACGGGAATGAATAAAAAAACAATGCAAACGGTAAAAGAATAGAAAGAGCTAATTGTGCCCCTCGTGACGATCAGCCCTCTGATGGGGAATAAAGTAAACTATGGGGATGTAGGAGGAAGGTCGACAGACATTTCGTAACAGCATGACTTCTGGACAGCCGGTTTTAGTCGTGTAAACGATTTAAAAATTTAAAATTTCTAACATTTACCGATTTCGGGATTTAAGCGTAACATTTATTTAAATCTAGCAAAGTCATTGTACTCCACCTGATCGATGCAAAATGGATTTTTTTTTAAATAGTAGGTAAATTTCTTTCTTTCCAGTCCTAACTGTGCATAGTAAAGGGAATCTGCTTTACTAGTTATGCGTAAATCCATTTCTCGTTTGCGAATATGGCCCCAAAAATCCATATAGAGCAGTTGCCATGGCCTAAATACCTTGAACGCTTTTCCCATCGCTGGTCACATGCATTAATGAATCTTTTTCCAACCGAAATAATGGTTGGCCTAGTAATATCGTTGTAGTATTTCGATGGTTTATGTTATTCCTTATGTAAAAGAGGCAGATTTGATCAATTGATTTACCAATGGTTCCGGAATTACAAGTTTCCAGTGAGGAATAGCTGTTTCTGAATCATTACCCATTTTCCAAAATATCTTGTCATCCGAAACTTTGAAATTTTTAGTTACCTCCCAATTTTTCTGTATTGCTTTAATTCTAGAGATATATTCTGGACTGGTAAACGCTGCGGATTCTAGGTTCACATATGCGGACTATTTATATCGTCATTTATTTTCTCGACGTTTCGCCCAACCAACATTTGTTCTTCAACATAAGCCCGAGATAGACTGCCTGGAACTACATTTAAGGTGCCATTTCTATATTCTATGGAAACAGCGAAAACTTGCAATTTAATACACCATCAAGCTAATCTCCTGGACAAATCTCAATGTTCCATCAACCAACGAAGACTTGAGTGATCTGTTATGAATGTAAGTTTATATCCTTCTATATATGGTATAAACCGTTTTATGGTATAACACTGGAGCTAGTAAAGCTACTGGATGTTCTTCTCTATTTTCCCATCTTTGAAATAAATTGCTTTCAATTCCTGTACTGGATAACTACTCCTAGAACTGGTGCTGTGTTTAACTCTTTCTCCAGTTCGTCGAATGCCTTTGAACTCTATTTCACGACCATGTCCAAATAGTTGGCTATAATACGCCGGTATCAGCCAGTCATTTACAGGAATCTATGCGTATTTCTTTGGCGGTTCTAGGCAGAGCGTATTCGGTTATGGCTCGCACTTTTCCGGGGTCCACTCTAAGTTATCTTTACCAATTACATACCCAAGGTATCTTGCTTCCTTAAGTACGAACTTACTTTTTACTACATTTATAGTTAGGTTTGCTGATTTCAACAATTTAGCTACTTCAGATAAAAGTGTTATGTACTCATCGAATGTAGCGGACATTACTAGTAAATCGTAAGTAAACAAACACCTTGTCATGCAACTGATGAGGAATAACCTTATGCATTAGCCGGCACATCCCTTGACGCAGACTCTAATGGTATTTGCCGATAGGCGCCCTTTGATCAATGATGCTAATAAACCTAGTGTTATTTAAACGTCCAAGCAAATCTTCGATAATTGACAAGGGATAAGCGTCCTACACGGTGAGAGAATTTTTCTTTCTTGCGTCGATATATAGACGTGCCCTTCCGTTAGCTTTTAATACTCGTGTCACTGGGAATGACCACGAGCTGGTACTTTCAACTCTTTATATATGACCTCTTGGACCTTAAGTGATACAGCAAAATATCGCTGCTTTACGGGAGCGGCGTTTCTGACATTATTTTTGTGACATAAAACGTTGGTTTTACCTAATACATCCTTCTCGAATGATGAGAACTGTAGGATCACTTCTCTAACCTAGTTTCATGCTCGTTATTTAATTCATGGTGATTGTTAATTGATGTGGTGGTTGATAATTTCTGTCTAACTGATCAATCATTAGTGGAATAAGCCGAATGCCTCCCACAAATCAATCCCTAGATATAACGGTTGGGTTAAGTTTGGAGCGATGTGTATCCATATGATTTTCGTTTTTCCTACGTACGAACGGAATTGGCGGTCGATACCGCAGTAGAGATTATATGTCCCGAGAAAAGGAATTTGTTTTACAATATTAGTCTCTCTGTAAGAACCGTTACACGACGCATAAGAAATGTCAGCAAATCTAAAAATATCTTTAAAAGAGCACTGCAAAAATTTTCAGTATTTCTCGATAGCCATTGATGAAAGTAGATACCACTAAAATACCAGTAAAACCAAATTTCGAAATTATTGAAGAATAAGCTCAAGTCTTATCTATGAAGGGTACTGCCACAGGAGTAGATATTCTTAAAGCATTGCTGCAGTGAAAAACCGACCGATAAATTTGTACTTATTACAGCTACTGTCCATAACAACTGACGGAGCGCCAGCAGTGGTTGGCGAAAAAAATGAGTCATTGGTCTTCTTCAAAAGAACCTGGAAGACCTCGGAATAAAACAAACCTTAAGAAAAGTTCACTGCATTATCCACCAAGAAACAATGTGCGCGAAGTCCTCAAATTTCAAGGACGTGATGGACGTTTCTGTGAAAGCAGTAAACTTCATCTTATCTCGGGGGTTGAACCGCCGTCAATTTCAGCAACTTTTATTGGAAGCAGAAAATCAATACGGTGACCTGCTATATTTCTCTAATGTTCGCTGGCTCAGTCGAGGCGCAATGCTAGGAAGAGTGTATGCTCTGCGGGAAGAAATAGCCACATTTCTTGAGAGTAAAAACGCAAGTTCAAGAGAATTTCGCGATCCCGAATGGCTTTCACGCCTTCATTTTTTGGTAGATTTAACATCGCATTTAAACAATATGAATTTGTAGCTTCAAGGCAAAAATCAGCTAATACAAGACATGCGGACATACATCCTCGCATTGGAAACCAAAGTTCAATTGTGGGAAAGTCAACTTGAAAAATCCAACTAAGCCTATTTTCCAACTCTCCAGAACACCAACCATCAAAGCACCAGTACATTTGCAAATGTAATAAAGGACTTGAGAACCACGTTTGCTGATATTCGTGCAGCAGCTACCGATGTAAAACTCTTCGGTCCTCCGTTTAATGTGGAAGTGAACTCCGTACCAGAAAATGGCGAAATGGAACTAATTGAGCTAGAATGCAATGATCTCTTGCGAAATAAGTTTCAAAATTCATCTTTACTAGATTTCTATACAAAATGTCTGCTTGAAGCTGGGCTTTATCCAAACTTAGTAAATCATGCAAAACAAATGGCATCGATTCCCAGGTAGAAAAAATTAGATGCGATCAATTTTAATGGAAAATGTTGTCATATGTGTTCAAAGTTTAAATAAAATTGGGTTTTTGGACAGGGTTTAAAAATTGCCTTGTCGCTAATAACTATCAAACTATCCAACTATCAAAATTATGTTCATAAGTACACCCTGCATCTTTAACAACAACAATAACAACTGAAAAAAATTATGTAACACAAACTTCCAAAAATTTGTGATTTGTCCTATTTTGCACCATATATGCTCGTATATAATATCAAGCCAGTAATCATTTTGTATCATTTTCCCCTTTTCCTTCCCTATTTTATATTATATCAAATAAAACATTTGTTTTTCAAGTTTTCCTTTCAAATTTTTTCCTTGTTTTGTTTTATTTGCATTGTATTTCTCTCTCTAGTGATTTTTATTCTTATTTTCACTGTTGCTGTGTTTGTCGCTTTTTTGTTCGTATCCCTTCACATAATACAATGCTTACTGCTGTATAAATGCTCCTTTATATGTAATAGCATATGTTATTATTTAGACAATAAATGTATTAATTTAAACAGACATAAACTTTAAAATAAAATAAAAGATAAACAACCGAACACAGTGTACTACATACTGAACGATGGCATTAATGACGGGAAAATTTTCATTTTTTCCCAACTATTATTAATATTCGTTTAATTGACGTACAGAGAGTTTATTTAATTACTTTAGTTTATTGCTTTTTTTAAGACAATGTGATTTTTAATGAAAAGTTTAATTGGATGGTACATTAAATTATCATGAAATGTTCGGTTTGGGAAGATTGTGTGTTTGTTGAAGGGTGGCGTACTTAAATGCATACGGAAGATGTAATGGAAGTTCCAGGCTTAAAGCAAATTAAAATTTTTAATACTGAGAAAAGTGGCGCTGGTCATCGCGGGATTTACCCCAGGTGGTACACCATTTTTCAAATTTGCTAATCCTCACTCTTCGAAGGCCAGTTTCAAAGATTCTGGGAAACCACGTATCCACCACTTGCATGTTAGTGAAATCAATGATGAAACAGCGAATCCGTTTCAACAGCAGTCAAATACAGCAAGAACGTTTGCCAAAAATAGAAGCCGAAGCAGTTCTGCAACTGATATCTTCAACGTCGGTAGCAATCCAAATGATGGACATTCTAATCTAGAAAAAACAAATCAAGCACTGAAACAAATATTGGAGACATGAAGCTTCTAACCATAAACCATAAACAAAGAAGCGTCAGACAACAAAGTTCAACCTATTAGAGACAAGTCGCAGAAGACTGAATACTTAACGGAAGAGGAAGAGTTAAACAGGGGAACTAACTGGATGTTGAACAATGGAAAAGCTAAACAAAACAAGAGAAATTAAAAAAGAAATACTTTGCCGAAAAATCACCCGAACGGTGACCAGCTCAACAAAACGAAGCACAGCCAAAGGTAAAAGCCCCTCCACCGATTTTTATAGTAGGAGTAACCAATTATTCAGAAATCCAAAGTGTAATGAATACTGTTACGGAATAAGAGTACAAAATCACTGCTCAGAATAATAATGTATGAGAGATTAACACTTCCAATCCAAACGCATATAGAAACTTGTCTATGAAACTGAATATGGAAAAATGGCTGTAGGGTACACGCACAAAAATAAAAACGGACGATCAAACCTGTGAAAGTAATTCAATAATGGAGGACCTACAAAATAACAAATTTAAAATCCTTGATACCGTGAACATTATTAAAAAAGACAGACGTTGTGGAGAAAACTCACTCGAATCCTTTTCAAAAAGAGGACTTCCCCTGTTCTTGCTAATGTTTGATAAAACCGAAGAAACAGTAAAAAATTACAATATAACTGGCATACTCAACATGCTAGTAAAGAGCAAAGCTGTGTCAAATGTGCAGGAATTATACATACGCGCAGGCCTCTTGAAATTCGAAAGAAAATGACACCAACGGTACCTAAAATTTTAAAAACACTGTCCAAGTAATTTTAAATAGCCTTGAGGAACAAAATAAATTGAATAAGTAGTTAACTCTGGATCGACTCAATCTGCTGGAAATACCAAGTTCCAAAATAGCTAAAAATAAATAATATCGGCAATAAATAGTTCAATTCATAATGCCGGAGCACAAACCAGACATCAAAACTGCTGCTTCCGAAACGTACATTTCAGCAGCGACCAATACCGATAAACTCAAACTTTTCTCTAGTTAACCCGGATAACAACTTACCCAATATTGACAAAATTATGGTCACAGACAATGTGACTTTCAACTCCAATACTCTGAAAAAAAAAAATTATCCCAGATTAAGTATTGGAGAGAACGACGCAGTTTTAAGCGTGCTTGTTCTGAAACTTTTTTAAGTTATGAGAGCGATCGTAGACCTTATGCAATAATCGAAATAAATGGAGTCCAAATCCGGGGACTTATGGATCGTGGAGCTTCAATAAGCATATTGGGACAAGGAGCATTGGAATTTTTACGTAAAACAAATGTTAACTATAAATCTGAGACAGCCGAAGTACTTACTGCTAACGGCTCGAAAAGTAAAATCATTGGCTTTATAGATGCAATGGTCAAATTCAATAATAAACTCCAACGTATTCGTTTCTATCTTGTTCCTTCTTTGCAAGGACGAGTATATTTGGGTATCGATTTTTGGAACCCTTTCCGAATTGTACCTCAATGTGTTGACCCAGTAGAAACATGGTCTGCTTTACATGTCAACGAAAACAAACACTCTCTAACCCCTACTCAGTATGCAGCTTTTATCAAAATCCTAAATACTTTTCCTTCTTTTGGAAAAAACGGCTTAGGTCATACGACCCTAATTGAACACCAAATAAATGTTGGCGATAGTCCTCCGATTAAACACCGACATTACTCGGTTTCCCCGGCGATCCAGGAACTGTTGTACAAAGAACTGGACCGCATATTAGAGCTGGGTGTCCTAAAAGAGAGCTCGAGTTCATGGTAATCTCCAGTTGTGCTGAATAGAAAACCTAATAAGATCAGGTTATGTCTCGATTCACGCAAGGTCAATGCTGTGACGAAGAAAGTCGCTTACCCATTGCCGCTAATTAACGGTCTTCTTGGCAGGTTAAATTGCACTAAGTATATCTCCAGCATTGAACTTAAAAACGCCTTCTGGCAGATACCACTCGCTCCTTCTTCTAGAGGCAAAACTGCTTTCACAGTTCCTGGTCGACCGTTGTACCATTTTCTGGTAATGCCGTTTGGTTCATGCAACTCTCCTCAGACTATGTGTCCTCTGATGGACCTACCGTGGAAGAACATTTGAATCTTTTACACCTAGTGTCTACTCGTCTTGCTGAGTCCGGTCTTACAATTAATGTTGCAAAACATCACTTTTTTATGAAGCAAATAAAATACTTAGGGTATATCGTAGGAGAAGGAGGAATAAGAACTGACCCGGAAAAGGTAGAGCCATTAGGGATTTTCCAGCACCTAAGATCATAAAATCAATTACGCACAGGTAACTGCTCCAATAACGAATCTCTTAAAACAGCAAGCAAAATTTGTTTGGTCGATCGAGGCTCAAGCTGCTCTGGAAAAACATAAGGTATTATTGACAACGGCTCCATTATTAGTAAATCCTGATTACTCCAAACCATTCTGGATTAGATGGGATGCTTCAAAAACCGGAGTTGGAAGTGTCCTATTTCAAAAAGATGAAGAGGGAAAAGAACGACCAATTACTTTCATGTCAAAGAAATTAAACCAAGCTCAGTCCAATTATAGCACGACAGAATTAGAATGTTTAGCAGCTGTACTTAGCGCAAGTAAGTTCCGTCCATACATTTAAGGATACCACTTTAATATCATTACGGATCATTCAAGCCTTAAATGGCTTATGGCCCAAAAAGATTTAAATGGCAGGTTGGCCCGATGTAATCTGAAACTCCAGGCTTATGACTTTTCAATACAACACCAGCGGGGTTTGAAGAATAAAATACGGGATGCTCTGTCCAGAATGCATTGCGACTCCATGGATCCTGATGTTTCCTCTATTCTTGATTTTTCAGTTGTTGCTTTCAACGATTCCGACTATGTAACTTTTCGAAAGAAAATCATGGATTGCTCTGATAAATATCCGGCTTTTAAAATATTAACTGACCGAATTTATGTTAAAATCGGAAGCACTATTGATCCGTCTCTCGCTGATCTCTCGAATTGGAAGATTTGGATCCCGACCAGTATGACAGAGCAACTAATTCGAAAGATACACGACAGTCCCCTTGCATCTCACGGTGGAATCTCACAAAAACTCTAGCACGACTGCGGCAATACTTCTACTGGCCCGGAATTAGACGACAAGTATACGGTTTTGGTTTCCAGAACATTTTTTGTTAGAAAACTGTTCATTCAACGATTGATGTTGTTCAATGGAATTGGGCCAATTTTGAAGAAAAATATTTTATTTCTATTGTTTTATTTGTTGTTCAACACAAATATTATTAAACGATCGTTTTTTTTATTATAGTATCTTTCAGGGGCTAGTTTGGTTTTCCTCGATTTATGAATCAAAATTTATGAAAATTATATTTCTATGATAAGCACAAATTTAATCAGTTTAACGGCCTTTAGAAAGTTTTAAAATTATTCATAAATTATTTCTGGTTTTTTCTAGAAATCGGGTTTTATTTATTCCGTCTTTTAGGCGAAATTTGAAATTTTATTTTCTCGTTTTTTCGGCTCTTGGACTAGCACTAATTTTTTCCGTGAGCACTAATTAGCACAAATTGGACTTAATCGGTATGCAAAGTTTCATTTTGAAATTCGAAAGTTTCCCTGCTGCAGTTACCCACGTGTGTTTTGCATATCATCACCTCCTTAGCTAATTCTTCGATTAATTTATAGACCTCAACGTGAGGTCTTCCGACTATTATTTTTAGTCGAGCGTGCCAGGCCTCAACCGAGTTTTGAGTTCCAGGGAAATTTTCTCCATGGTTCTGGAATATAGTTCAGAACTCTGGACTGTATTGGGGTCTCCGTTGGTATCCATAGAAATACCTTATATAATTAGTTTGGAACCATTTTGCAATTCGCTTGGCGTCTGGATCTAATTACTTTTTGATCGCTTCAAAATACTCGGAAACCACTTCAGGAGGTACGAATGCTAAGCTTTCCAACATGCGAATTTGCATATGTTAAAAGATTCGTCGTTTCCAAATTTAACCTGCAGGTGTTTAGATTTTACTTTCCGCCATAATATTTAACCGAAATGGAAAAGGCATCCTTTGAATTCAGCCAACGGAAAATATATTTTAGCCGCAACCACGCTTCCTTTTTCAAAATCTGACACAATTCTCGTTGAATTTAATGAGCTGTTCCAATTACAAGCAATTTTACAAAGCTCAAAGTACATCTCCGAGTAAGCTTCTGTTGATTTTGGGCTCATTATACAAAATAATAATGGCACGATCTGTCCCCGGAATGTGCCGTCCATGAGCCAGTATTCAGCCTCTGCTACCAACATTAAAGATGTTTTGTCCCTAATCAAATAGTTTTATTCTCCCCCAAATCCTTCTCGGAAAATACAAAAAGCTCTTCGTCAATAAACTTTAATGTTTCCGGAGTGGAAATTTCGACAAATTTTTTGTTTTTGTGCTCCGTTTGAAGGCAAATATAATCTACAATCGGGGTCGCATTCAACAATACTCTTTCATATTATTTGAGAAGGTCACAGCCTGATACTTCTGCCAAACTTTTTACTGTTTCATTTGCCTTAAAAACATGTTTTTCGGAAGCCACCGGAGCGTGATTATGATCTGATAGTTCCCTTTTTAATTCATGTTTTTCTTCTTCTAGTGTTGTGGTTGCTCTTGTTTGACACAATAGGTTTTTCCGTTGATCGCAACACCATCGATAAGTTTGATTTTCGCCCAGCTTTTCGAGATGGTAAGCGTAACCATCAATAATCAGCTTATCTTTATTTTTGTTCGTTTTTGAAAGATTTTTTTTATAAATTTGGACGCCCGCGGGCGAAATTTTGAAAGTCGGAATTTTGAAAGTCAGAATTTTGTAGTCAGGATTTTTAAAGCCGGGATTTTAAAAGTCGGGATTTTGAAAGTCGGGATTTTGAAAGCCGGGTTTTTAAAAGTCGGGATTTTGAAAATCGGAATTTTGATTTTGGGATTTTGAAGTGCGGCTATATGACCCCAACTAATTTTTATATACATAAATACAGCACAAAAATTTTAGGATGATTGCATCTGAGTTGAATTAAGATTACTAAATTAGGATTATAAAAGTTAGTTATACAAAATAAATTTAAAAAAAAAATCAAATTTTCAATTAGTAAAACTTTTTTTTCTCCAAAAGGGGAAGGATGTAATGCCACACATGCACGCGAAAATATTTAATGATGCGAGTAATTTCATGAAATTGTATTTTGTAAAAAAACATATTATGTTTAAACACAACACTGTATTTGTTGACCGAAAACTAGAAATGGTAAAAAGTGAAATGTCATCATAAGAGGTTGGAAACAAACCTCAATGTTTGTAATTAATAAATAGAATAAAAATGTGAATTAAGTATAAATTGTGATATTTATTTAAAATTAAGACAAATTAAGAAGTGAATTAACAGGACTATTGTAAAATGAAAAGTGAAGTGAAAATAAAATCTATACGAATCTTATAACGCACAGAATTCAAACGTCATAAACGCTAATCGATTACCAGTTAATCATCTAACGTTAAATGATGTTATCAAGAGCAAATTCAACCGCATTTAATTGTGCCGATCAATAACAAGCTGTTTGTAGGTATACGTATAATAAAAAATGTATAGCAAGTTGCTGCGACATGGTATAAAGTCGAATGTGCTTATAATGTCCAACGAAAAAATTTAATTTTGAATATGGAAAATGACTCATTCCAATTTGATATGATTAAATACAACTAAACTGATATCTTTTGTTATCTAATGGTTATTCGCCTAATACGAATATGACAGGGGTATCTGGTGGTCGACTCAACTATATATACAACACCGGGTGTTAATTTTATTTGGTCGATCAACCTTCTTATTTGATCAAAGTAGTACGTTTTTATAAATATATACCAGAAAATAATTCTTGAACTTAAAAGCTTTGGCCTGGAAGCGAAAGTTATAAACAAATATGGCAATAAATAAAGGAACACCCTATGCAATTCAAACATATAACATATTTATCCAAATATTTGTTCGATTAATACTTCCTATATTAGTAATACATTAAAGGATATACATACTCGTATACCAAAAATTATTTGTTACGAGTCGATTCGATATGTTTATGTATTTATCGTTCATTAAACAATCAATTTTTGGTAAATTTTGCTTTGTTGAGATTTAATTTTGTGTTATTAGGTTAATCATAATATACTCGTATGCCTACATGTACGTACGAGTATGTAGGTAATATTGTTTACATTTGAATACATTTTATTGTATTATACATAATATAATTTGGCTGTAATATAACTTACCTGATTTGATTTTTGATACGATATTCATATCCAGGTGTGAATCTCGCCATACCGGACGAATTGTTGTTTCTGCAAATAAAGTACAACAGATAGCTAATAAATTTATTTATTTATCTAACAAAATTAACATTTTTAATTCAAAGATGAGCAATACTTTTTACGAAACATAACTGGTGTTTTAGAATTTTTAATTACACAATTCAAGGAGTTCCATATGCATACTCCCCTAACAAAAAACGAGGAATTCATAAGCCTACACCTACACGTGTTAATAGCAGGCACCAAGAGATTGTTGCGGCAATTGCAGGAGGTTGTTTATTTGTCGAGGATATAACAAGGTCGTTGACATTTCAGAAACTTAAAAATGTACAAACATACTCTGAATTCGTAAAACTGCTCCAAAGAACAGCCCAGTAATCAATCAATGAGATGGGTAATGTGGTCGTATTTTCTTAAGCCAAAGATAAATCTTAAACATGAATTAAATATAGACTGAAGTTCAGTGAGACACTTTTTTTAATTCAAACAAAACAACGTCACCATATATAAAAGATGTGGAAGCATATACGATTTTATGTATAATTTGGATTCTTGTTTTAGAGTCGAAGCATCTAGTAGTAGACCACAACATTCTCAACAAAAACACCCAAATAACAATTAAGCCCAAATTACAAACAGCATCGGAGTAATCAACATCTATTCCATTAACATGAATTTTAGGGAAATGGTTCGTATTATGACTTGTAGAAGATATAATGATGATTTGCGTTTTACCACAGTTCAAATCCAAATTATTATTTATTGACCACTGTGCTATCAGTTCGATATCTAAATTGACCGTAGTGATGGAATTCGAGATCTCCGTAGGGCGACAATATTTGTAGATTTGAAAGTCATCAGCAAATAAGTGATATTTACTTTTGGAAATTATAGATGGCAGATCGATTATGTACATCATAAATAGAAGTGGTCCTAAGACTGAGCCTTGGGGCACACCCCGGTTAGTACTACAAATATATGACACACCAAAATGTGTCCTTACTTAGCCGACACTGTGAATATAAAACAAGAATGCAATTTTTTTATCAAAACTGAGTGATTAATTTTGTCGAACGCTTTGCTGAAATCTAGCAATACAAGGATACATATCATATCTTTATCAATAGAACGGCGAATATCATCATTGATATGAAGTAAAGCAGTACTAGTACTGTGATTAAGTCTGTAGGCTCATTGAAATGTTGAAAACAGTTTGCTGGATTCGACAAACACCAAAATTTGTGATTGTAGTATTTTTTAAATACTTTAGACAACGAATGCAACAAACTAATATGCCGAAAATCAGATAAATTGGTCGGCATCTTCTTTTTAGGAGTAAGCACAATTATTGAATGTTTCCACTCAGATGGAAAAATGGAAAACGTTATTAGAGTATTAAATACATGCAGTATATGACAGCCAATGCGGTGCAAGAGCAACTTCAGGAATTTTATAGGTATTTCATCGATACCAGTAGCATTGGATTTAACCGAGTTAAAAGCATCCATCCATTGGTGTCAGATAGTGCAGGGTCAACGCTAATAAATGAAAAATAATTGTTAAAATCGTCTGAAGAGAACTGGGCAATTTCTTTGCTTTTTGTAGCAGAAAATGTACCAACAGATCTGATATTTTTCCAAAAAACTTTCGAGGGTATAATGATGGATTTAAAACCACTGAAAAATATTTTTCTTTGGCCCGCTTAATATCATTATTAAACCGTGTTGGACGATGGGGTCGTAAGTTTACAGTTCTTAGTGGAACGGATTCCTCAAACAAGGCTCTAATAAACTTCGTTAAACACTTAACTTGGCCATTGGGATCAGGAATAGAATAAAGCACACCCCAATCTAATTTGTCGCATTTGCTGTACGTGAGTGATAAATCTATATACTTGAAGTCGCGAAAAGTAAAACTGGGAATTGCTTTTCGTATTAAGGTTATTCAGATCGCAATTGAAATCTCCACACAGTAAAATATTATTATAACCAACACTATAATTTTCAAGTATGATCTGTAAGTCATCACAGAACTTTTCCTAGGAGGTTTGTAGACTAACATTAACAGAGTTTTGCTGCTGCCAAATGACAATTCAATTACAAAAATTTCCAAATTGTGAGCACAATGTTGATTAATAATTTTGAACTTATTTTAGTATTATCTAGTTTACGATCCAGCCGTAAAACATTATACCCAGGAATACAAATGGACGCTTCATGAAGCCACGTCTCAACAAAACAAAACTTTTTCAATATCGAACAGTCCAGAGATGATAGTTGTTCCGGATAGTATATGTCGAAGAAGAACACACGACTTCTAATTTTGACCGTTAGTATATATGTGATGAAACACACAGTGTTTGACCGGGACATTAAAATTTCGGGATTCGGTAAGGGTTGGAAATTCCCTTAGTAATTTTCCAAAAACATTATCAATAATCCAGTGTTTCGGTGTTGGAATATTAACAGTAACTATCATTGCCGAGACAGTTAGTTTGGTAGTCGGATCTAGAACGCATTTTCCACGCAAGTCAACAAGTAGACCGAATTTAGTTTAAAAATCAGCTCCGATAATTGACCGAAAGCAATTTAGTCCCAAAGAGTTAGTCGAGAGATCGATTTTCTTGAAAAAATGTATTTGGGACAACCGAAAAGGTCGGCACCTGTATCTACATGGAAAAGTAAATTATTATTTTGATCTCTAAGAAAAAGACGGCGATTCGTATGCATTCGACTATCTGCCGTAAAGACATTCGAATTTATTCGTTTGCACGGTTGCGATGAAAATTTGCACGGTTTTATGCATTTGAGGGCTCTTCCTGGAAAATCTGTTGCCGGTTCTTGATCGAAATTTTGGCGCTATCGAAGAACGCGGGCTTTTAGAGCGATGGCGACTACTAGAAACAAAGTTTGAAAATTACTGTTGCAATTGTGAAATTTGCTTATTCAACTCTGTAATCTCGATCTGTCCTTTCAATTAAATCGTTGGTTGGTTTTTCTGCAAATCCGATTAATCCAACTTTAATGATTTTTGGCATTCTCCTTATCCAAAGTTTTCTCACAATCTCTTCGTTAATGTTATCGCCCGCTAATCTTTTCATGGTCCTGTATACTACGGATGGTTAATCTTCGCCGATATCTTTCTTTTCGACTAATTCCTCCAAGCGTTTTTCTTGAAATAGCGAATACGTCTTTGCCTTTGTCTGGAGGTGTATATATTAATTCAGCTACTGAATCAAAAACGTCAGTAGGTAGGGAACTCGCCACAGTCCAAAACTTTTTTGGTCAGCTGTAATTTGATGGAGTTGGAATTACATCTCGATTTGAATAAACCACGATTGAGGATTTTTTTTAAATCCGGGAGTTTAATGAGAGTGGACTGAACTTGAGCGGTTTGTTTGTGTTGTTCAGTCTTAAGCGTATTTTCTTCGTTATCACTTATTGTTTTCACTATTAACACGAGACTAATTTACGATTATTTTTTTACATATCCAATGTATTCGAAACTTTTGGATTGTGTAAAGTATCAATCAACACAAATGAAAATTCAGTTTACAACCGTATACTGTGGGCAAAAAGTAGTAAGACTTTTTAACTTAAATTTCGCGCGAAAAACCATTCGTCCAAATATTTTTTTTCTATGTTGGTATGACTGTCAGTGACATCTGCCAAATGTCACATCAAAATAATCATTAGTGTTTAGTGTACGCTTGTCTTTCTGAAGTACCAAAAGTGCAGTCGGCGAATTTTACAATGAGTGAAATTATTCAACAAAGAACTTCCATTAAATTTTGTGTGCGGAATCAATTTTGTGGTGCCGAAACGTTCAGAATGTTGCAAAAGGCCTTCGGTGATAATCGTATGTCGCGAGCAAGTGGACGGCCATCAACATCAACTGATGATCAACATGTTAATAAAATCAGGGAATTAATGCTCGAGAATCAACGATTAACAGTTAGAGACCTTACTGGCATCGTTGAAATATCGGAAGGATATTAGATAGGCCTAAGGAAAGTGAAAGCACGATTGGTTCCAAAATCACTCAATTTTTTGGAAAAACAGCGTCGCGTTGACGTCTGTGAAACAATGCTTTCCGACTACCGTAAAAGAATTAATTTTTATAATTTTTATTTTATGGGGTTTTGATCCGATTACTGACCTCCACTTACTGACTACCAATAACCATTAAAAAAAATATATTTACTAAATTTTCGATTGATATTTTTTTGTTCAAAATATAAGAAAGACAGGGCCGCTACCATTCCACAATAGAAAAGCAGTATGGACCGATCTATGTTCCGTAACCTGTAACCCTGTAAAGTAAAGGAATTGTCGCATTCAGACTTCTGCTCAATTTCTGCTCAACAATTTCCAGAAGCGGAACTATCCAGAAAGGACATCGGATTATTCGGATCAGCCCTCCCTGTATTAATGCCAGCTTAGAAAGCTTCATTAAAAATTAAAGATAACAAAAGAGCTGATTTGTTATCTTTGTTAAAGAATAACCACATTCCTCAATTTTACGCCAATTTTTACAAAAATTTGTGGTTGTGCTTAATTTAATTTAACAAACTTTCTTTTTATGAGAAGTTACAAAAAATGTCATAATGCTAAATTTCTGCAAAATTACGCCAATTCAAAATTGAATTAAATTTATTTGTGGACAGGTATTATCTCTGTGATTGTTGGCAAAAAAAACCTCCCTTACCTGAAATATTAATTTTTTTAGTTGCGCCACTTTTGAATCGAAGGTGCGATATATACTACCAGAACGATGTTTCATGACACCAAATCAATTTGCATTATATACGTTTTCCAAGGTGAAAACTCATCTCATTCCACATACACGACTACTGTTGTCTTTGTTATATAAACGTTTTATGTATTGTTATGAAACTGATTTAACTACAATTCAGTTCTGTTATATGATCAATAACATAAATCGTATATTTGAAGATAGTCTATTTACGGATGACAAATTTATTTCGTATGAAAATCATAAAATTAACAAGATTACATAAGGATATAAATTTTCCGGTTCCAAAATTTTTATGTCTTCATGTCAGAGGAATAAAATACTCTCGTACCGAAAAAAGCACAGAAAAAAAAAATTTCGTTTTCGGTTTTATATATTCATTGGCTAGACAATATTCAAACACCCAATCCGTCCACACAATGAACCCCTGTATTTAATTCTCCGAAAATTTCTATTTAACATGCACAGATTAGTGTTTATCAGTTTCGAACAATTTTGATGACGTGTTTGCGATAGTCCGTAATCTGTTTTCGTTCTAACTTTATATGAGAATAACAAAAGCTTTCCCAGTTCGATATACTCGTATATTATTTTATGTGCTTTTGCAATTTGATATATTTTTGATTTTGGGACATTATGTGATTATAAGAAAATAGCCAACTGGACAAAACAAAGAAGCAAAACAGAAAATGTCAACTCAAAGGGAAAACGTCTTAGACAAGAACTAAAAAGATATTAACTTCTTAAAGGCTAATAAAAAATAAAATCATCAACTCAATAAAATCAAATAAAAAATTTAATCAAAAACTTTTGTGTAACCAGCACACAAAATAAAACGGAATACAAAAATTAGATTTTCCAACCCAACTCCGAGATTTGTACCACCTTACTTTTCTTTTTCTTTTTTTTTTTTTGTATCAATCGGTATACACGAAAGTTATAAGCGCGCACCGTATATCTGTATAATAAAAGGAAAATGAAAGTGAAATCGAATTCAACATCTTTAATCTACTATTTACTTTTATTTTAGACGTCATTGTTATTTCTATTAATATTAACGGAAACGAAATGAGATTACGTGTGTACGAAAATTGTGCAAATATTATTTTGGTAGATAATCCTTATCCTAATTTTTGTTGGGATTTTCTTACTTTTCGCGTGTTAAATAAAATTCGAAGTCGATTTCGTACGCCTTTAATATAGCAATTTTGACTTATTCATAAATAAATCAGGTTTTCTGCTTGGGATTATAGAAGTTTGTGATTTTATTATTTCTGTTTTATAGAAATGAAATCTACTGTTGATTGCCTTCAGTTCAAAGTTTCTTGATCAATATTAAGTGTCCTGAAACGATTAAAATATTTAGAGAGGATTAGGTGCTTACTCCTAGACTTATGAACACAGTTGTTGTTTTCTTAGTACATGTAAAATATTATATAGATTTTACGGCCAATCTGGGGATGCTGAGCAGAATTCTAGTTTCCTTCGTGAATTTTTTTATTTAACTGGCAAGTGTTCGATTTTAATTCTTGTTACATAGGTCATGATAATTTAGGTAACCAAGGTTATATATATATATATATATATATATATATATATATATATATATATATATATATATATATATATATATATATATATATATATATATATATATATATTATAGGGCGACCCATTTTGCCACATGTCTGATTTTCTACCGGGCTCAGGGCTAAAAATACTGGCTTCTATTAGAAACGACCTCTTGCAAATTTTTAGGCCCATCGGACCACGTTTGCGGGTCACGCAAAAAAACACTAAAAAGACCTTTAGTGACTTTTTCCTTCCTTTCGCTTCAGCTCGTTCAAGTTATGCCGGTTTAATATTTTCTTAATTATTAAGTATGCCGAATCCAATGAAATGATAAAAAAGGTGGTTGGCGAGTAGACAATTTGTTTTTGGGCTGTTTCTTTCAAAAAAAAAATTAAAACCTGTAAGTTCCAGTTGATTTTTAAAAAAGTTCTGATCATGTTTGACTAAATTTCACTATTTGTGGCTAAAGAGCAAGGAATATCAAAAAAAATAAGACATTGCATGTCAACATAACTAAAAAATTAACAATTTTATAGCCATTAACAAAAATTAACAATTTTTTAAACGCCCAAAATGTCGTGGTCCGATGGACCTAAAAATTTGCTTGAGGTCGGTTCTAATACTAATATTTTTAGCCCTGAGCCCGGTGGAAAATCAGACATGAGGAAAAATGGGTCGCCCTAATATAAATATAAATATATATATATATATATATATATATATATATATATATATATATATATATATATATATATATATATATAAAAATATATATATATATATATATATATATATATATATATATATATATATATATATATATATATATATATATATATATATATATATATATATATATATATATATATATATATATATATATATATTCTGTGACAAATCAGAAAATCCACTTATCTTAGGTAGTAAGATAAGTGGTTTAGCTAAATTTTAATTTATGTTATAGTTTTACGATATTCCGCGAAGGTATTCGATTATGCTCCGACGACCATAGCTGATAACTTTGCTTAAAATTCTGTAATCCGCTTCTACACAGTTTCGGTTGACGTTCATGGCCAGCAATATTTCTCTCAAACTCAATATCGGACATTTTTTGCATTTTTTTAGTTTATCGATGAAAACCCATACATTTACTGTTCGTTGGTAAACTGACCAACTGTTGTATGGAAATGTTAGTACTATATGTGTATTAGCAAACCACGCAAAAATTGGTCCAAACTCCTCCGGTAAATAATTGTCCAGGCGTCTTATGGTATGGATAATATCGTCTTCAAGAACAACTACAATAAACGTGATTAATTCGCCATACAATGCGAAATCGACAGCTGTATTATATTTTCCTAGATGATGACAAGATGCCAAGTGTTCTCGTAGATATTTGAATATGTGAAATAGGCGACCATTAACGTTAGTTTCTGGAAATACTGTACGAATTGCTTGATGAATTGCGAACTCGTAATCCACTCCTTCTGGATTGAGTAGGGACCAAATCTTGCGTACCATATGGAATAATTTTGTATATATGATTCAGCTCTTTTATCCGGCAATCAGCAAATAGTACAGGTGAAACTGTATTTCTATTCTTTCTAATCAGTGTGACGAAGAAATTGAGAAAACAGAGGAGGAGAGAGCAAAAAAGTTCCATTCGTAATATAACTCCTTCACATGTTCACTCCACGTTGAGCAATATTACCTGCCAAAATATCAGAATACGTTACGGATTTGGTTGATCGCTACCGCAATCCCTTAAGTATGTAGTAGTTTAGAAATACTTAAAATTGGTTGGGCTATACTCGTAACGTGTATATTCATCAGGTATATTCATAACTTCGCGAGTTTCTGGATTAACAGGCGCATTTAAATTATTAACTCTCTTTCTTCGGATATTTCTGCGCATAGTACGGCAGCAGACACTATTTTTAGAAAAAAGCACTATTTTTAATTAAACGTAGGCAAACTAAACATGCACACCTCGAGGATGTACCTGTACCATATTTTATTTACACTTTGTGGCGACAATTCAATCCATTTATGGTTTTTATCAATTTCTTGACCGTCGCCGAGTTGGTCGTCGCCGAGTTGTCCGTCGCCAAATTGATCGTCGCTGAGTTGTTCGTCACCGAGTTGATTTTGCCGAGTTGACCGTCGCCGGGTTTACTGTCGCCGAGTTGACCATCGCCGAATTGTCGCGTACCGTATCAGTAACCTACAACACTACACCAAAATATTTTGATTTAAATTGTCTTCTATTTTGTTGTCGTATGTGTATTTGGGTATTAATTCATTTGGGTAAAATGCACGCATTTTGTATTTACTATCAGTTGGATCCGTTTTACTTAATTTCCGTTAATGTAGTTTGTTATGTACTTCGTGCATGTAAAAAATTTATATTTTTAAATAATGAATATTAAATAGAAACATATATTGAGTTATTAATTTATTGCTTGTAATCTTAATATTAATTAGGCAATTAAAATATCATCACATCAATATCAAATATCAAATTATTACATGCACGAAGTAAATATAAACGATCTTTTACAAAACGAAATAAAATAAACATGTAGTATAAGAAAGTTAAGCTTTTATCAATAACGTATAACACTACGCTAATACATTGGGACTAATATTATTACATGCAGGAAGTGATTATTACAACATTATTGTTAGCCATATGTGTATTTGGGCATTAATTAAGAATTCAAAATATACTCATTGTGTATTACACTCAATTGGATCCAGTTTACATAATTTTGGTAAATGATTAATCATAAATGATTCACTTCGTGCATGTAATAATTTAATATTTCTATAAACCAATGTGTAGTTTAAGTTTTAAAATGTTTGCGTGCATAGGTGGATATATAATACAACATCGACCACGTCGCCAGTTCTGGAAACGTTTACAGCACTTGCAATTGTAATTAGATACAGAGGAAATAGAAGAATAGATCCGGGAATAGAAGAAAATACCACTTTTCTTAGATTTCTTTATTTTGTTTTAATATAATTTTTTTTTATTTCTCAATCTATAACTTTTAATTTTTATACAATCAGTATATGTACATAGATTTACAGATTTACGTGACAACCAAAAATGGCAATGTTATTAATTCTTATTTTACACGAGTACATGCTAACTAATTATTCTAACTAATTATAATTTTAATTTATAATTTTAATTACAATCAGCACAAATAATAATATTTTTTATTTTCTGGGTTACACTCTAATGATCTTCACTCACTTCGTGTATCGTCTTATAAAGAAAAACCAAAACTTCCAATCTTAATATAGCCAGCTAATTGCCCCTCCATTTTTTTGTTTTCATTGAATTATCTACCATCAATTTCTCCTATAACCAATCAATTTTGACATGTCATCATTAATCTGATCAATATGTTTACAGTGGAAGAAATATTTATTAAAATTAATATTTTATTCAGCGCAGTAAAGCTGAGATCACACCGACGGTAAATAGACGACATATTGTGCGGTTCGTTACAGAGCTTATGTCTCTTCGGTGACCGTCCCACGTTAAAATTGGCCTGTTTCATCCCGGCATCGAGACCTCCACGCTCCTCCTCACTAGACCTCTGTCTTTAAGGCCCAAGATCCTCCTTACGTGCATTGCTCTCCTCGGCTATACAACTCTTTGCCCAATTAATAGAGTTCCTCTGTCCAGAGTCAGTCTGTCAAAGACACGGAAGGCCGAACGCCTCGTCCTGTACCTCCGAACCGAAGGTGCAATAACTTTCTCCTTTTTTACACGCCACTAGTTCCTGGCTTGTAAGCCTCGGAACCCATCTTAGTCATCCTAACGAGTGGAGTCAAAGACGAGTATCGGAGAAAATGATGGTACGTCCGTGTAGAGGGGTATGAGCAGGTATCTAGAGGGCTCCGGTCAGGACTGAGCAATTGTTTCGCGATGGGTATGTTGGAAAACTCCACTTTAAACTGGAAATCTATAACTACACAATAAAATTGTATTCTACACATTGTCTACGAATTGTTTACATATTCTACTAATTATCGACATTTTATACGCAAGAATTAATCGTTTGCAATATTTTTTACACCAATAGTAAACTAGACACATGACTCTAATCAACGTATCGATACTTTGGAATCATTAAATTCTATAGATCCAAATTCAAACACACTGTTCAAAAACCAGAGAAGAGTAGTCCTCAAGACTTCTGACTCAGCAACTGAATCGTACGAAATAATCTAATTACATTGTAGTTAAACCTAGAACTAATAGTTTTAGGGCTTACTGGTTCATAAAGAATATTAATGATAATTTTTATATATACAAGGGTCCATAAAATTTCTTATCAACAAACGTTAATGTTTTTTTTTTGACTTATATAGTTTGCCTTTTTATTTTGTTCCCAAATAATTATACCATTATTCATTTTCCAACAGTCAATTATCTAATCCCAAATATGTTTATATAAACTAAATTACAAAAAAATATTCTTCAAGAAAATTATCCATCTTTGTTAATTTGGCCACATGAAAAAAGGGACAAGACATCGTTTACATAACTCTATAAAGTTACATATAGTTTTGTTATGTATCTATTCATGTACAGTTATGTATATTTTCTTGTGCTTTTTTGACCCAATAACATATTTAAAGTATAATAAAATTTAAAAGAAACAAAAACTAATTTAAAAGTTTTAGTTTTTTTTTATGTAATAAGCTTAAATTATCTCATACATACGTAACATATCCAAATTGGTTTAAAGAGAAAATGGGAATTGATGATTAAAGAATTTTTGGGTTTCTATCTCGTCCGTTATGTGGGTGAATTTAAATATGCAATGTCAACAAATTGTCCCCCTATACACCATATTTTTAAAAAGATTAATTACGAAGGATATCTATACCCGAAACCAAACCATTTATTTAAATAGGCAATACTTTTAAATAAATCAAGCGAGCTGGACGTTGATTTGTATTTTTTGGGAGCAAAGAAAATCTATTTTTCACAAAGTTCCGTAGTGCAAAAGTTCTGGTTTGCGATAGCTTGTGGATGAAATGCCTTTTGGGAGTTATACTTTCTAAACCGAAACCATCTGCAAATCAAAATCCATTACCAACATTAGTTTGCAAACCAGTGTGCAATGCAAACCATCCCATCCTCGTATGTACAAGTACATTAAAAAGTTTAATTAGTTTGCTCTCGAATATATAACATACACATAAACATGTAATTGAAAAATCATGAACAACAAATTTAATAGGATTTTCATTTAGTTTCAATGTATAAAGCAAACTTTTTTAAAATGTTACATAAAAAAAAATCCGGACAATGAAAAATTATTATTTAAATGTATAATGGTTTGCTTGTTTAATTTGGTTGTTTATGAAAATTTCAACTATGAAATGTGTATAAAACAAATATGCATTTGTGTGATATACAACACAGCACAAACAACTTTAGAGCGCAACATATCTGGATTACATACATCAACACAAAATTGTTAATTAACTGTTTAGTTATCATAAATATGTTAATAGGGTAATTTAGATATGGTCTTTTTGTTCAAATCAAAACTGTTCGTATTGTTGCCTTTATCTAACTGTTTGCATCAGTTTATTTCAGAAGATTTTGATTGTAAATATTTATTCAAAATTCATATGTGATTCGAAGTAGTGGCATCGCTGTTTATTCCATCGGTTTCCGCTAAGTCGAAGAAATTATTTTGTTCTACTTCTACCTACACTTTCAAAATGTTATTCCATTCATCTTAATCTATTAAATTTAAATTTACAACACTTTTTAGAACGTTTAAGGATCTGTTTTATATATCGACCCGATCGAGCAGAGCATTAGTGTGCGTCTATAGTATATATATATATATATATAATATATATATATATATATATATATATATATATATATATATATATATATATATATATATATATATATATATATATATATATATATATATATATATATATATATATTATATATATATATATATATATATATACTATATATATATATATATATAATTATATATATATATGTATATTATATGGTCGTGGATGGTCGTGGCTGTGTAGTTACGCAGAGTTGACCTATTTCTTTATTGATACTATATCTATTCTCTTGTGCCATAATATGTGTCCATTTTATTTCGTTTTGTAAAAGATCGTTTATATTTACTTCGTGCATGTATTAATTTTATATTTCTCTAAACCAATAATATTACAATAAATAGAAACATATATTATGTTATTTATTTATAGTCTTAATATTTATTAGTTAATTAAAATATCAAATTATTACATGCACGAAGTAAATATAAATGATTTTTTACAAAACGAAATAAAGTGACCACATAATAATATTTTCAATAACGTACTTATTCTATGATATTGTCGATACTACAGTATTTTATTTACCAACTTGTTATCAGTACGAAACCAAGCGGCCAAAAACAGACCTAATGAAGTTCTCATTTTTGAAAGGGTTTAAGTACCCTGATGTTAAAAATGAGGGAGGGATGTAAGTTTTTCAATTTTCGTGTGGAAGATTTTAGTTTTATATGACTAAAAAAGTCGTAAACATGTTCAAAAAGCCAAAAAAATTTTAAATAAATTAATATCACAGACGATTATGAAAAACTTCTTAATATTTGCTATATTCGTATATCATAAAAATATTGAATTTTATGTAAATTAATAAAAAAATAAAAAAAAATTAGAATGTATTGTACAAGTCAGCAAATAACATATTAATACAGTTGGCGACATTCGCTTGTATACTTAAAACCAATATTTTTCCTGTGAATATCGCAGACACACTATTTGTTTCGACTGTCCGTGTGTGTATCTCATTATCAACATTTAGGCGTATATAAGAAAAGTAATTTTTTTTAAATAAATAAATTGTATATACAAGCTCCAAAACTAGAATTGGCATTAGCTTCAACGTAAGTCCTTTAAGCTAGCAGAACCCATACAGCAGAACATTACAAGATAGAATAAATAAATATTAAAAACATTTTGGGACGCCACCCCTTCCAACTAAAACGATTCTAGCTTTAGAATCGACAAGTTAGCAGAACCCATATCAAAAAATTATTTAAAAACAATTGGAAAATTAAAGGTTAATTTTAGGCTAATTAAATGCCCTAGATTAAATTTTTTTATTCTGCTCATTCTAGAAGCATAAGGCTTTATTACTATCAAAGCTAGCAGAACCCAAATCGAAAGTCGGGCAAAAACGAAATTGGAACGCAAAACAAGATCAATGACTACAAATAATTTTAGGGTCATTATGGTGTAATCAAATGCCCCATTTAAAAAATTGTGGGCTCCACTCGCGCCTAAAATTATTTGTTTGTCAGTAGATAAAATTTTTCGATTAATTTCGGTTTTGGTTCGATCTTCGATTTGGGTTCTGCTAGCTTTAGATTAGATGACCTGAAGTTAGGTCAAGAACGAGTGGAGCCCTACATTTTTAATGGGGCATTTGATTAGCCCATAATGAGCCTAAAATTGTTTGTATGTCAATTGATCTTGTTTTGCGTTCTAATTTCGTTTCTGGTTCGATTTTCGATTTACGTTCTTTGAAGCGATAAAGCCATTTAATTAGTCCTAGAATTAACTTTTAATTTTCCAATTGTTTAAAAATCATTTTTTGATATGAGTTGGAAGGGGTAGAGCCCAAAAATTTTTGGGCCTAGATTCATTCTATCTTGTAATGTTCTGCTGTATGGGTTCTGCTAGCTGAATGGTGCGTTTCAACTTTTGCTGGTTAGAGATGCTATTGGTAGCAACATATATATGCGACAACCGTTTCAGGAAATGACAATTTTATCGAGTTATTCGCTATCGAAATCTTGATATGTAAGTTTACGTCACCAAATTTGGTATGGAGCCGGGTTACAATTTATGAATATCATTTACCTACATATTGGGAATTTTACAGTTACAGAGCTTAATTACAGTTTGTGCAATAGACCGAAAGAAACTGTAGTAACAAATACAGACACTTCTATGTATATCAATAAATTACTCTCGTGGCGACTTTCTAGCTATTTGATTCTGTACGTCAAAACGAGTAGAAAAAGCTGTATATTATGATAAAACGTAATAATGAATAATAATTTAATTAAAATCAAAACAACCTTTCTATTGTGGAAAGCAATAAAATTATTTATCTCAACCGTAATGAATAATAAATGATGGAATGTTCCCTGCTCCTTGTGCAATCAATACTAATATATTAAAATAAATTTTTCTTATTTTCATCAAAAAAATATAAAAAATGAAAATTATTATTATTTATTTATTTTCATTTTTCGTCTATAATCATCACCATAAATATACTTGTGTACAACATGGTATCAGTTGAGTAATTTACATTTGCTGTGTGTAACATAACCTAACATATACAACTACATAAACATATTATTATTATCAAGAGGGCACAGGAGAGGAGAGACGAATGATTGATGCATTATATTTTTTATTGTTCTCTATAATGGAATGGAAATAGGAAAATGTGAACAAAACAAAACAGATCACAACAAAAATAAATGAAAATGTAAGTAAAAATTAGAATAAATGATAATAAAAGCGAGAGCTTTAATATACGTTAACAACATATAACGAAGAGTACAAAAAGTACAACAACAAATAAATAAAGATATATTAACGTCATTTAGCAAGGATATAACTTTTAATGTATATGGTTCGGTTTTGTGAAGCTTTTTTTTGGCTTGTGTGGTGCTTACATTTTTTTCTGGGTGTGTGTGTGTACGGTGATGATGATGAAATCAAAACACGAAAGGTCAAATTTTAAAATAAATTCGAATAAAAAAACTGTGTAACATACAGTCACTCACAAAAAATTTCGTACACCCCAAAAATTGAAACTTCAGTAGAATTCCGAGATGTGATAGTGAAACTATTTAAAGAGGCAAATCATACAAATTGGAACAATCGTTAAGAAAACGCATTCTACAATCCAAAGGACAATTGTAAGGATGGTAATAACCAATCCAGCCAAAAGTGCCCCTAAATTAGCTGATGAGCTGGATGAATCCTCAGGGATTACTGTTCATCCAGAAAATGTGATCGTATCCTTAAATAAGAAAAAAAGGAAACAAAGAAAAATTGTGCCGAGACAAAGATGTAGGATTTTAGCAAAATGTTTTATTTTCCGACGAAAGCATGTGTAAAATTTGTGGATCAGGGGAACATCGGAAAGTGTGGAGGAAGCCAAATACGACGTTTGAGGAAAAAATGTAAAACCAGCAATTGAACATGGACGTATATTTAGATATTTAAAAAAAATCCCTTCTAGTATCGAAAAATTGGGTCTTCCTTGTGCATGCTACTTCCAGCATGACAACGATCCAAAGTATACTGCGAGAATTGTAAAGTGATGGCTGCTCTATAGGGTCCCTAAACAACCAAATCTCCCACCTCAATCACCAGATTTTAACCCTATAGAACATTTGTTGGAAGAATACCTAGTTCTTGTAGTAAAAGTCTACAAGAATAGGATCACTACAAAAGAACAATAAAAACTGGTTTTAAAAGAGGATTGGAATAAAATAGGTTATGCCGCCACCTTGAATTTAGTGAATTCTATGCCTTCAAAAGAAGGTTCATCAAAGAACTGATTTTTTGATCTTGCATCAAATTTTAGTTTTTAAATATTAAATGTACGCAAATTTTTATGACCTTGCATTATAGAAAATACGTGAATTATTTATTGAAGTAAATATTTTTTTTTAAACAAGCACAGTCTTTCTTATTACTTATGCCTAAGTAAACACAAGATCCAGAATCCGTTAATCATTACTTTATCTTAATATGAAATTCTTTCGATTTTTAGGGTGTACGAAAATTTTTGTGACTGACTGTATTTTAAAGACGTTATTTGTGTATCATCTTTAATCGCTGTTTAACACAGTAGTGAAATAATCTTTGCAATGCTTATTAGATCCTTAATTTATACCTGCGTGGCTTAATCTTGATCCAACCCGCAGTAACTCGTTTACTTTTAAAACGGGACTAAAAGTAAATAAATAAAATTTATTCGGTAATTCGATGCATCACACGGAACATAAACCGACATATCACTTAACTAGAAACTACGCATTAGTCCCAAGCTTCGATAGAACGTCTTCGAAAAACTAACCCGTTTTTGCAAACATCAATTTGCATTTGTTTCAGTCATCAACCAAAAAGATATATCAGATGAGCCAGTTCAAAACGCGCCATAGTATCTCGCTATCTCAACCATCCTTCAGCTAGCACGAGACGGACAGGAGAAATACCGAATTTCAGTTAAAGTCGCATCCAGCATCAAAGGCCAAGGTTGCACCACTGAAAACGGTTAGCCCATCTCGTCTGGAGCTCTGTAGCATTGTACTTCTCGCCAAACTCATGCACATCTGGCCTATCGGGTTCGCAAACTTTGGATTTCATTCAACCTACCGATTGGAATTCTTTCGACACCAATAGTCCGGCAGATTGCAAAGATCCAGATGAATGGTTACGCCAAAGAACGAGCAGAGCTTACACTTACATTGGCGAACGAACAACAACACACTCGATAGGCTACATCACCGTCCCCAAACTCAATTGTTCATTCGAGTTCTGGGTCAAGCGGGTTCAAGAAACACATTTCGCTAAGGAAATATCAAAATAATAATCCAGAGAACATCTATTAGACAAGGGCCCACTCGATATCTGAGCCCGTTCGCCGGCAGTGACGAACGACGAACCAGAAATGATGGCCAACTTTCATCTCATCATGTTACTCCTTCGAGTAATACCTATCAAATTCCACAAAGGTCGTGGCATTGTAGCCTTGGTAGGTAAAAGGTTCGTAGAGGTAAAATCCAGAATCCGTACAGCGATTGCGTAACAAAATTTGACGGAGCTAATAGGCAACTAGAAATCAGCATCACGATTGACAATGCTTATTCTGTGTTGAGTTGATAGACATATTAGTCAGCACACATTGCATCAGCTGAGTAACAACAACGGTTAATCCGTCATTGAACCGGCTAAAATACATAACCTAGTTTTATTAAATATTTGATTTAAACGAAAAAAAATCCAGAAAGTCACATGGCGATCAAATGATGGAAGAACGGAAAACCAAATTGATTAAGGCATGATTTCGAAGTACTTTCCATCAGCATAACTCACATTAGATCCTGGCCATAGGCGCCGACAAACATTCAGGAGCAGTGACGGGTACCATTGACAGTAGACAGTAGGATCTTAATCAGATTATATCCGCGTAAGAAAACCGAAAACCAAATTGTTACAGTAAAAGAAGCGTAACTGTATGAGGTTCCTTTAATTAATTGCTCCATGGTCTTAAAGAGCTTTACTCATGCTATACTGATTAGTTAGCTTTTAATTTTCCATTGAGCCTTCCATTGAGTCTGCTGATTGGGTTCCACTAACTTTACAAAAATTTTATGGTGCTTCGGTTATATTGTATACTTAGCAGAATATTTAGCATCTGTGGCAACATTTTCAATATTATCCGTATGTTGAGATTGGGCTTTTTGAAAAGGTTAGATACAATTCAGATGAAATACAATTTCGAGACCTGCCTGGAATTTTTTTCGGAAAAATCGAGTAAAACTTAGTACAGATAAATAAAAGTCAAACAAACCCCTTTAATCAGTATAGTTCATTATAGTACCGACAGATGGCAGTATTAGATATATATAAGAATTAAACAAACACCCGGCCTTAAAATATGTAATTATCGTGCCGAAATATCGAAATTTTCGAAGAGTGAGATGATTTTTTAGGCCGCAAAACAGAAAGTGCCCAGAATCCAGACAAAAGGCGAATTATTCGCAAAAATTTTTAATGGTTCCGCAGGTTGAGCAAGTTTATTGGGTTATTAAATCGTCAGAGGATCCAAAACCGTTGCCGTACATTATAGAGAATGGTTTGAGAGGTCGCATGAAAATGAGTATGTTTATGTCGAATTGCCAATTTCTGATTCGGGCTACTGGTGGCCCGGTTGAAGTACAAAAAGAGGGATTACCGCAGGACTCATCTCCTTTGACAACTTTGTATGCAATTTCAGGAAATACTTAAACTGTCTGTGGCTCTTCTAAGGGGGTTTGCGTTAGGCTACCAACCCAATCTAGAAAAAACAACGACCTTGGATACAAAATAAGGAAAACGATTTAAAATGTGGAATATGGAATGTATGCGAACAGGTTTCTCAGTACAAATTCGATCTAATTGCACTACAAGGAACAAACCATATCTTACATGCCCCAAAAGAGGAGAAATCAGGACATGTCAAAGACACTTTCTACGGCCACTTCTAAAGTGTTTTAAACGAAATTCCTCAACACAATGTAAAGATTGTTTTGAGTGACTTCGACGCATAAGTTGTCAATGCCGCCACTATTCATCGTGGTTCCAGGACCAGAGTCCCTTTACCTTGCATCCAATATGCCAACAAATGTGGCGCCAATATTGATTCTTATCACTTTCTGGTAGTTGCGAAATATGCCGTCCGTCCATATTCCACGTATTAACCGATTCCAACGAATCTCACTTTGAATTACTGAAGCATTCAACAATCAAGTTACCCGAGCCAACTTCGAAGTTAGCATATCGGAAACCCTTGACAGCCAACCACAACTCCATTCTGTTGAGCTTCAATTCAAGAAATTAATGGTGTACAAAATCGATACCTGTCTCAACCAACAAGGCAAACTCGTAACGACTATGTAAATGGAACATTCTGGCGAGTTATAAATGAACATAAACACAGTCCTATAGCAGTGTGGCGAAATTATTTATCGTCACTCTTAAACAGACCGGTGATATCCTCAAGTGATCAACCAACATCATTATATCAGTCGTATATCAATGTGGAAATAACACTACCACCAAAGTTGTGCCGTATTGTCTACACTTCGTAGATAATTGTTATTCTACTTGTATAGACAATGTACGTAGAAAATTAAAAGAACAGCGTCGAAAATGTAGAGAATGTAGACAATGTCGAAAATTATTATTTACATTTTTTATTGGAACAGTTTTAAAATGGACTTGGACAAACTTGAACCCAAGGTTTTTTTGGTCACCCTGTCAAGAAAGTAACTGAAAGAAATTGATCAGTTGCCCGATTAAAGGGATTGTACAATTTTTGTTGTGAACCTCTGTTACGGACAGTACAATTTGCTGAATTTATTTTCAGATTTTTTGTTTCATGTTTCGATTCCTGGAAGGATGATATTTTATCGTGGAATCATGAAGCACAATTGCCTTGTTCTATTGTTGCCTTAAGTTGTTGTGGAAGTGGTTCATATTGATGTTCCTAGAGATATTCAAAACCAGTATTGTTCCTCTACCCATAATTTTGAATTGGTGATACATGTTGGTGTAAAAAGAAGCGTAGACAATTCATGTTGGCATGGACAATGTCGACAATGCGTAGAATATGTAGAATGTTCGTAGAAAATGTAGATTATTACATTTTTATTGTTTTCTCGCTGTTCCCAGTATGAGGTGGCCAAGACACAGCTTTCAAGTTCAAAACCCTAAATTTCATTGTGATGTGAAGGTTTTTATTAAATTTTACAAAATACATTTATAAGATTATAAAATGAATAAATAATTCAAGATTTTCGAATTGTGCCATGAAAAAAACAACCGAGAAATCTAAGTGAAATGTAATTTCTTACCAATTTTCAGATATCTTACCACTATTTGGTCATTTCTTTTTTAAAACAAATAGGTAAATGGTAAAAAAAATTTGAAATTGTGTAAGTTTCAACTGCCATTTGCAAGAAAGCAGTAATACTGGCAGAATTAAAACCACCAGCTTTATCTCCGGTAATTTAAATCAAAACATTAATTTAAAACTTTTGTGGTAAAATTTAGCAAACTGTTCGGCTAAGATCTGCGAATAATTTTTTGCATTTTCTTAGTCATATAATTTTCCAATTGTCCTGGTTGGATTATATCTTAAATTCCAATGAATATAAAATTTGGAGCAGAAGTTAGGCGGTCAGCAATAAAATTAAATCAACTGCAGATGCCAACTCGAGTAAACCCATTAACGAAACGCTAATCGTGCGACTTGAAAAGAAATTGAGAACTACCAGTGTGATAGATCGCACTAATATTCCGAATCTACATCAGGAGCTTTTCCGGCCACGGCTACAATCATTCAAATAACAGCCGTTCATCTCGAATAATTCCTGCTAATCAATATTACCAACTTCAGCGCCTCCCAAACCAAAACTTAAATTTAATGGTTCCTGAAGTTATGTTTGACCTATTACTTTCCCAAGAATCATGGCCCGAAACAACGCATCTAAACGAATTTGTCGATTTCTGAAATTTTAACAATATCAAAACAGTACAAAAACCTTAAACGCTTGTCCCCCTAGTAAAAACCGTAAGGGGACTAAGGATTAAATCTTGTGACGTTTTCTCAGCAATCCAAAGACTTCCATTTGATATTTTTGCACTCACTGAGATTAATTTGAATAATGATTTCAACAGTAACGATTTTTTTTACCTCGCGGATTTCAACATTTTCTTGAAAAATGGTTTTTACTGTCCAGACACAATATTAGCCGGTAAAGGGTTCTTATTGCAGTACACATTAACTTTGATAGTCAAATTTGTAACATTCTCAACACTGATAATATCGGGCTAATATATGTCAAAATTAAAAATAATAAAAATAATGTTTTTATTTTATTTTGATTTTTCGCCCTCTGACGATCGTGAGCTATCAGCGTCTCACTAATGCTGTTGATTTCGTCTTTGACCTGATGGATATTCAAAATGACATTTTTGAGGTAATTTCAATCTCCCCGGCCTGAACTGGAATTATGCAGATAATAACAATCATTATGTTGCTTCGAGTGCACTAACCGCCAAAGAAGTATTATTCACTGACAATATGTTGAACCCTGGACTATTTCCGATCAGCAATGTTAAAAACAGTCTGAATCGCACGGTTCTTTCTTTCGACTTTGGAATTCTGGTCGGATGGTCATGATAATGGTAATGATGACATAGAAACCCAAAATGTGCCCTTTTGAATGTTTTGAATTGCATACTAGTCAAAAAACTGCACTGCCATCACTAGCATACTATTGAACCTGATTACTATAACAATTTAAATAGTTATACTGATTTCAGTAGTTTGATGATCTTCATGGAAATTATATCAGTCTCATGCAATCCAATCTAATCGCTGATAATATCACTCTGGAAATTAGTACACACCGTAGAACCAGCAGCCCGCGTGATTTTTTAATTCCAATTGTTTACTCCTGGGTTAGTTAAGTCACTACACCATTGTTGATGTAATCAATGTAACCCACCTCTAGTTATTGGTGGGGGAGAGTGAACTCGGAAAATCGGAACATCTTCAACGAACTTTTGTGTGTTTAAGAAATTAGAGATTTGAAATTTAGTCGGAATCAAGTTCATCAAGAAGTATTTTCGAGACGAGGCCAAACAAAATGTGGTTACGTATCGGCTTCATCGAAACATCATAACGTCGTACAAGGCTAAAGTCATGACTATGCGTTCGTATTCCTATAATAAAAAACAAGATGCGAAATGAAATTTAATTTGATCAAAACTTAGATTCGAATATGTTCAAACACCAACCTCTTTTATTTTTATTCCACTTAACCGTGAAAAAATGCGACGCAATTCGATCTATAGCTTCAGCGCTTTTGTAAAATGTTTAACTAATCGAACCTTGATATGAAGTGGTGGTAGCAATATTTTTACAATTGGTACAAGTGGATCCTCAACGATGTTCTCGAATCGCAATCGAACGTTCTTACGTAAAGGCCGGTTTCGTTCGTTGTATTGGTCCTGGTAAACTTTTCCACAAATCAATGATTTTTTTCATTGATGCGTAAGTTTCCTTTGTGTTTCTGCTGAGTGCAATTGGAATAGAATTTTTTCAGGTGGAAACGTGCAGGAGAACTGCCTTCAAATTACTTTTGAAGGAATCGATAAACAATCGCCAATCTTTGGGATTATATACATTCTGCATTTTGGATACCAAACTACGGATATCAGTGCATAAAGCGAGAGAATTATTCACAATTGATTTGAAAAAATTCGTAAAATAAAACGAAAATTTGGAGCTAAAATGTTCACTTGTTTTACATCCTTTGGCAAAAGAAGTGCTATAGCCGCTGCGATAGTTGCAGGTGTCGTACCATAATATCCAAACGATTTTCCGAGATTTCATGATTTTCAGTTTTTATGTGTTGTGCGAAATTGATTTTACGAACTTTTTTTTAAAAATTTGGTTATGTCATTGATGTGTTCTTTGTATCTTATTTAAAGTGAGCGTCCTGTCTGGCCTAAGTATATAGCCTTACCTATGTAGACGGATCTCCGCACAGGTGAACCCATGTTTCTTTATACCGCAAGGTAGGAGCCGGAGTTTTATGTAAGAAGATTTTGCCAAAACTGACAAGACCCTGCCTTTTTGGGTAACATGCGAGAAGGCTTTATGGAAGTTGCATGGACGAAGACAACGAAGAGACTTTAGATAACTACTTATGACCAGCGTTTCAGATCTCGCGGACTGTGAAGTGCAAGATAGTTTGCGCTTCGTACGTAGCGCCGAATGGTTTTACACAGAGGAAAGGGGGAAATAGGATTTCCCATATATTACGTTATATTTAAAAGGGTGCACATCAAAAACGAGTACATTACACCCCTCCAATCTCGATTAAGACGCATACGTGGAAGCATGTAGTTTTCAGCCTGAACGATCGACGGAGGGAAGCTTCATCGATTTCGGATGATATTATTTTTTCTCGCTTCTTCGTCTGTGTTGTTCCTTGTGGTGCGGTTGATGATAGACCATCGGTTGGTTGTTGTCTCTCTGATGTTGATTGTTGAATATCGAGCTGTGATGGAACAACGTCGTCAAAAGAAGTTAGAATGATTAATGATGGGACTGGTTGAACGCCTTCTGAATTAACAACATCATTAGGATGAATTGAATGAGGTTGTTCAGTAGTTCGACGTCGTAACTGACGACGAACAGTTTCGCGCCTAAACTGTGGAACACTCAGACAGATTTCTTGGTTGGTCACCCACTGGTTTCAAGGAGTTCAGCGGGTGGGTGATCTGCCACTTGTAGTTGATGGCGTTGCATGGTGGTGGTGCAGAAACTTTGCCAAACGATGTTGAATATCGCCAGAACTCTCTTTCTTCAGGAAATCTTTTGTTGTTTTGACCATTATCTCCGCCTGCTCATTTGAACGTGGATGCCATATAGCCATGTACACTGAACGAATACCATTCGTATCACATAACTGCCGGAATTCTGCGGAATCGAATGCTGTGTCGTTGTCACACACTATTGTCTATAGAATTCCATGAGTGCCAAATATCTTGTGAAGAGCATGTATGCCACAAGCAGCTGACGTTGTGTTAACTTGGACTACTTCCAACCACTTGGAATACGAATCGACCAGTATGAAATAAGCCTTATCGTGGTGAGATCCGGCATAATCAATATTGATTCTCGACCAAGGGTTTATCGTCTCCTCCCATGAGTGCACTGGAGCCTGTGCCACCTCTGGACTCTCGCAAGTGCCTTCATTCTCACAATATCTGAATGAGCCGTGTGTAGAGCGGACAATATTTGTGCACGGTGGCATGGTGGAATTATTACCCGGTAACCCCAAAGAAGGCATCCTTTGAGTGTATAGCGGACAATATTTGTGCACGGTGGCATGGTGGAATTATTACCCGGTAACCCCAAAGAAGGCATCCTTTGAGTGTGCTCACTTCACCACGCCGAACCCAAAATGGCTGAAATTGTTCATTGGGTTTACACACTGGCCATCCATGACATCCCAAAGTTTCGACTGGATTCCGCTCGAAATCAACCAGTTTCAAATTTGCCCCACGAAGTGGTGGTGATTTCGGGAAAACTTTTTTGAATGTTGTCTCGGATATGATCGTATGTGTCGAGCCCGAGTCCACTTCAAAACGACAAGGAAAATGGTTTATGTTGACGGTAGCAGAAGTGTTAACAGCAGAAAGACTCGCAACATGTTTCACTTTTCTGTAACGACGATTCGATCGCTTTTGGTTGTTTTTAGGTTTGTTGCGGTTGCTGCGGTTGCTGCGGTCGCACGACCCACCCGTTAGAGATGTCCCATTACGCCACAGAAGGAACACGTGGTAGTACGGTATCGGCAGGTGGATCGGTCATGGTCCTCCTCGCAGCTGAAACATCCTTGTGATTTTGACGGTTTGTTCTGTTGATTAATTTTGGCCGGGGCTGTTGATTCTTCTCGGCAGCTTCTGCGGTTATGCTGCGATCGATAGCGGCATTTTGTGCTATAATGGTTGAAATCCATTTTTAGCCCCACTGCTAACTTTTGTCACTTGTAAAATTGAATTTGAATTGTTTTTTAATTTTTTGATTAGATTAGTTGTAAAGAGATAGATTAGTTGTAAAAAAGGAACTGAAGAAGAAATACATTTCCGAAATCGATCTTCCTAATAATAAAATCAATAAATATTGTCACTCTAAGGAAAATTTTTTACAAGTGTTTTACAAAAAAGAATTCAAATTCGATAGCGGCATCTAGCTATAAACCCTTTTTAGCCAAAAACATCTGCTGCAACTGATTATAGCGCAACCCGCAAACCAGGCGATCTCGTAGCATTCGATCAAGGCTGTTATTGTGGAAGTTGCAGCTTTTGACAAGACTCAACGGGACGTTGATCGCGTTTGAAGAATGTGTACGACGCCGCAATTTCCGATGGGCGAGGAGAAAAGTGATTAGATAAAGTTTCCATGATTACTTTTATCACTAAATCACTTACCCTTTTTGGTGCAATAAGGTTTTCTAGCAACTCAAAAGTATCCGCCCAGTTGGCTTCATTGTATCGAAATTTTCAATATTTCCGATCGGCATGGTCCCTCACTAATAACAGAGAAAAAAAAAACATTTCTTGTATGTATGTACACGCGGTTGGAAATTCATTTTAATTTTTTTCTTAATTTAATTAATTTATTAATTAGTATCCCATCTTCGTCGCCAATTTTTCGAGTGTAACTTTTGTAAAAAAATGAGTTTAATTTTTGACTCAGAGCCAAAATATGTCGAAAGCGATATCCCAAACATGAGAACTTTGAAATGGGACTAGCACCATTGAAGTCAGCGTACTCGAATTAAGTTTACCCACTGGATGCCCAGCTTGCCACTTTTTCAACTAGCACAGAGAGTTTCAATGTCTTGATGGATACATTGAAATGCAAATTTAGTTTTTATATCATTGATACACCAGGCTTTGTATAGCTGAGATCGAGATATTTCCCATTCACGTATGAGTAATCCACGTTGGTTAACCGCAGCCTGACACTCTTTTAATAGATAATATGTCGGGCTTGCTTTTATTGATCCGCAATCAAAGCTCTTTCAGCGGATTCTAATATTGCATCTCTGTTAAGCAGACCTCCACCACAATTAAACATAAATCACTACAGATAAATATTACATTAATGTGTATTCGCATTACTGATGACGATCATGATTACATAATTAAATAATTTTAAATAGCAACCATCACTCAAGTACACACACACACACACAATCTTTACAGCTTTTTATTTCAAGGCGATGCAAAAAAGACAAGACACCTAAAAGCAGCAGGGCAAACACAACTTAGAAAACACAAAAAAGAACCAAGCACATAAAACCCAATAAAAAGCAATGAAAGAAAATTGCTTTAGGTCATTTGGAAAATATAACAAATGTCAAGAGGAGAAAATTAAAAAAAAACAAAAAAAAATTTTGTAATTTGCTTTCCTTTAATTTCGCCTTCATTTTATTTGTTCGTCTTTCCCGGCTTTCCTTCAGTAATTTTGTTTCGAAAGAAAACAATTGATTTATCTTTTTATTTATCTCAGTCTCTTTCTCTTATTTGTTTCGCTGTTTTGTTTTTTAATGTAAGATGAAAATATTAAGAAATGAGGTTTTATTTTATAATGATACAATTTTGTTGTTGTTCTTTATTGGATAAACAAAAACATTAACAAAAGCAAGATAAAAAAAATGTATAATAAAGAACCAAAGAGAAAAGAAATGAATTTATCTTACTTAAATCTCGAGAAATTAAATAAAAATAATTTTTATATTATTAAATTTTATATTTTATTTAATTTTACTTTATTTTTTTTTTATTTGGGAGGTTTTAGTGAAAATTACATATCTGCTGAAAGCAATTTTCTATGTACGAACTAAATCGTGGAAGACAAGCGTATCCAGATTATTGATTTGTGAATCTGACAATTTTTTTTTGTTCTCAGTACCCGAAGCTTTGTGATTGGTTCAACACAAGATTAACTTTTTAAATTAACTCAAACGAAATATTATATAGAAAAACCAATTCGTTTAAGAATTTATGGAGAGATATAAATTCGTCTCTAAGTTGGTTATCTTGCTATTTTATTTGGATCAATTGACAACGACGTTGGATTGTGACAAAATTGTATTTCGTATTAGATCATAGAAAATAATATATTCGATTATTACATTACGGTATTTCATTTGTATGATGATTCCTTTTATGAACAGTAAATGATTGATTTTTTTGTTGTTGTTGTAAATGTGTCTAAGTAGGGTTGCAAATTGAAAACTTAAAATTAAATTTCTCAGAAGCGGTCGAATTGATATAGTAAGCGTGTGAGATAAGTTTTTCACTTTACCGTTCAATTCATCTTAATTATTTATGTTCAATTCTGAAAGCCTAATCAATATTTATAAAGATCAATGGTAAATGATGGGACCATGCAACTCATGAAAAATTAAATTAATCTTTAAAATTCATTTAAAACGAAAAATTTCGTACGAAAAGACGCTTTGAAAGACGCTTTACTAAATCTTAAAAAATTTGTTTGTTGATTGAAAATTGAATGGTAATGATCAATTGAACAAAAATAAAAGCGAGAGCAATTTAATTGTATTTTACACATTTATGTAACTTAAAATGCAACAATTATATTATATGCAATTACTGGCAATGTTTGTCGAAAATCACCTTCCTAATGCCTTCAAAGATATTTTGTATGCCATCGTGCATTCATCCCAAACAATCAATTTACTTTGCTGCAACACTTTGGTCATCGCAGAATTCTTCGAAAGGTTGCAAGTTGGAGTTTCATTAGTTTGCATGGTCAACGGATAATTGAGTGCTGAATGCGCTGTTCGACCGCCTTTCAACAACATAACTGCAATACCTGATGAAGCAAGTGCAATTCCATTTTGCTATCGAATCGTTGTTAAACTCAATGATATTAAACACGTTTTACCAGTTTCACCGAGGGCATCTAAGAAAAAAATTTTGCCAGTTCTATCACTACTTTCTTGAGCGGAACATTTCTGTGAACGGTTTCTCGCGTGAAAATGAATGCTTAAATGTGAATTTATTCGTTCCTTTGCAAATCTCCATTCAATGTTCTAAGACGCATCTGATGCAATATATCTTCGGCCATTTGAGCATTATATTTGTCCTATAAAGCAATTGGGTTTGATATAGACAAAATTATAGAAAACAATGTTCGTATTTGTTTAGCATTTGACGAAATTATAGCAATCCCAAACATTGACACCATTAACAGTTCGCAGATGTTGGAATGATGTTTGGCCACGCATATGCAACAGTAATCGTACTTGGTGGTAACCTTGAACTAGTTGTCCTTGTTTCCGTCGTTAAAATTTTTATGACGATTGATTCTATGATTATTACAACATTATAGCAGGAAGAATGATAAATGTCCATTGACGTGATTCGAAAATAAAGGGGTAACCAATGTGAAACCAAACGACTGCAATACAACTTTAGGATTCGACGCGTCCTGTATACACGAAAACGGCATGAATTTTCCGAAAGAGAACCGAAGATGGTCAATGTTTGGTAGGTTTGGTGGAAGAATGGCTTACAGTATTATAGGAGACTTCTCGGCTCATCACATTGATGGTATACTATTGAGATCATGTCTATTGAGACTTTGTTAAAGTTAGCCGAAAGTTGCTAGCCGAAAGTGAAAAATCGATAATGCAGATAGTGTCTTGACTACTTCAGCCGAAAGTTAAGCAAACTATAAATTAAATTGAAATATCGTAGTCGAACATGACTAACTTACTTAACCAGCCGCAAACATATGTATCGTAACAAACAACAAATACAATTTGCAATTTAACCGATTTTAATTTATTGTTTCATGTGTTTATAGCAGCATACGGCCAACTTTCAAAAATTTATTTTATATAGATGTTATAGATTTAACAAGATAGACACCAATCTGAATATGCAAATTCCATAGTTCATAATCATAAGTAGATTTTGATTATAGGTTAGGGGTAAGTCTGATGGGGTTATAGGGGTGAAATTTTTATTTTTCCCTTATTCTGACGATAAAATCGTCCATCATTCGGGATCTTGCAACATGGACACCAATCTGACTAGGCCAATTCGATAGCCTATGACCAAAGGTAGATTTTGATTATAGGTTACAGGTAACCCTGATGGGGTTATAGGGGTGAAATTTTTATTTTTCCCTTATTCTGACGATAAAATCGTCCATCATTCGGGATCTTGCAACATGGACACCAATCTGACTAGGCCAATTCGATAGCCTATGACCAAAGGTAGATTTTGATTATAGGTTAGGGGTAACCCTGATGGGGTTATAGGGGTGAAATTTTTATTTTACCCTTCTTCTGACGATAATATCGTCCACCATTCGGGATTTTTCAACATGGACACCAATCTGACTAGGCCAATTCGATAGCCCATGACCAAAGGTAGATTTTGATTATAGGTTAGGGGTAACCCTGATGGGGTTATAGGGGTGAAATTTTTATTTTACCCTTCTTCTGACGATAATATCGTCCACCATTCGGGATTTTGCAACATGGACACCAATCTGACTAGGCCAATTCGATAGCCCATGACCAAAGGTAGATTTTGATTATAGGTTAGGGGTAACCCTGATGGGGTTATAGGGGTGAAATTTTTATGTTTCCCTTCTTCTGACGATAAAATCGTTCATCATTCCAGATTTTGGCACATGGACACCAATCTGACTAGGCCGATTCGATAGCCCATGACCAAAGGTAGATATTGATTATAGGTTAGGGGTAACCCTGATGGGGTTGTAGGGGTGAAATGTTTATTTTTCCCTTATTCTGATGATAAAATCGTCCATCATTCGACATCTGCAACATGGACACCAATCTGACTAGGCCAATTCGATAGCCTATGACCAAAGGTAGATTTTGATTATAAGTTAGAGGTAACCCGGATGGGGTTATAGGGGTGAAATTTTTATTTTTCCCTTATTCTGACGATAAAATCGTCCATCATTCGGGATCTTGCAACATGGACACCAATCTGACTAGGCCAATTCGATAGCCTATGACCAAAGGTAGATTTTGATTATAGGTTAGGGGTAAGTCTGATGGGGTTGTAGGGGTGAAATGTATATTTTTCCATTATTCTGACGATAAAATCGTCCATCATTCCAGATTTTGGGACATGGACACCAATCTGGCTAGGCCGATTCGATAGCCCATGACCATAAGTAAAATTTGATTAAAGATTAAGAGTAACCTACGGCTCATAGGCTGTTGGTCGGCTCATATGGTCATAGGCTATCGAATCGGCCTAGTCAAATTAATGTCCATGTGCCAAAATCTCGAATGATGGACGATTTTATCATCAGAAGAAGGGAAAAATACAAATTTCACCCCTATAACCCCACCAGACTTACACCCTAACCTATAATCAAAATCTAGTTAAGTTATAATAAACTTTGAAAGTTGGCCGTTTGCTGCTCTGTTCACATGAAACAATAAATTAAAATCGGTTAAATTGTAAATTGTATTTGTTGTTTGTTATGATAAATATTTGTTGTAGGTTAGTCACTTTCGGCTAGGATGTTTCAATTTAATATGTGGTTTGTTTAACTTTCGTACTTCAACCGAGTCAAGACCCTATTTGTATTATCGATTTTTTTCATTTTCGGCTGGCAACTTTTCGCTAACTTTCTATATATGTCTGTTATTCACATTTTTCTTTTAGAAAATTGATGAATTATTTGTCGGTTTTAAATCTGTATTGCCGGGATTTTTCGATTGAGTATTGAAGTTAAATTTATTTATCGACGCAATCTGCATTATCGACATATTATGGTATTTCCGCGTAGGATCAACATTTTATCTGCATTACCAACTTTCGGCTGGGTATCAAAGCCACTATCTGCATTACCATCTTTCGGTTGGAAACTTTCGGCTAACTTTATCAGTATTCTATTGAGATTGTTTTTATTTTCTCAGGATGGAATTTGTTTTTCTCTTTTTCGGGCTAAAGGGCCTTTTAATAAATTTATGCGACCTAAATTTTAAAGGCGTTTTTCGGGATGGCTTTCGGGCCAGCTTCACATACGTGCTACTCGCGTACTTTCATAATCACATTTAAGTGGTTCGTTTGTTTCTAATGTAATCGTGTTTTTAGAAAGAGAATGGAAAGAGACCCATATTGTGATTTGAAACCATGACGTAATACAACAACATCAAATATAAAAGCTCATTATTTATTCATTTTCCAAGTTGATTTTCATATTTCATAGATTTTCATAGATTTTTCATAGATACACAAATAAAATTATCCATTTTTCATAATTTTCAATGGGAAATATAAATTTGTTTATCCAATATTTTAAGTTTAGCAAAAAAACGCTCGAAGAGGGAGGCTCTATTAATCTAGATGGCTCTGATTTTATCCATATGTAAAAAATTTGTCAGAGTTAATACAAAGGTATTTACGAGTATGATAGCCGGATAAATTGCGGGATAAGTCCATTTACTCGTGTTACGAAATTTTTAAGCAACATTTTCTTTATGATGGAACCAATCCATCTTCCATAACTAAGCAATAAATACCAATAAACACATTACCACTCATCAATATCGAATGAGTGATAAATATTTGGTACCAAATATAAAAGATTAAACGTACACACACTTGATTAAAAGCTCTTAATCCACCCCGACTAATAATTTAAATAAACTTATCTGCGTGCCTGTGTATAGAACATTTCATGTGTAAGAATTTAATCTGTGACAAATTTTATTTGTGTTTCGTACTTTACAGTGAAACGTATAAATAAACTGATCAATGAACCGGCTTATAAGATTAAGCGAATTTATTAATTGATATATAAAAGTGGGATACGGTGACTGGGTGGGATGTATATGTATATATGATGTATATGAAGTATATTTTGTTTGCATATTTACCATTCGTTTCGATGAAGCGATATCTCCCTTTGAAACCGTATGAATTCCGTTTAGAATCATACACATCAAATTCAATTAACATGTACGGTCCACTACTCTTTATTCGACGCAAAGCTTTTTTATGAACATTTTGCGATTTCACTAATTCATTACATAAAACATCTATTATAAATGATTTTTCTGGTTGTTTACCATTGTATATCGTAATTTTATCTCTTTGATGTATGCAACTGCAAATAAACGAAATGAAATAAAAATAAAAAATAAAATTTTAAAGTAAAAAGTTATTTAAATAAATTATTTATAAACTAAAACTATATACAACTATGAATGACGGTATATTATGGTTACCACGGTGGGGTGCAGAAAAATTTCAAACCTAGTTCAAAGGTTTTATTCATATTTGTATTTTAGCTCCGGAGTAATTTAATTATTGTATATACTAGACGGTAGAACTTCAGATTATGGATTGTGACATTACCAAGAGTTTACATCGTTATACATTTCAATACTACGTTCGATGTCACCCAATAGAAAAGTCGCGATTTTGTAAAATTTTGAGATTGCAGTGTTAGTACGTAGACATTGATGCTTCATAAGATAGCGGAAAATAAGACATTTCGCTACTAGCCGCAAGTGGCAGCACCATCAAAAAAGAGAATTTATTTTGTTATATTATTACCAGCGGAATTTTTTAGTCATTTTGTTTATCACTAAATAAAACGTCCCAGCGGAATATGATATTTAAAGTGATTCTTAAAATGGCAAATTGATTGATCTCCGAAGTAAAGGAACTCGGTAAATGAAATCTGGAAATTTGACAATAATCCGTCTTTACGCCATTCTAAAAGAATGACGATGAAATTTGGGTAATAGAATTGATCAGGGGTCCAAAACTTAGGAAAAAATTCTAGGATCTGTTCATCCTGGACTAAGTTTGGCCATTTCATAACCAATACTTCTGAAAATTTAAATTTTTTTATTAATTTATTTTCAGTTTTTGGCCAATATCTCAAAAACTTTCACAAGTATGTTGTACTAAGACTACAAGGTAAATTTGGGGAAAATTGATGCATTAGAATTTTCACTATGATTTTTAATTTTCTAATATAAGTTATTTTCAGTTTTTGAGAAAAACCTAACCAGTGGTGGATTTTCTTTCATCAAGATCATTCGTCCAGTCTGCATCACTAAAACCAGTAATTTTTTTCTAATTCCGATTTCCGATATTCCAGCTTTGCACCTACTGTGCCTTTCAAGTAACGGAAGATCCGTTTCACTGCAACCCAATGCTGCTTTCCGGGATTATTTGAAAAACGACTCACCAAATTTACTGCGTAAGCAATATCAGGTCGCGTACCCTGTGCTAGATACAGAAAGCTGCCTACTGCTTCTTGAAATGAAATTTTCTGCATGTTCCCAATTTCGCCTTTGCTGGTTGGTGACATACTTTTGTCTAGCTTAACATTTATTTCGATTGGTGTCGCAACAGGGTTTGATTAAGACATGTTAAATTTTTCCAAAATTTTGGTAATGTAATCCTGTTGATCCAGCAATAAACGACCCTTACGTATACCACAACAAACAACTTGGAATAACATTTGGTTCCAGGCACAGCCGACTTGTTTTAATCCATAAAGTGCCTTGTTTAATTTACAAAGTTTCCCTGTTCCATCCGCAAATCTTTCTAGTTGCAACATATACACAGTTTCCTTCAATTCACCTTGAAGAAACGCAGACACTGCATCCATTTGCTCAACATTCATATCGTATTGAATAGCTAGTGCCAACAGATAGTGAATTGAGCTATACTTCACTACTGGTGCATACGTTACCTCATAATCCAGACCTTCACGCTGGGAACAACCGTGCTTTGTATTGAACTGAACAATCTAATTTTAATTTTGTTTTAAACATCCATTTTGATTGCTTTGCTGTTACTCGGTAGATCACACAGATTCCATGTTTCGTTTGCCATAATCGCTTCATATGCATCTTCCATAGCTTGCCGCTACAAATTACTATCACTGCAGCTCAATGCTTCTTCAACACTAAGCGGATCATTCATCGATAACTCATCAATTGACGAATAAACGAAATTATTTTTTCTGTCTAATTTCGGTGTCCTTTTTGAACGTCGATCTGGATAATAATCGCTATCAGAACCATTGTTTTGTGCGTCAACAAGCGTTTCGTCACTGAAACATTCATCTTCATCGCCTGGGCTGTCATTATCTCCTACTTCATTTGACAACAGTAAAGAAATACAGACACAACCGGAGTGGCATCCCTAACCACCGATTGTTCGTTATTTGACATTTTTTAAGAATTGGACATCAACGTCGTTGTTTAAATATTCGCAGGACTCTTAAAAAATACAATCACGGGCTGAGAAAACTTCACCATTTGTTGGATTGTACATACGACGTTGGATCGAGTTTTTTCCGATTTTGTTTTGACACATGTACCATAGCCTTTGATTAAAACACCCCCAAGTTCAACAAATCTGGTTTTCTTCCAGTCCAAACCGTCTCTGGTATCTGTCCTAATAACACCTTTGTCGGTGATGGGTTGATTAAATTTACAGCCGTGTTCACCGCTTCGGCTCAAAAACGTTTCGATAACCCAGAATCAATCAGAAGACACCTCGTTTCTTCGACAATTGTTCGATTCATGCAATCCGTTCTGCTGTCGGCTATATGGAATTGTCGTCTGATGCTAAATCCCGGAACTCTGAAGACAACTCCAAAGTTCTTTGTTACAAAACTCTCCACCATTGTATGTCCGCAACACTTTTCGTTTTTCTCCATGCTGATTTTCGACAAAATCCGCATGAATCAATTCCAATTTATGATTCGATGAGATGAGGTCGATTTTCCGTACTGTGATTTTGTCTGCATTCCTTTATAGCAAACGACACAAATGTCATTTTTGTCACTTGGTTCAATAATGTTCATTCCCGACGATTTTTGCAACTCTTTCATATATTGGACGCTCATACTACTGTGGGCAAAAAGTAGCAAGACTTTTTAATTTAAATTTTGCGCGGAAAAGCATTCGTCGAAATATTTTCTATGTTGGTATGACTGTCAGTGACATCTGTGCCAAATGTCACATCAAAATAAGCATTAGTGTTTAGTATACGCTTGTCTTTCTGAAGTACAAAAAGTGCATTCGGCGATTTTTACAATGAGTGAAATTATTCAACAAAGAAGTTCCATTAAATTTTGTGTTCGGAATCAATTTTGTGGCACCGAAACGTTCAGAATGTTGCAAAAGGCCTTCGGTGATAATTGTATGTCGCGAGCAAGTGTTTTTGATTGGTACAAACTGGTCAAAGAGGTCGCGAACGTGTTTACGACGAACCACGTCTAGGGCGGCCATCAACACTTCAACTGATGATCAACACGTTAATAAAATCAAGGAATTCGTGCTCGAGAATCGACGATTAACAGTCAGAGACCTTATTGGCATCGTTGAAATATCGGAAGGATCAGTGAAAACTATTTTGAAAGATCATTTGGGCCTAAGAAAAGTGAAAGCACGATTGGTTTCAAAATCACCCAATTTTTTGGAAAAACAGCATCGCGTTGACGTCTGTGAAACAATGCTTTCCGACTACCAGGATGTCATAAAACGTATTATAACTGGCGATGAGTCTTGGATCTATGCTCACGACCCGGAAACAGACGATCAATCGGCCGAATATCGTGCCAAAGATGAGCCGAAGCCGAAAAAACCACGTCAAAGCAAGTCAAAAATCAAGATGATGTTGACAGTTTTCTTCGATTATCGAGGTGTGGTGCACTCCGAATTCCTTCCGGATGGCCAAACTATCAACAAGGAATACTATTTGAGTGTTATGCGTCGTTTGTGCCGGAATCGTTAAAAGAGGCCGGAATTATGGGTCGACAACTCTTGGTTTTTGCACCACGACAATGCACCTTCTCATACTGCATTGGGTTTACGTGATTTTTTGATGACCGGAATGAACAACACGCACTTTTATCCAAATCGAACTGATTACGCTTGTCAAAAATTTTACACTGGCGGTCATCAAAAACTATCATTTTACCATTCTTAGCCATCTAACCCACAGAAAATAAGTTCGTTGATAATTCAAGCTTTTTTACTGTCAACTACGATGTCCAGATTACACGTTCCCTTACAGTTGACTGGTACCTTTTCGTTGTTAGCCATGAGAACTTCTTGAGGTGTTGACAATCGGGAACAATTTGTAATAATTTGCATATTATTTGTGATATGCGATGATCGCCCGGAATCGATATACCATTCATCATGAATTTTTGTTCCATTTACTGCAAAAAATGAAAGAAAAGCCCGTTTATGGCCTGAAATGACCGATCTGATTACAGTTGTAGCATCTTGGTTTAACCCGCTTTCTATTTTCTTTTGAAATAAACGCTGTATTAACCGAACTTTTGGTATCACCGTACTCACTAAAGAGTAATTTTGACTTTACGTACTCCCCCGTAACCTTCGTTTCAGAGCTTGCCATGGCCATACTCATGGGTTGAAATTTTTCTGGCAAACCCGCAAGCAAAAAAGTGCCAATCCATTCTTCGCACAGATAATTGTCGTTATATACCGCTCCATTGACGGACAATTTTCAAGTTTTGTGGTAATCATTTTTCGCATCATGGCGATTCTATTCGACAGTCCGTCATGCTGGAATACTTTTCTTGAATGAAATATGAACATAAATACTGGAATGCACGCACATGATGATTTTTGATTTTGCTTGTATATCCCGCTTGGCCTTCTTTATCTCATCTGCTGTCTGTTTTTTATTTTCGATACAATACCACAGATCTTCATGCTCAAGGTACGATTCCAATGGCAAATTTACATTCATTATAATTTTCATGTCCCATTAATTTTTCTACTGGAACACTATTCGACGCCATGATTTGTTCTGGTTTTCGAATTTTTACTGACAAGCTTTTACTTTAATTACTTGATTTCTCGAAAAAGAGGTATCACTAGAGATCTTAACAAAACCTCAGATATATAAAGTGTAAGCTAGAATCCATATCAATTAGGTAAAATAATCAGTAGCTAGACGTTTAGCGGTGGGGGCAATTTATACAACTTAATATTATGACCAAATATAATAAAAATTGATAGGACAACTGAGTTATCTCCAGAGAACTTAACACAACCTCAGGTATATGAGATGTTAGTTGGGAACCATGTCAATTAGAAAAAATTATTAGGACCCTCCCATTCAGAAGTGGGAACAGTTTAGAGGATTTTGTATTATGACCAAATATAACAAAAATTCTTAAACCACATGAGATATCCGTAGTGACCTTAACACAACCTCAGGTATATGGGGTGTTAGTTGGAGACCATGTCAGTAAAAACATATATTCAGTTGCTCCCCATCCAGGGAAATGTCCCCTCTCTTGGATGGAGGCAACTGAATAATTTTTTAAACTGACATGGTCTCCACCTAACACCGTATATACCTGAGGTTGTGTTAAGATCTAGGGATATCTCATGTGGTTTAAGAATTTTTGTTATATTTGGTCATAATACAAAATCCTCTAAACTGTTCCCACTCCTGGATGGGAAATTCCTGATAATTTTTTATAACTAACATGGTTCCCAACTAACACCCTATATACCTGAGGTTGTGTTAAGATCTCTGGGGGTATCTCAGTTGGCCTATCTATTTTTATTATATTTGGTCATAATACTAAATTGTATGAATTGTTTCCACCCCTGGATGGGGAGCGCCTTAATATGTATTCTAATAACTATAATCCTCTACTAACACCTCATACAAATGAGGTTGTGTTAAGATCTCTAAGGATATCTCATTTGGCCTAATCATTTTTATTATATTTGGTCATAATACAAACTTTTATTATATGTCCCCTCCCCTGGATGGGAGCAACTGAATATGTTTGTTAACTAACAAGGCCTCCAACTAACACGCCATATACCTGAGGTTGTGTTAAGATCTCTAGGGATATCTCAGTTGGTTTAATTTTTTTTGTTATATTTGGTCATAATACAATATTCTGTAAACTGTTCCCACCCCTGGATTGGAGCCTCCTAACAATTTTTTCTAACTGACATGGTTCCCAACTAACATCCCATATACCTGAGGTTGTGTTAAGATCTCTAGAGATATCTCAGTTGGCCTATCAATTTTTATTATATTTGGTCATAATGCTAAATTGTATGAATTGTTTCCACCCCTGGATGGGGGCTTCTGAATATAGTTGTGTTATGATCTCTAGGGTTATCTCAGTATACCATTTCTAAAATATGATTCCCAAAAATAAGAGTTCCCTGGCTTTGGAGCTTGATATTATTTTTCTAATTTGTTTAACACTTTGGTGCAAAAATTTCACACAGTTTCATTTTTTTCTTCATCCGGATCAAGAAAATGAGTGCCACACCAGAGGTAACTGCTCAAGTGGTTGCACTACCTGATGCGGAGTAGAACCAAAGTGAAGTGGCTCGACAACTAAATTTGAGCCGATTCTCCGTTTGTCGAGTGTAGCAGAGATACGAGATTGATATTGAGAATGCGAAATTGATCCCAGACCACCGGCTAGGCTGCCTTCAGTTCGCTCGAGAGCATTTGGATTTTACAGAAGAACAATGGAGAACAGTCCTGTTCTCTGACGAGTGCAGGATGTGTTTACATGGCAACGATGGACGAAAAAGAGTGTACAGAAGGTCACTGGAGGTGAAGACAGGTCTTGTGTTCATCTCTGGAGCGAATACTGGCCGCCGATCAAGTAAAGTGACTTCTCAACGGTACATTGAGGAAATATTCGAGGACTACGTCGTATTTTTTGCCGGGTTTATTGGTGAAAACTTCCTGTTCATGCAGGATACCAGTACCTTCAAGAAGTGGATGTTCCTATGATGGAGGGGCCAGCTCGAAGCCTGGACCTCAATCCCCTTGAAAATTTCAACGAGTCTCCAGTAGCTGCAATAGGCGATCGCAGACGAACGTGAGGCGATATTTTCATATTTGGTGAAAACTTTGGTGAAATCAATGAAACATTGAATTGACGCTGTTATTCGGGCTCTGGAATAGAATGCATCTTATTAAGAAAAATATTGTTTTGCTGATTTCCTTGTTTTAATTCGATTTTTACCAATAATTTTCATGCTGACAAATTCACAAAAAACGTGCACTTCAGAGGTTGATCTCAAAATTCACTTTGTTTGCACGGTATAAGTACAAAAAAGTACCACTGGATAGGTGCTGAAACAAACTTTGAATTTGCATTCTAGATAATTAAACAAACGTTGGATTTTTGATATTTTTGAACTTTTGCTGAAAATTGATCAATGTGCGTATTTTTTGCGCCCAAGTGTATTGTCCCACCCAGTGTTTGTTATTAATCTGGCTCGGATACTTATTTCATAGTTATTTTTGTAAAATTTTTATTAACCGCAATATTCGTGTTAGTGAATATTGATTAATGAAATGGTAAATATATTTTAATTTCGTTCGGTTTTATTTAAAGATAACTGCAAAATAGTTAAAATAATGTTAATAAATTAAAAGTTACGTTAGTTTCCGCTTTGTACAGGTATCATTTTGATATGCACCAACTCATTTAAACGTTTAGCATAGAATTAGTAAAAACTTCAAACTGCTGTATAAACATGTGAAGTTTTTGCTAATTTTTTTTACTAGTAAAACTTTAGCAGTAACCATTATGATTCATTTTTTTCCTATTTGAATTTGCAGTGACCAGTGTGATACTCATACGTACATAACATCTATGGAAAGTTTGGAATACTTCACACTCGTCACAATCGTCCATACTCTAAAATCAGCATATACCCTACCTATAGCATTCTTCAAAAAAGTCACATAGTATATTTCCAACCCCCATTATTAATTTAGTGCCTTACTTACGATTCAATTTAAGATTGTCAATAGAAAATCGTAATACACAGAGTTTCAACTGTAATTCCTACCCAATTTGGGTATCAAATGTCTTCCGCAAAAATATTTGATTTAAATAAATAAACATCATGCTGTATACAAAATACAACAATTGGTGCATGAAAATTTAAACTAAACAGCCGTGTAATAACGAATGCTGCATAAATTGCTAGTGCCGCATTCGCTGCTGTAACATAAAATTGCCATAAACACAAAGGACGAGGGTTTTAAAATTCGAGAGAATATTTATATTTTCTACCGTGTTGGTGCAACACAATTCAATAGAAGCGAGGAAATCAAGTGATTTGCAATTGTGGAATTGTAATTTACAACTGCTCGAACAACACTACTAACTATATTTTGTTGCATGTATTCGTATTTTGTATATTCTGCATACATGTATAATAGATGTATATAGATTGTGAAGTGTCATATGTTGTAAAGTTTTAATCTACACGTAATAAATAGAACTTATTTGAAATTTATTGTTGAGCTTTACATTGCATGTGCAGGTGCATTGTGTATTGTGTACGGTTCCTTATATCATTGACATTTGGTGTAGTGATAATAGAACTTAAAAATAATAAATAAATGGCGACATTTTTAATTCTGTTTAGCCTTTCGGGCTTCTCTTGAAGAAAATAGTGTTTGGTGCCATTTTGTAACAACCGTACTTGCACCTACGAGTACGTGCATGATGAACACTTATTGAAAATATTTAAAATCAAATCCCGGTGGTTTTATTTCATTTTATGTACCTACCTATTAGTGAATTATTATTTGCGGCCATATGTATACGCGAATTATCAGTTAATTTTTACACAAAAATGTCGCGAGTCATTAGACATGAGCAAATAAAGGGCATCGAACTATTCAATCTCGATTCATCGATTCAATTTTGGTGGTCGATTGCTACACCAATACTTACAAGATCAAAGAGTAGTGTGAATAATGGCATAACAACGGATTCAACTGCTAAATCGTTAGACGATAATATGGACTCGCCTAAAAAAATTTTTATTGGTAGTGGTGACTTGAACTCTACTTTGCGTACCGTTGAACCTGCTACGATGGATTTTTATTTCTCGATTATGCAAGGACGTTACTGATGATGATCTTATGATGTATATCAAAAACAAATTTGAAGTCGAGAAACCTGTATTATATTGCTTTCGACGTAATGATGAGCGCGATTATTTATCATTTAAAATCGGTATTCCTGTAAGCAAATTTAACCAAATGCTGGATTCATCGGCGTGGCCTTCTGGAGTGTTGATTAAAGAATTTTTAAATTCACGTCGGAAATCAATGAATAATAATTTTTTAGTGCCACGCTCAGCTCTAACGACGTTGTAACAATATCTACTGCGACCTCAACTGATTTTATACGTTCCTCAAATCCGATGCCGCTGTCTGTACCTATCGCTCAACTGACACTGCCACTCTCAGATGAAACCAACACATTGTCTATTTATGCGCAACGCTAGCGGAATACGATCAAAATCGCGTGAAATGTACCTATCAGTGTTGGAAAATGAATATGATGTCATCTGCATCACGGAAACATGGCTGACAAGCTCGCACGATTCTGCAGAGTACTTCCCTCCAGACTACTATGTTTTCAGACGCGATCGTTATACGGATCTTGAATCGACAGCGAGAGGTGGCGGAGTTCTGCTAGCGGTCACGAAACATATACGTGCGGATATTATTGACCTTGGGAGTAACGAGTTGGAGATTTTGGCTGTTAAACTTGTTGATAGTTGCTGTTTACATACCATACGGATCCTCAGTTAATATATATGGTGAGCTATCTTTATTTTTCTCAAACCAACTAGCAGCTGCAGCTCCTGATTTTGATTGTGTGATGATTTTGGGAGATCTTAACTTACCGAAAATAAAATGGCTTACAGTAGATGATGAACTTCTGCCATTCAATGGTGATCTAACTTCAGATCTGGTGATGGACTCAATCTGTTCACTCGGGCTAAGACAGATTAATAACATCGAGAACCAGTGCAGCAATATCCTCGATCTGGTGTTCGTTCCAGTAGAAGTACATGGCACAATCATTGCTTGTAATGATCTCGGCGGTTCTTCAACTATTTTTCACATACCACTACATATCCAATTAATATTTGAAAATTGTGTTAATGTTAACGTAAATTTTAATTCTAGTGAGTCTTTCAATTTTAATAAGGGAAATTATAATGCTTTAAATGAGTTTCTGGACAATATTAATTGGGATCAATATATAACGGGTAGTTTGATCAGTTTTATAAAATAATGAACTTGGCAATTGAACAATTTATTCCCCGTTCACCTGTAGTTTCGTCGATGCGCGAGCCATGGTTTAATAGTCGCCTCTCAGGATTAAAAAATCGGAAATCTAAAGCTCATAAAAAATATAAATTAAACCCATCCGCCGTAAATTATGAAATATTTAGCGCTCTCAGATCTCAATTTAAAATTTTAAATCGTTTCTTGTATAATTTATATATTGTCGAGATCGAATCGAATAGTAGAAACAACCCTAAATGTTTCTGGAGTTATGTTGATTCGAAACGGAATTGTAGAGGTACACCCTCGCAAATGTCTTTCAATTCTTTGACGGCTAGTGATCCACAAATTATCACTGACATGTTTGCAGCATTTTTAGAAAATGTGTATGTCCCGTCTTCGAGAGGGAATGACGAACTTGTTTTTAATAATAATCCAAACATTCAATTTCAATTTACTACCGATGACGTTCTGCACGCTCTTTTGAATGTAAATGTGAATATGAGTTGTGGCCCGGACAAAATTCACCCGCTTGTGTTGAAAAAGTGTGCTTCGGTCTTAGTTCAGCCGCTGACGAACATCTTCAATTTGAGTTTGAAAAGTGGGGTTTTCCCTTCAATTTGGAAATCCAGTTTCATTAAACCAATTTTCAAGAGTGGACGGAGAACGGATATCGAAAATTACCGCGGTATTTCTATCTTATCGGCTATTCCTAAATTATTTGAATCGATGGTCAAGGACCGCATCTTTTTCTTAATTAAAAATTCCATCTCAGTAAACCAGCATGGGTTTTACCCCGGACGGCCAACTGTGACAAATCTTGCTTTGTTTACAAATTTTTTGACGCTAGCATTAGAAGGTGGTGATGGTGTTGAGGTAGTGTTTACTGATTTTAGCAAAGCTTTTGATAAAATTGATCATGTTTTATTGGTAAAGAAACTGGGACAGCTCAACAAGTGTGATGCCCTTCCTTTAAAGTGGATTTTTTCATATTTGAGGAACAAGTTTTTTTAAATAATATTTTATCTAGAGACATCAATGTTTTGTCTGGCGTCCCACAAGGTAGCCACATTGGACCTCTATTATTTATTGCATTCATAGATGATGTGAAGCGGTGCTTCAAACATTGTAAGTTTCTGATTTACGCTGATGATGTAAAAATCTTTTGTAAGATTAGAAATGATCGCGATCTGCTAAATCTACAACAGGAATTAAACGTTTTCTGCGACTGGTGTAGCTTGAATAAGCTTTGCCTGAACGTTTCGAAATGTAAAGTTATGAACTTTTCTAGAAGACGTTATGGACGTAATGGACATGATAATAGTTTATTCTTAAATGGCGTTATGATAGAGCGAGTTCATTCTTTTCTAGATTTAGGGGTTTTGTTTTCACGAGATTTATCGTTTAAGGACCATATTGACAGATGTATTTATAAGGCTAATTCAATGTTAGGGTTTTTAATCCGTTTCTCCAAAGACTTTCATGATCCATATACTCTAAAAGTCCTCTTTGCTTCATTTGTTCGATCGCACTTGGAGTATGGGTCAATTGTCTGGAATCCGTACTAGATCAATTCCTCTAATCGTATAGAATCAATCCAGAAGCGATTTATGCTGTTTGCCTTAAGGCGACTTCCTCGAGAGGTAAACGCTCCTAAGTATGTGCTTCCGCCGTATCTAGGCCGTTGTTTGATATTGAATATTGAACCATTGTTCGTTCGAAGACAAATTTCTTCCGCAATGTTTGTGCGCGACATTATAATGGGCCGAATTGATTGTTCACAACTACTATCCTTGTTTTCAATACGTGCCCCAGTGAGATCACTCAGACACCGAGGCTTAGTGATTAATCTGCACTTCCATTGGTCTAATTTTGGTATGTCGGACCCGGTTTGTAATTCTAGCCGTGTATTTAATAATGTATCTACCGTGTTCGATTTTAATTTGTCCAGAGATGAATTTAAAAGAATTCTAAAAACTTTTTTTATTCAAATTTGATTTATATAAATAAACCTAATTTTAAAAATGCCAGATGTAAATTAATACTGTTGGTAAAAAATAAATAAATAAATAAAATATTCATGACCAAAATGGCAAAACCAATTTATCTGTGAGGAGAGCCAATACTAACAATAAATTTTAATTTGAGAACAGTTTCGTTGAATTTCGAACCACAATAAACTAAAAATATCTTACTTTACAGACTACTGATGATCGCTGTAAATCTGACAGAGTAAATCTATGCGCTTCACCTAGGCGTTCGAAGTGAGATCTAACTTAATCCTAACCAACATAATTCCGCTACATTTACAGACGCCGTTTCTTGTAAAATCTGCGATTACCAATTTTGTTACGATTGTATTGGGCTTGACCGTGCTGCGATTAATTCAATTAAAAAGTACACCGGCATTTGCTTTTTTGGCAACTGCTGTATACCATTGGGCACAAGCCATACCATGTCCAAGATTTTGAGGAAAATTGATGTGATAGTGGGCAAATCCGACAAACAAACTCGCTGATGACAATTCCAACCCGACAACATCCGCAAAAGTTGACAAACCTAGCTCCAATATCCATGATGTATCGACGTCTCCGTAATCTATTATAGGGTCAAAACGTCCCATCATCTCTATCAAAACTGTCCCAGTGTCTGTGAAAAAATATTTATATATCAGCCGTATCGATTCATCCGTCTCAACTGATCAGATCGTTAGCTATGTCTGTAATAAACTTCAAAATTGTTCGCCAGGGGACGTAATTTGTAAGCTATTATTACCCGACCGCGTTTTGAACAGCTCACTAACGTTCGTCTCATTTAAAATTGGTTTGAAGGATATTGAAATTATTCTGATCGCAAAGTATTTTCGTTATTTAAGGAAAAACTAAAACCACTTGAACTATTTTGAGAGCGAATTTTTCATGTCCTACTTAGGATGAATTTAATTGTGAAGTGGCTCTTTTGGCTTTGATAGCGCTTTGGTCATGATGTTCACTATCTGCTCATCTGTTTGCACATACTTCAGTTCGAAAATTCTGTCTTCAAATTTTGCACGAATGGTGTGATACTCTGAATTCTTCACCAGTCTTATTTCGCTCTGATTGTCCTTGAAGAATACGGGCGCATCGCTCTCGATTTGCTGAAGTTCACCCAGAAAGTTTGTTAGTCAGACCAATTCCTTTATGTGATGCTGCTTTATATTCCGACTCCTGTCGGGGGACTACGATCCCCAGCTGATGACGCTATCTCCTAACATAAAAACGTAGCCCGACGTCGATCGTCGCGTTTGTTTGTCACCGGCGTAGTCCGCATTGCTGTATCCGCAGAAGTTCAGATCATGTTTGCCTTCGAAGCTAATTCCCATGTTCACCGAGTCTCGAATGTACTTCAGAATGGGTTTGACTGCATTCACATGTGCTGCATGCAGCTAATGATTCCAAGTATCGGCTGACACTTCAGACTGCGAAGCTGATATTTGGCCTGGTGGCGACGGCTAAATACATCAGACTTCCGAATGCTTCTCGATACGGAAGATCCACTTTCTCGTCGGCAAGATTTTGAGAATTTTCCAATGAAGCAGACACTGACGAACCGTCCGATCGCCGATCAAATTGAAGGCCCAGAAAACAATTCAACTCGAAAACCTTGATCTCGAAATCCTTTTTCAAATGTTCGATGACCAGCGTAATGTCTTCCTGACTCTCCGCTGCAATCAGACCATCGTCGACATAAATTGCAAGGATAACTTACCATTTTCGCTCTGAATCCAAAATCGTTGACAAAATCAGTGAATCTTTTGTTCCAACAGCGTGACGCCTGTTTCAGTCCATACAAGCTTTTGGATAGCTTGCACACATTTTCGTCTCCAACGTCTTATCCAATCGGCTGGCTCATGTATACCTTTCCTCCTAAATCTCCATTTAGAAATGCCGTTTTGACGTCGAATTACTTCAACCGCATTTGCTTCGCCGCTGTCAATGTCAGAATCGCTCTGATCGATGTAAACTTCACCACTGTACTGAAGGTTTCTTGAAAATCGATACCATATTCTTGCGTGATCCTCGCAACTTCAATTGCGCATTGTAGCGATCAATGCTTCTGTCCGGATTCTTCTTAATCTCGATTACTCTTTGGTTAGTTGGTGCCTTAACCAAAATCCATGTACGATTTTTAATGAGCGAATCGTACTCTTCGTCCATTGCACGCTCCAACTGTTTGCGATCACTCGAATGGTTCGCCTGCTCGTATATAATCGGCTCTTCGCTTATTGCCAACATTGCACTGTGTTGCGTCGATGCAATCGTCGATTGACAACATTTCTGTTATCAAGATCGCATATCGCGCCACAATATTCATGTTGTTCTGGCATTTTGAAATCGTCTGCGTCCATCCTCTGCGCTCTCGTCACTTGAGTTTGCCTTTTCCTCATTCGCGCCAGCTTTTTCTTCAGCTCCAATGTCGATCATTGTCATGGATTCCTCCAACCAAAATACCACGTCGCACGATATTTCAACTTTTTCTGTCTTTGGATTCCATGCTCGATATGCTTTGCGACGACTGTCGTGTTTCTGTCGCTTCTTCTTTGGAATGTGTACGAAGACTTCCGAACCAACAATTCGCAATTGGCCAATCTTCGCTTCCTTGTTGTGTCACAATTCATACGATGTTTTTCCGATGAACGTGCTTGTTCCAGTTCGATTTAGCACATGGTCCGCATTTCTCGCTCAGCACACCCTTTTTGCTCAGGTGTGTACGGCACAGTTCGTTGGTGATGAATGCCGTTTTCCTCGGAAAATGCCATTAACTCTGTATTCCCAAATTCCGTGCCATTGTCAGACCTGACAATACGAAGTTTGTGCTGATCTCCTTCTGTATCAGCTTGACACACTTTTTTAGAGCATTTATTACACACCAATTACGACGATAAATATTTTTTATACTAAATGTACAACTATTTATTGTTCTAACGGTTTTCACTTAAATTTTAGAATGGCAGACTTCGCATCCTTGAATGAATTTCTCAGCACTGCCGATTGGGACTTTTTACAGTGCGGTGCGGATTTGAATGACACGGTGCATATATTCAACGAGCTTTTCGGGAGTGATATCCCGAGAAACGACGCAACAATTTTCATTCCCTTTACAGGCTTTTCGGCATAGAATACTATTCCGATTTCATTAACGCCCGCAATGAATTTAAGATCCATAACTGGTTCCTTTTCAATAATTACGTAGTGCAAATCGAGCAATCCCAAAAAATGTTCGAACTTCATTAACAGCAAGAAAAAGGTGTTTGGTTTTCTGTCGAATATGTGTTACCAGACCTCCACCGCCAGTCAGCCATCCGACATTTCCAATTTTTTTTGCCAAATTCTTTGCATCGGTTTACAAGCCACTTCAACAGACACCGGGTATCTTACTACTTCCACCTCCATCGTACTCGATCATTTCAAATTTATCGAACAGGAGGTTCTGGATCAACTGCTCCTTCTTGACGTTAGTAAGGGAGCGGGTTATGACGGTCTTCCACCGATCCTATTCAAACGTTGTGCTGGAAGTCTGGTCCCTGCAGTAACCTTCTTGTTTAACGAAAGTCTTCGTCGTGCAATTTTTCCAGATCCCTATAAAATTTCATGTGTTTACCCCATTTTCAAGGCGGGCAATAGAAGTGAGGTAAGTAATTATCGTGGGATCGCCATTCTCTCTGTCAACCATGGTCCACAGAGTATTGCACTTCCTTACCAAGAGAATTATTTCTCCGTTTCAGCATGGATTTTGTCCCGGTAGGTCTACCGTGTCTAGCTTGTTCTCATTTTTGGTTATTGACAGTCAAACTCAAAAGCAAAAGCTTGATGTTGTTTACACAGACTTCGAAAAATTCTTTCGATGTGATTGATCACTCCATTCTTATTAGCAAGTTGGAGAGTTTCGACTGTGATTTCATTCCCATCGACAGTGAAGATTTTGACATGAAGATTTTTGCCCGGTTTTCTAGCGTGTTAGACTGCGACATGTTACTGCCTTTAAACGTGAATAGATGCTAAACTCTTTCTTTCTTCCGTACAACGAATTCATTGATCGTATTGAGTTCATTTCGGATCTTAGCGTGATCTTTGAATCTGATGCTACATTTACCAGATATGTTAACGCCATTATTTCAAAGTCGTGCATTATGCTTGGCTTCATTAAATGAAACTGCAAGGACTTTCGTGACCCATTAACTTTGACATCATTATACGAATGCTTTGTTAGGTCCACTTTGTAGTATGCATCTCCTGTTTGGTCACCCTCCTACCACTGCCATACTGAGAGGATTGAGAATATCCAGAAACAGTTTATTTTGTTCGCGCTACAACGTTTACCATTCATGCGTGCTGTGTACTACGTTCGTCCGCCTTATCAGAATCGATGTAATCTTTTGAAACTGCAACGTCTAGATAATTGCCGAGACGTAGCTTCCGCGCTGTTTGTGCGTGATATCATCAATTCCCGTGTCGATTGTATCGAGTTATTAGCACGTATCAACTTGTACGCTCCCGAACCTTCTCTTGCGTTAACGCAATGGAGCTTTATTGATCGACCGAGGTAGCGAACTACGGTCTTTCTGATCCAATTCCGAGGGTATCGCGGGTTTTCAAGAAGGACTACGGAGCTTTCGATTGTCACTTGTCGAGAAATTCATTCAAGAAAGCTTTATATAATCGTTTGTCATTGAATGTCATTTAGGCGAAATATTGAATTTGTAAGTTAATTCCAATTTCAATTTATAATAAATAATCAGTTTTAACATTTATTAGGATGAGGTATAAGAATTTAAGATTTTCTTAAGAAATTGAATACTTCGAGATGCAATACGAGCATTAACAGAAATACGAAAAGCGTCGTATAGCTTTAGCCAATGCAAGCCGTCACATGAGTTATTGCTTAACGATGAATGAACTGCAGCCAACGCAAGGGAGCTACCAAAAATAACAGGATATTTCAACTTCTTGGAAAGGAGATTCCAGTCCTTAGAAGCTATGGACTGCTCTAAATCAACATCATGGAAAACACAAGATTAATCGGCTGTACAACCTTTAGGCTCGACCAATGCGGCCCATTCGGAAAAAATTACGACACTGGAGAGCTAATAGCTCTGTGTAAGATGCCTCGTGCAAAGCAGTGGCTCATGTAAGGCGGAGTGTGCATCGTCTGTAAGAGACATTATCAGTTCCTGCGTTGCAACAACGAGGCGTCTTCTTCTGCCAAACAGTCTCTGTTGGTCAATCAACAGGCACTAACTGTCACTGCAATAATTAAAACGCGGTCGAGTAATGGTCGGCCAGTCACCTTAAGGGCTCTGAGAGACGTGGGATCTCAAACCAGATAAATCACCTCCAAGGCGGCTAACAAGCTTAATCTCAAAAGAAGAAAGATCAAGGAACCCAATTCCGTTAGGTAAATGTTGTACCTGATTATTTATTATGAATTGAAATTGGAATTAGTTCACAAATTGAATATTTCGCCTAAATGACATTTTTGTTTTACTTTTTAACCAATACATACAAATTTTCGTTTGTTTTTGTTGGTTGCGGTTAGGTTAGGTCTAACATCACACGCGTGCTCTAACTAGGTTTTTGTCACTGGTGTGGGATTATTAGCCTTCTTATATTGAGCTCGATTTCTTAGTTTTACGTTTTCATCAATTCTACACGCTTGCCGTAGTCTCTTGAACATGTTGGGGGTCGCCCACTGGTTGCTGTTGATTGTGAACTATGTCGTGTGATTCGTACGACGGAATGTCGTGTGATTCGGAAGACAAGATGGGTCATCATGTAGTGGTGGGCGTAGTGGCTATCTATGGATATTGCTTCATGCAATTGGTGAGCTCTTATGTCCTGCTCCAATTGCGTAGTGTTGGGTGTGGTGATGGTGAATTTGAGTGAATGCACAGGCGTCAAATGATGTTCACTATCAACAAGCGGTGTGAGTACTGAGATGTTAAACGCAGAAATATTGGACCCGTTTCTCTCGCTGCTTTTGGTGCTGACTGCGGTGTTCTAATGCAATGGTTTGTATTCTGGATTTGCAAATTCTATCCACTATGGTCCGTTGCTTGACTCCGAAAATTCATTGACTTGCAGCTTCTAGTTTGATAAAATAGCTTTCAGCCTTCATTTCACCTCGGTGCTGCAGCTTGGATGTGGGACGGTTGCCTTGAGAAACATGGATATCTCACATTGATTTTGCTCGCGTTGTTGAGTATACAAGGTAGGTAGTTTCTTGCACTTGGTTATTTCTAGAACCGTGTTGGGTGCAAAGTGCTCTCAGTACGGATCGACGAGTATGTACTGTGTGGCTTTACTTTTATTTGTGAATCGTGGAGGAAAATTGTGACATATAGATGGCTTCGTATAGCTGACATTTCCATGATTGCACCAAGGGTATTTGTATCACGATTATGACGTTGGCTTCAGATATTCTTGTCCTCATTGTCATTAGACGATACAAGTTGTATAACTCTAAAAGGATGAATAATGGATGGATGAATAATCTGGTGTTTCGCACTTGTAAGTACGTCCACTAATCCTCCTTTTTTTGTATTTTCAAGATGTTTGATCACCAGCCCTAATTTCCGGCATATAAGAATGGCCGCTAATGCTTTATCTTTGTGGATTCAGTACTCATTAAGGAGTGCTAACTCGACGATGGACTGTTGTGCCTCCATTAGTCGGTTCAATTGTTGGATGGTGATGTCATAACAGTGTTTGAACAGTTTTAACGTGTATGCTCCGTTTTCTTGTATCTGATGGAACTGCTGTTCGTACTGTTCTGCTTCTCTTTGCGGCAATGGCCCAAACATGTCCCCCATTAGGTATCCTATTGTATCGCCTACTCTTCGTCTCGTTCTACGTTGACTGACGTCGATATGCATTATCAACTTGTTGTCTTGGATAAGTGCTAAACTTCTATTGTAACCGTTGTAGGATGAGATCACATTTAATTGGTTGTACATCTTTGAAGGCTCTGTCAAGTAAGGTCTTCTCCACGTTACATATTTCTTGCCAATAACCCGACAAGTCAAAGCACATGCCCGGGTTGTTACATGTAGTGACGGTGATGAATGGTTTTGTTTCGACCAACTTTGATTCTTCAGACCATCGGTTGCCGGATGCCAAGCTTATTATACTCAGTAAGAGGCAGGTTGTTGCCTTCACTTTTGAGTCGTGGGTACATGATCTCGGCTAGATGTTCTTGTTTTTCTTGATGTTCCTCTTTTATCAGTAGCACTTGGCTGGACAAAGCTGCTACCTTGTGCATTGATCTTTTGACGTTTGAATCGCCCGTTGTTTTGAGCGTTACTACCCTAGTCTGCCCATCGCCGCCGGGGTGAAGTTCTACAATTCGGCCGAGTTTCCATCTCGTTGGTGGGTGCAGTTCGTCTCGCAATAGGACGATATCTCCTACTTTCAGGTTTGTCCGTGTTTGTTGCCATTTAGGTCGTTGTTTCAGACGATGTAAATAATGGGATATCCATTTTTGTCAAAATTTAGTACACACATTCTGAACGAGTTTCCATCGGGACAGAACAATTCTGCGCTGGATTAGCTGTTCTTTTTCTGGTGGTGCTAATAAGACATCTCCAATCAGGAAATATCCGGGTGTTAGTACGGCTAACGTTTCGGTGGCAGAGTGGCCTTGAATTCAGACATGCTTCTATTTGATTCAGCAAACCAGTTATCTCTTCAATTATAAATCTCCCTGCTGAAAGATCTGAGCCCACTTGCACAATATCTCTTACACGATTTATTTCAGTGACTTTTACTCCACTCCAGTGTGAACATTCGTGATACAGTAACGAGGGTAATTGGCAAATTTGCCATTAGTTGTTCTGCGGTTGCGACGGTTGCGAGTGCAAAGTTTCTTAATGTCCCCACTCAAATACTAGCTTGATGAATGAGTCTTTGTACGGTAGGATGACGGGATGCTTTCCCTGGTAGGGTAGACGAGTTTTCTAATCCGCCGACCCGAATTATGTTTCCTTTGTCGAGGAATGGGTCGAGCGAAATAATTCTGCATCGTTTATTGATTTGCTTAAAAAAATCACCGGTATAAGCTAGTCCTATACTATTCACACGACATGGAGAAGAATGCAATTATATAAGGGCTTTGGCAGTATATTTGGCCATTATCAACAAAAAGGGCAAGTTATATTCAATGACCGAACTAACGCCTCAACTACAGACCTTTATAATACAGATATTAACGTTTTTCGTGCGATCACTAAATTTTCAGGGATGAATTTAGATATCGTTGAATGAGACGAAAATTTAAATAAATTTGAATATTGGCTTAACAAAAAAAATTATTTTACGCCTCTTTTCTATTTTAGAAAATGGTGCCTATAATATTTCCGGAATTAAATTTAAGCTACAAAAAAATCTGACTTACTATGAATTTTTCGTAAAATTGTCGATATTTAATACCCGGATTTTGCTGTTTGAATACAAAAGTACAAATATTGATTTTCTTGTGTACTGTGTTGTACTACCCTACATAGATTGAACTTTAAAACGGGGCCAAGCCCACACCACATTCGTTGTAAAATTAGTTTTCCCGAGCTAAAAACACAGAATAAATATATTCTAGGTACGTACAAAGTAAAATAAATTAATAATGTAATATTCGATTTGAAATTTTTTTTTATTAAATTCATAAATCAATATTTTCTTTATTAATTTTCCTTACGTATACGATTGTATGTGTGTTTGTCTATTTAGTAGGAAAAAATATTTTTTTAAATCAATTTTCTTTAAGAACTATGTAATATAAAAAATACCAACCTCTCATTAAAATTCTGCAAATATATTTCTTCGAATATAATTTCCACTAAATTATTTGGTCTGCAAAAGAAAATTGAATGAAAAATTATTACATAAAATTATCTGTTTTGCATAATAATTTTCTAATACTCGTATATAAAAAACATTTAGGACAAACATAATATGTTTGAACGACAAAAACTAACAATTTGATACATATTTCAATTCCTACCTGCCGATAAATTTATAGGTGCACTTAACATGTCCCGGATACTTGGCTGGGTATCTTGGTGAAAAAAAATTACCCCATACGTTATCTTTGTCACCGTGCCCTCCTGCATCACGATAATTAATTGAATGCGGTAAAAATTGATAATCGCAATATGTCGTCGGTAATAAATTACCATCGATTTTAAACTGGTCTGAAATACACAGACAAATAAACGGTAAAAAAATGCTAAATGTTGGTTTGAATTAAAATTACATTACAAAATTTATACGTCTTCTTAATTCCGACATCTTAAAAATTTTTTGGTTTACTTTATTTTCTTATATGAACTCTTAAACGATATGTTGTACCAAAGTTTTTTTTTCTATTCGCATGTGAATGGCAGAAAGCCCAAAAATGTTTAATAATTCAATAATAGCTTTACATTATCCCAGAACCAAAGGAAGAAAAATCCTTTTCGATTTTATATAACAATTGATAGTGCTCGAGGGTAGTTTTAGTTTTGGTCAATAACTACCAATATAACAGTGAATAATATATTCGATATTTCAGGTCATATAAAATGGAAATGATTTTTTTTTTCAAATCAGGAACTATAATGCGATATAAGATCAGCCAGTAATAAAATTAATTCGATTGTTGAATTTGGAATTTAGGGGATTATCCCGTATGGTGCATTTTACTTTTACTACTACGATTATATATTATCCGGTTATTTGAAAATTTATGTTTGATCAGGAGCTTTACAAAACAAAATTGCCCATAGTACACAACTAGCCCATAGTAGATCGGCTACTGTAAGAAGCTAACTTGTTCATTATGTTGCTCCATAGCCATTTAGGCCAAAAGAAATAGGTTAGCATCGTTATGTAGTGCTCGTCGTTGATGGTGATGGCCTCAAAATCCGCATAAAAACAGCAACTTTTTGTGGGTGCATTGTCACCTGGTGAACATTTCGGCCAAAAATTAGGTCCGCTTCCAAACGCGCCGAAGCTCAATCAGCGAACTACCTCAGTCATTGTCTATGGTCATTGACTTTGAGCTTCTGGATCAGTTGGATCTTGTTCGGGTTTGGCCCCAGTCCCGACACAATATTCGCCAGTTGAAGTCTGTAAAAGGTCGAGTTCTTGTGTACGGGGAGGAATTGACTGCTTCGGGTTCTCCTGTACACTTTCACAAATCGCGGCAATGTTCTCGGTCGATCTGACGTTCCTATGATGTATGAGTCTTGCCTGACTGTTTACAAAACCGGTTGTCTATATTTTGGCCACCAAACGTTGGAGAGTCGACTTTGAAGAACCACTACGTCTGCCGTAAAATATGCGCAATGCGCAAAACTACTAAACTACTAATGAACACTCATCTTGATAATAAGGTTTTATCAATTAGCCGTGCTGCTCAATCGTGTAACTTGTGATTTGGCATCAGTATAACTTAAAAAAACAACAATGGCTGCCAAGGGCTGTCAAAATCGATCCGCCGCAATATAACAACCCTATATAACCAAATCAGACCATGGTTCACAGTTCATTCTCCGCATCAGCCAAATTTGGTGATAAAAATCTGTTCATTCAACCCTATCTTCACAAGTTAACTAAAAAAAAATAAGAGTGATTTCTGGAAAACCCATCATTTATAGGTCAAATCACTTAAAGTTTATGTACTGAACACACTGACTCATGATTGAGCCTATTCCCCATCGATCAGAATTACTCTTTGAAACCCCTTAACCTGATGCTGTAATCAGATTCTGGCTGTAGGCCCAATATGTTCAGTACAATCAGTTTAAGTGATTTCTATAATAAAAAGTGAGATTTGGAGAGTAGACACAATTATGAAACTTCTTGCAGGGGGTTTTCAGATTATTTAGATATTGCAAACCTGAGTAATATAGCATAAAGCATATAGGGAGCACACCATCCCAAATATTTTTATAGTCGTCTCCAAATATAGACAGGAATTGAGAATTGTTCTATTTTGCATTTCAACTAGCCCATAGTAGATCGGCTACTGTAAGAAGCTTGTTCATTGTGGTGCTGAACACTGCCGACTCGAAATTTTACCCTTGGCCTGAATGTATCTTTATGCTTCCATTTCGGTTATTTGGCAATGCTATTGCTTTTGGTCACTACATATTTATTTCCTCGATTCGGTAAACTGTAAGTAATGGATAGTGATGGATATTCGTGACTTCAAACTGTTTTTGGCAAAACAAATATAACAGCCTCGATAGTTTTGTGGATGCCGTAGTGTCCAAACACGGGCTCCTATGTTGACTGTTCCATCCATTTTCAAATCATTGATATTTCATCATATAGTCATCTTGTTATAATTTGAACGATTTGTACGAGATAATACCGTTGACATATTTGGTTTTTCCGAAAATAAATTGTTTACTATTTTCCTAGCTACTACTTAGCGCTGAAATGTGATTCTGGTTTGTCTTACTTAATGCCTAGCTATAGTATAGGCAATAAACGCCCAATACACCATCACTGGCATCGGCAACCAACATAAATTTCAACCAAATCCAGACAAGAATCTGAGAAGAAAATTGAATTTTCCAATATTGAAATTAACCATGCAATTTTTCGTTTGAGTGTGCAAAGGCCTAGAAACCGGCTAAAGCATAATGGCACTCTGCAAAATGAACACATACAATTTGTCCGAACAGATTCTTTTTTAGTACTGCAAGATCCACATCTTCGTTTAGTAGTTCTCTCTGGTTGATGTGCAAATTTCCCTTGACGAGAATATTTTTCGACGACTTCGAGATTTTTATGGCGCACATAATCGTCCATCTGAGTAAACCATCCGTTAAACTGTGGTTAGATTTCGTACCACATACTCTCTAGAGGATGCAATAACATCAACACGTCGATAGAATATCGCCACTGTAGACGAATGTGTCGAAGAAGATCCAAATTTATCGATTCGTCGTCACTACATGGAAAATTTTGCGCAAAGATCTTGGCCTACATCCGCGTACAAGATCCAGATGGTGCAGGAATTGAAGCCATTGTTTTGGCGTCTCTTTGATTGAGTACTCCAAACAGTTCGTTTGCGATATTGCAAATAAAATTGAATGGCGACCTCTTTTGTCTGATGATTGGTTTACTGGTGTCCAATATTTGGTTTCTATCTTCCACTTCACTTATCAGATGGCTCACTTGGTTGGAGAATATGAAACAGACTTCGTTATTTTTCATGAACGTTGAATTTTGGTTGAGTTAATTCACATGTTTAGCTTCCATTCGCTTCTTAGTATATTTGCTCTTCCAATTTTGTCAAAACAGAATTCTGGATGGAATTGAAAATGAGTGACGTTAATTGCTGTAGTTGATGCTGAGGGAAGGAAACAAAGTATAGTAGTGGTATATAGCATGGCTTTCATATACAGGGTGTAATTTTGGTCCTTTGTTGTTGGTGAGGTTTCTTCTTCTTTTTGAGTCACTACTGGATTGACCATCCCTCTCATCCAGTCGTGAGTTGGTGTTTTTGCACTTCTTGCCTCTGTTTGAATACTATTTTTGCGTTTTTCCTAAAATACTTGTTGGAGGTGTAATCGGATTACGATTACTTGATAATGTTGATTTTGGTTTTATTATAGTTGTTTTTGCAGGTGGTGGTGAATTTGTTTATGGGTCATTTGCTTCCGTATGGACTGGTAAAGGAGATAATTTTGATATTGGTCACTTATTATCATTTCCTGGATGTACTTCAGTAATCCGTGCCATTAGCCATCTAATTAGAGGTAATGTTTCATCTCGGATTAGTACTAACTGGCCTGATTGTAGGTTTTGTTGTGCGTCTTTCCATTTTGCTCGTTGTTGTAGCTGTAGAAGATAGTCTTTTGATCATCTATTCCAAAAATCTTGTTTCAATTTGTCTACTAATTCCTTATTGTTAGATGATTAATATTTTCATTTTCCATTGGTTGTTGTGGAGGACCAATTAGGATATATCCTATCAAAAAATGACCTGGTGTTAATACAGCAGTTAAGTTCCTTTGGATCGTTTGTGATTGAGCAACGATTTGTTCAACTACAGTTGATAATTCTTCAAATGTAAGAGTTTGTTCTCCAACTACTTTTATTAAATGATTTTTTGTCGATTTTACTGCAGCTTCCCAGAGACCGCCAAAGCTTGATGCTGCTGGTGGGATTACGTGCCAGGTTGTTCTATTTCTAGCTAATTGTTCCTTACTTAGCTCACGTGCTTTGTTTAGTGCCGTGGTTTTTTCTGTTTGCAGCTCGTGATTTGCGCCTATATGAAGGTTGTTCCGTTGTCACTGTAAATATCAGTACATAGACCTCGCCTGGCAATGAACCGCTTATAATCTGCCATAAACGCTTGTTGCAACGTTGTTACATCTGATGCTACTTTCATGTGTATTGCCTTTGTTACCATGCATATAAATATCGCTAGATAACCTTTATATGATTTGTGACGCCTTCCTTTTGTTGTTCTTGTTATGTGTAAACCCTGTTCTTCTTGCAGTTCTCCTTGTTCCTAGAAATTTGAGTGAGTGTAATTAAAGATGGGATTTCTGATACCGCGTTGTTCGTTGCAGCCCTTATTAGTATGTCGATCTTGCTTGGATGATTGTAGTTTGGATCAGCCCATACTAAGTCGGTGAGGTGTTCCCACTACCAAGCATTTATGTGTTGGTCTGTTAATATTTTAGTTAATTTGTCGTTTATTAATGCCATTATCTCCATAGAAAATTTTGCCGGAAATCTTGGCTGTAGTTTGCAACTAGGTTAGGTTTGACTGCAAGTTAAACCTACTTGCTGCTGCTTTTGTTATAAAAGTTCCTTGTGACCTTGGATCGATTAACATTCTTAGATACTCATGTCCGTTTTTCCCTCCTTGGATTTTTACTAAGACTGTACTTAAATTGTATGATCGTGTATTGATGGATATTCCACATTGTCTCTTTCCATATGGCTTACTTTTGTAGAGTTGTTGTTGGTTGTGTGTTGTTGTTGTGGCGCTGGTGAGTGTAATAACGGATGATGCCGTCCCTTGCAGGTGGAACATTTGTTAGTTTTTCTGCAATTTATTGTTGGATGCTTTTGAAAAAGGCAATTTCTATACACAGTTTATGCAGCATAGCTATTTGATTTCAGTAAGGCTTAATTCCTTGAATCGTGGACATGTATTCAGTTTGTGGTTCTTTTCAGCATACGCAAATGGTTGTAAAAATAATGAATGGATTCCATGCCGATTCCTGTGCTTCTAATAGCATACAAACACTCAGTTGATGTATCAAGTAAATGTTTGATGGCAGCCGCAGATTTCACGTTAATTGTTGGTTGACATAGTAAACAATTTAACAGGTTTGGCACAAGTAGTCTTTTGTTGTTAAATCTATTTTTGTAAGATTTCCCAAGCTATGGTGGAATTTTTGTGCTGGGCCTCCTATGTGGTTTTTCGGGAAATTCATCTTGTGTGTATTTGTTAGGCTAGTGATTTCGTGAACCAACCTTTTGATGGTGTCAGCAAATCCGGTTCATTTCATGTAATCACCATTGAATGTTAGAATTTCAACGGATTGTAGGCGAATTTCCATGGGTTTTATGTCGTAAGGTTTTTTCTCTAATTCTGTATCCGATATGGATATCCCGTCGTACTGCCGTTTTATCCGTTTTATGCCGTAATCGAATGTTCTCTTGTTTATTTATTTGTTAGTAGTTGCTCATTTTTGACGATGTAGAAGTGCCATCAGTTGTCTGGTTTTTCATATCTTCCATGAAATTGTTGAACGTAGCCACGGTGTTTCTTCTTTCTTAAAAATACCCGTGTAAAGATTCGATTTCTGGAGTGCAGGCCTGAATTTGTTCGTGGTTCTCGGAATACTTGTTGTTAGGCCATGTAATTCACCAATTTTCGACTGAAGATATTTGTTTGTTTTCCGACCCTTTCCGTCTTTCTTGGAATTGTTGAAGGGGCGTGCTATTTTTCGGCTATAACCTGATGTAAGTCTACCAAATTAGCCATTTACTTTTGCTGGTTTTTGTACAAGGTTTTGTTTTAATTTTTTTTTCTATTTCAACGTTGATGCTTTAATTCAACGTTGATTAGGTCGCCGGTTGTTGCTTGGCTTCGAAGAAGGACCAATGTTTCGTTAGGAATTAGTGCGTCTACCGTGGGTCGGGGCTAGTTCACTAATTCTACACAACTAGCTGAGAAGTTAAAGTTTATTTTTTATTTTTCTATAAAATATATAAAATTATTACATTGATTACAACAATAAAACAGAAAAAGTCTACTTGCAGTTTACCTAAAGTAAAGCAAATTTGTTGGTGGACATGTTCATGGTCTGAACATGCCGGTTTGCGATTTTTCAGAGTATATTTCAAATTTATGGCAGTATCTATTATTATCTGCTAGCATCCAAACTTTATATCCTCTTTTTATCGGTTTTTAGGCATGTATTGTCTAATTGAATTTCTGCCTTTGAACTTGATCATGGATTCGTCTAGTGCAAGTTCTTTAGTAGGTTCCATACATTCTGCAAATTTTGCTGATACGTACTAAGCAACGGTCGGTTCGTACCTCTTTGGCAACACAGCATTATCGTTCATATGTAAATTAGAAAGAAACCCAACTAAATCTTTTCATGAAGATCAGGAATATTCGACCAATGGCCCCTATAAATAGGTAGTGATTTAATCCCCATTAGTAGATTTAGCGCTAGAAATATTTTCATTTCATTCACCAACCAAGGTAAATATTTGCTCATACTTTGCTGGCAGTATACATTTGTTTCAAATACGAGCACCTCTAATAAGTCGTCGGTGAAAAAAAGTTGAAATAATTTATATGGAGTCAGATCATTCATATTTGTGATATAATCTAACACACCAGCATATGAATCAAAGCAAGGAGGTTCGGTAGCAGTAGAACTTATTAACCATTTTCTTCTATAATTTTTGGTATTATTGTTGGTGAACTATCTCGAAAGTAGAATATCATCCTCCGAATCGAAGATGCAAGAATTGTCAGAATCGTTGTTTTCATCTAAATCATGAATTGAAGCCATAGAACCCCTATCTCATGGTATTTCAGCTACATCTTCCTCAGATCTAAATACATCTCATATGTGACACAACACAAAACGAAAATACTAATTCAATTATGATACGGTAGTTTACCGGTATAATTTTGTTTTCGTAGTTTAATTACTAGTTTAATTAGTTGCTAGAAAATATATGTGGACACTAATTGCAACTATGTTCATTGATATGAAATATAGGTGGTATATATATTGGATAATCGAATGGTAGTCGAAAAGCTGTATATACGTTTTCCGTAAGACTTCTTATTTCGTCAAGAATTTTGTTTTTGATGTGTTATCTCATAGGCATGTACAAAATATACTTTCACAATATGTGGTGACTATATGGACCCTTCAATTTAATAAACGATTGATTAAATAAGAAATTCACTTTGATGTTAAAGAGAAACGCTTTTTAATTAAAAAAAGTCTACAAAGATATTTCATTTAACTTCTACAAGAACAACATCAAATATGTATGAAGCTTATTAACCATATCTAATGGTTTCATGTTATCATCGGGAAATCTTCTATAAATTCTATAAAAAAAATCAAAATTTAAATGTGCACACGCGGTTTTGAAGATGACAAATAATTCTAAAGATGTTTCTGCAAGTATTAATAATAAATGGAAATGGTAATGAGCATTATACGTCAGGTCTTGCAGATGTTTAATGGCCATTGACCTAGAGATGCCCGAAGTAAAGAAATTCGGTATATCAAATTTTACAATGTTCTACTTATCTTCTCAGTTTCTTAACGGATTACGATAAAATCTGTTAAAAGTATTAGCTAGGGATTTTAAAGTGAATTTTGGACCAAATTATAAGATCTGCACATGCTGGACGAAATTTGCCCATTCATTATCAATATTAGTTACTAGATTAGTTTTGGAACTAAACATAAATTTTAGACGAAGTTCTAGTATATGTCCATTCCACACGATTAAAATGAATTCTGCGATGCGTTTTGAAGGCTACAAATATGCTTCTGATTGCGCACTATTATTTATTACATGCAAGAAGTAAATAGCAAGTAAAAGTATTTTAACCTTTTGTATTAAACATAAAAATTAGATTTCATATGTTGATATTTAAATGAGGTGTCGTTCCTTAATTGCTAGACATTTTAATAAAATGCATTACACAATATAATATTTTATTTCCGATGTTCACTTCCTGCTTGTAATAATCTAGTTTAAATATTACTTGTAAAAAGAAGGTTTTTGTATGTTAAGAACATAAATATTCCACAATCGTCGAATTTAATCAGGAAGAAATAATAGAGTCAGGCTTCTTATTCTGCACTATTATTTATTACATGCAAGAAGTAAATAGCAAGTAAAAGTATTTTAACCTTTTGTATTAAACATAAAAATTAAATTTCATATGTTGATATTTAAATAATGTGTCGTTCCTTAATTGCTAGACATTTTAATAAAATGCATTACACAAATTAATATTTTATTTGTGATGTTCACTTCCTGCTTGTAATAATCAGGTTTAATGTTAATTGCAATAAAAAGGTTTTTGTATGTTACGAATATAAATATTCCACGAGTATCGAATTTAATCATGACAAATGATAGTCAGGCTTCTGGTTGTGCACTATTATTTATTACATGCAAGAAGTAAATAGCAACTAAAAGTATTTCAACCTTTTGTATTAAACATAAAAATTAGATTTCATATGTTGATATTTAAATGAGGTGTCGTTCCTTAATTGCTAGACATTTTAATAAAATGCATTAAACGAATTAATATTTTATTTCCGATGTTCACTTCCTGCTTGTAATAATCAGTTTAAATATTACTTGCAATAAAAAGTTTTTATATTTATGTTACGAATATAAATATTCCACGATTATCGAATTTAATCATGACAAATGATATTCAGGCTTCTGATTGCGCACTATTATTTATTACATGCAAGAAATAAATAGCAACTAAAAGTATTTCAACCTTTTGTATTAAACATAAAAATTAAATTTCATATGTTGATATTTAAATAATGTGTCGTTCGTTAATTGCTTGACATTTCAAGAAAATGCATTAAACGAATTAATATTTTATTTGTGATGTTCACTTCCTGCTTGTAATAATCAGTTTAAATGTTACTTGCAATAAAACGGTTTTTGTATGTTACGAACATAAATATTCCACAATCGTCGAATTTAATCAGGAAGAAATAATAGAGTCAGGCTTCTTATTCTGCACTATTATTTATTACATGCAAGAAGTAAATAGCAAGTAAAAGTATTTCAACCTTTTGTATTAAACATAAAAATTAAATTTCATATCTTGATATTTAAATAATGTGTCGTTCATTAATTGCTTGACATTTCAATAAAATGCATTACACAAATTAATATTTTATTTCCGATGTTCACTTCCTGCTTATTATAATCTAGTTTAAATGTTACTTGCAATAAAAAGGTTTTTGTATGTTACGAATATAAATATTCCACGAGTATCGAATTTAATCATGACAAATGATAGTCAGGCTTCTGATTCCGCACTATTATTTATTACATGCACGAAGTAAATAGCAAGTAAAAGTATTTTAACCTTTTGTATTAAACATAAAAATTAAATTTCATATGTTGATATTAAGGTGTTATTCCCTAATTGCTAGACATTTTAATAAAATGCATTCACCGAATTAATATTTTATTGACAATCTTCACTTCCTGCTTGTAATAATCTAGTTTAAATATTACTTGCAATAAGAAGGCTTTTATATGTTACGAATATAAATATTCCACGATTGTCGAATTTAATTATGATAAATGATAGAGTCAGGCTTCTGATTGCGCACTATTATTTATTACATGCACGAAGTAAATAGCAACTAAAAGTATTTTCACCTTTTCTGTAAAATATAAAAATTAAATTTCATATGTTGATATTTAAATAAGGTGTCGTTCCTTAATTGCTAGACATTTTAAAAAAATTCAACAAATGAATTAATATTTTATTTGTGAGGTTCACTTCCTGCTTGTAATAATCTAGTTTAAATGTTACTTGCTATAAGACAGTTTTTATATGTTACGGATATAAACATTCCACAATGGCCGAATTTAATCATGACCAATGATAGTGTCAGGCTTCTGATTGCGCACTATTATTTATTACATGCACGAAGTAAATAGCAACTAAAAGTATTTTAACCTTTTCTGTAAAATATAAAAATTAAATTTCATATGTTGATATTTAAATAAGGTGTCGTTCCTTAATTGCTAGACATTTTAAAAAAGGCAACAAATGGATTAATATTTTATTTGTGAGGTTCACTTCCTGCTTGTAATAATCAGTTTAAATGTTACTTGAAATAAGAAGGTTTTTGTATGTTAAGAACATAAATATTCCACAATCGTCGAATTAATTCAGGAACAAATAATTGAGTCAGGCTTCTGATTCCGCACTATTATTTATTACATGCAAGAAGTAAATAGCAAGTAAAAGTATTTTAACCTTTTGTGTTAAATATAAAAATTAAATTTCATATGTTGATCTTTAAATAAGGTGTCGTTCCTTAATTGCTAGACGTTTTAATAAAATGCATTACACAAACTAATATTTAATTTGCGGTGGTCACTTCCTGCTTGTAATAATCAGCTTAAATATTACTTGTAATAAAAAATCCTTTGTATGTTACGAATATAAATATTCCACGAGTATCGAATTTAATCATGACAAATGATAGTCAGGCTTCTGGTTGTGCACTATTATTTATTACATGCAAGAAGTAAATAGCAAGTAAAAGTATTTTAACCTTTTGTATTAAACATAAAAATTAAATTTCATATGTTGATATTTAAATGAAATGTCGTTCCTTAATTGCTAGACATTTTAATAAAATGCATTCACCGAATTAATATTTTATTTCCGATGTTCACTTTCTGCTTGTAATAATCAGTTTAAATGTTACTTGCAATAAAACGGTTTTTGTATGTTAAGAACATAAATATTCCACAATCGTCGAATTTAATCAGGAAGAAATAATAGAGTCAGGCTTCTTATTCTGCACTATTATTTATTACATGCAAGAAGTAAATAGCAAGTAAAAGTATTTCAACCTTTTGTATTAAACATAAAAATTAAATTTCATATCTTGATATTTAAATAATGTGTCGTTCATTAATTGCTTGACATTTCAATAAAATGCATTACACAAATTAATATTTTATTTCCGATGTTCACTTCCTGCTTATAATAATCTAGTTTAAATGATACTTGCAATAAAAAGGTTTTTGTATGTTACGAATATAAATATTCCACGAGTATCGAATTTAATCATGACAAATGATAGTCAGGCTTCTGATTGCGCACTATTATTTATTACATGCAAGAAGTAAATAGCAAGTAAAAGTATTTTAACATTTTGTATTAAACATAAAAATTAAATTACATATGTTGATATTTAAATGAGATAACGTCATTTAATTGCTAGACATTTCAATAAAATGCATTAAACGAATTAATATCTTATTTGTGATGTTCACTTCCTGCTTGTAATAATCAGTTTAAATGTTACTTGCAATAAAAAGGTTTTTGTATGTTACGAACATAAATATTCCACAATCGTCGAATTTAATCAGGAACAAATAACAGAGTCAGGCTTCTTATTCTGCACTATTATTTATTACATGCAAGAAGTAAATAGCAAGTATGTAAGTACTAAACATAAAAGTACAAGTATTAAACATAAAAATTAAATCTCTTATGTTGATATTTAAATAAGGTGTCATGCCTTAATTGCTAGACATTTTAATAAAATGCAATAATATTTTATTTGTGATGTTCACTTCCTGCTTGTAATAATCAGTTTAAATGTTACTTGCAATAAAAAGGTTTTTGTATGTTAAGAACATAAATATTCCACAATCGTCGAATTTAATCAGGAACAAATAATAGAGCCAGGCTTCTTATTAAGCACTATTATTTATTACATGCAAGAAGTAAGGTGTTATTCCCTAATTGCTAGACATTTTAATAAAATGCATTCACCGAATTAATATTTTATTGACAATCTTCACTTCCTGCTTGTAATAATCTAGTTTAAATATTACTTGCAATAAGAAGGCTTTTATATGTTACGAATATAAATATTCCACGATTGTCGAATTTAATTATGATAAATGATAGAGTCAGGCTTCTGATTGCGCACTATTATTTACTACATGCACGAAGTAAATAGCAACTAAAAGTATTTTCACCTTTTCTGTAAAATATAAAAATTAAATTTCATATGTTGATATTTAAATAAGGTGTCGTTCCTTAATTGCTAGACATTTTAAAAAAATTCAACAAATGAATTAATATTTTATTTGTGAGCTTCACTTCCTGCTTGTAATAATCTAGTTTAAATGTTACTTGCTATAAGACAGTTTTTATATGTTACGGATATAAACATTCCACAATGGCCGAATTTAATCATGACCAATGATAGTGTCAGGCTTCTGATTGCGCACTATTATTTATTACATGCACGAAGTAAATAGCAACTAAAAGTATTTTAACCTTTTCTGTAAAATATAAAAATTAAATTTCATATGTTGATATTTAAATAAGGTGTCGTTCCTTAATTGCTAGACATTTTAAAAAAGGCAACAAATGGATTAATATTTTATTTGTGAGGTTCACTTCCTGCTTGTAATAATCAGTTTAAATGTTACTTGAAATAAGATGGTTTTTGTATGTTAAGAACATAAATATTCCACAATCGTCGAATTAATTCAGGAACAAATAATTGAGTCAGGCTTCTGATTCCGCACTATTATTTATTACATGCAAGAAGTAAATAGCAAGTAAAAGTATTTTAACCTTTTGTGTTAAATATAAAAATTAAATTTCATATGTTGATCTTTAAATAAGGTGTCGTTCCTTAATTGCTAGACGTTTTAATAAAATGCATTACACAAACTAATATTTAATTTGCGGTGGTCACTTCCTGCTTGTAATAATCTAGCTTAAATATTACTTGTAATAAAAAATCCTTTGTATGTTACGAATATAAATATTCCACGATTGTCGAATTTAATTATGATAAATGATAGAGTCAGGCTTCAGATTGCGCACTATTATTTATTACATGCACGAAGTAAATAGCAACTAAAAGTATTTTCACCTTTTCTGTAAAATATAAAAATTAAATTTCATATGTTGATATTTAAATAAGGTGTCGTTCCTTAATTGCTAGACATTTTAAAAAAATTCAACAAATGAATTAATATTTTATTTGTGAGCTTCACTTCCTGCTTGTAATAATCTAGTTTAAAATGTTACTTGCGATAAGAAGGATTTATATGTTACGAATATAAATATTCCACAATCGTCTAATTTAATCTTGACAAATAATAGAGGCAGGCTTCTGATTAAGCACTATTATTTATTACATGCAAGAAGTGAATAGCAACTAAAAGTATTTTAACCTTTTCTGTAAAATATAAAAATTAGATTTCATATGTTGATACTTAAATGAGGTGTCGTTCCTTAATTGCTAGACATTTTAAAAAAGGCAACAAATGGATTAATATTTTATTTGTGAGGTTCACTTCCTGCTTGTAATAATCTAGTTTAAATGTTACTTGCTATAAGAAAATTTTTATATGTTACGGATATAAACATTCCACAATGGCCGAATTTAATCATGACCAATGATAGAGTTTTGCTTCTGATTCCACACCATTATTTATTACATGCAAGAAGTGAATATCAAATAAAAGTATTTTAAACTTTTGTATTAAACTTAAAAATTAAATTTCATATGTTGATCTTTAAATAAGGTGTCGTTCCTTAATTGCTAGAGATTTTAATCAAACGCAATAGATGAATTAATATTTAATTTGCGGTGTTCACTTCCTGCTTGTAATAATCAGTTTAAATGTGACTTGAAATAATAAGGTTTTTTATATGTTACGATAGAGTTAGGCTTCTGAAACCGCACTGTTATTTATTATATGCATGAATTGAATACTAATAGGAAGAAGTTAAACATTTTATTAGACATACAAAGTTGCTGCATGTTGTATTTGTGAATCGGATTTGAAAAAAATGCATGTAACATCCTGATATTTTATTTGTAATATTGACTTCCTGCTTGTAATGAAATTTACTTTAAATTATACTTGCTAAAGGATGTTACGATTTTAAATTTCATTGCATTGTCGATGGTGGCAGACGATAACGTTCAGGTTCAACGGTAAATTATAAAATTATCAGAATGTTAATTATTATTGTCCTCCATTATTTATTAAATTAGGCCATTAAATGTTACAGTACGTTACAAGTTGTTGATTTGTTTGAAATGGGTTCGTGCTACAGAAATGATCCGACTGTTACTCAATATTGCGAACCATAATATATTACATGTGGGAAGTAGTTATCAAATACAGGTATGTAAGCCAATTATATTAGAAATGGAATGTTGTTTTGCCTAATTAGAACCAATGGCCTGTTATGCTGCATGATTTGGTGCTTAAAGTTTAAAGTAACGCCCTTGAAAGAGCTACATTGTCGACGTGAGTTACTTAATTTACACGTGTAGGCAATGTGTTAATTACACCATGTAAACTATACGGCACAATTGTAAAAAGTGATACATACCTTTATTTAAATACCGATATCGTCCAATAATTTCAAAAAGTTCCCCATCCTCATGATCCATGTACTTGAAATCCTTAAAATCGAGTTTAAATGTCATAATTTTATCAGAACTGTAAATCGATTTTAAATTAAGTTTCTCCAATTTGGTTTTACTCCGGATATTTTTTTGTTCAATGGTCATATTTGCAGTACTGCTGTATCCAAATTCTGAATCAATTGCAACATGATTGCTATTATTATTATCACTAATGACAAACGGATTGTTCTTCTGGTTTCCGTACGGAAAATAATTTTTCGACACAGTACCACTCCTATTTGAACCACTTATCAAAATTATTTTACTCTCCAATGAAACATTTTCATTTAAACTATTATTATGATCAATAATAGTATCATCAGTGGTACTACTTGTAGTATTACTACTGTTATTTTTCCTCATCATCGTGTCATCAGATTTCAATACATCATACAATTGCTGTTCTGCGTCGACGACATAATCAATTGAATTTTGTTGACATATTTTCTCGTCATATGGTGTTTGAGATTTCAATATCGGTTCTTTCAAATGGGAATAAATTTTTATTTCATCGTCACAACTGAAATGATAGAAATCAAAATAATAATATTATTTATGTATTATCATAATGTATGTGCATATAAATTTTTATTTACTATACATTATTGAGCACATAGCTACATCGTACGTATATAGATCTCAGTGTACTCGTATACGGGTAGATGTTTTGGTAAACGACAGAAAAATCATTATCAATGAGGAAATATTTTTGATTATTTCTTATCATCATCATCCATAAAGTACGAGTATGAAAAAATAAATTTGATTTATTAGATTTTAAATAATAGGAATCAAGGAATATTATCGAAATAAATTGGTAAATACAGGGTGGCGCATAAGTAACGTTATGATTTATTTAATGAGTAACTTTTTGGTTTCTGATATGTTTTAACGTTGGCATTTATTGAAATTTAGATTATAGTTTGAAAATATCTTAACATTATGTTTTGAAGATACGAGGGCTGATGTAAAATTTTTTAGAAAAAATAATAAAAAATTAAAAATTTTCATCAAACATTGATTGATAGCCCGCCTCAATGAAACCTGTACTAAAATTTGTTACACATTTATTACAATTTATTACAGAAAAACCCGATTTTGTTACAGTTGCATGTATGAGAAGTTAGCCCAGAAAGTCATCCCAGAAAAAATAAATTTTTGCATCAGGTAACATTATATATTGGTCCAAGCACGTGTGCGCCTGTAGTGAAAATCAGAACGGTACGATTTTCTTGAAATTTGTATGATACGTAGCCAGTATAATGACAAATTGTTACAATTAGGCTTGGTTTCCAGAACTCATTGCTTCCAGGAGTTATTGAATCAAATCCTCGTCACACGTATTGGCCCATTCAAATATGAACCTGAAAATTTTATGTGTGTGTAATTGAAATAATTTAATCATATCTTAAGTGAAGAATCTCAAAGCATTTCAGTCCTATCATGAACACAATTATAACAATTCGCCTGGCTAACTACTGGGAGTGTTTCAGCCACCCCTAACCTGAAGAACAGATTTTGAATGGTATATTGAGCCAATGAGAAGCCGTACATATAATGGCAATGAATCAAAATTTCATATAGAATTTTTTATGCTAATCTACACTACAACGCCTGATTCATTTGGAATTACCCAGAGAGCACCCCCGTACCACGTTTGTGGATTTATAAATTTATTTAAATGCGTGTATGGCAGTAACGAACTGTATTGAGATATTATTAGACCTGTTTGACGTAGACGAGAAAATGCGGTATGACATAATGATTTTTTGGGATTTTAATTTTGAGTGAACTCTCCAATAAGTCGTCATGTTTCTCCTGTCGATTATTTCGATAATATTTCGATAACAATAACTGTCATATTGTTGGGAAGAAGCCACATAACTTACGAAACTGTTTAATTTAAAAGAATCTGATTTTAATTTTATTATTAGTGGTAAATTGGTTAATGTTATTTGTTTATTGCGATTGACGGATGGCTCTACATATACGAATATTGCATCACTAAATATTAAATTTTGTTGAAGCACAATTTCATAACAATTTTCACAGTAAAATTTAAATGGTTCCAGGCATTCTTAAAAATTTTCCACTCATAAAATATTAAGCTGGTTCAAATTTAGTGGACTATATTTTAGAACATTTTTCACCGATGTCGTATTGCAGGTAATACATTTTGTTTGTGCCTCAATACTAAAAATGTTTACACTTTTAAATAGAAATTCAGACACATATGTTATTGCTTCTGCTTGTAGTTAACCATTTGATTATGGATGATTTTTGATCTTCGTCAATAATATAATTAAGACGCTTCAGTGCAGGCTGTCCTCTCCAATTTTCAACTTCGTCCATTATATTTAGCAAACTTTTCTCCACAAAATTGACATTAGTATTACTTTTTTTCAGCTAATTCTAAATCTGATTTAGTAAATCGTGTTGGAATGCATAATATTTTTCTTTTTAAAACATATTTGTTCAGTAAAACTTTTCCAAGAGTTAAACTTCCTTTAGTTTGTTTTTATTGTAGCAAAATAGCTCTCAATATGACTATTTGATGTGGGTCTTCGCGTCAGAAACATTGGACCAGAGTGGTAAATATGTCACATATATTTTTTTTGAAACTGCAAGTTCCGGAAACCAAACCTAGTAGTACCCACTTACAATCATGTCCGTCACTGACCTTGAACATTTTAAGGTAATCCTACCTTTGTGATTGGCGCTACATGATTTTCTGGGCTAACTTCACATACATTACAGTTACCGTTTTCGGGTAACGAGTGGTCGGTTTAGCTTACAGTTAAACCTGCACCGCTGAAATTGTAACTTTTGATGTAGCTGTGATATCGGGATGGTTCTTGAACCAGAATTTATTACAAATTAATAACATTGAATAAGTTAGTTCAAAACCACGCCTATAACTTGCCTAAGCGCAAATTTCACCCCAAACCGATTATTTATTTCGAAAACGTCAATTTAACAGATTTTGGGATAAAGTTGCAAGAAGTCTTGTCGAGAGTAGGTCAGCCTTATCCAGGTGTATAATAAATTATTTTTGTGTCAGGTTACACGAGATTGGCTCAAAACTATAAAGTCTTCAAAAAGGAAATTCAAAGGTCGATTTTACCACCTTTAAAAATTTATTACACCAGACCGCCACCAGATATTGAGTCAAATGGTACTTCTTGGACATTTCAGTGGCTAAGTCAACCTTATCCAGTTGTGTAATAAGTGGAAAGACTCATTCTCCATCATAATTTTCCCAAGTTTTTCAAAAATTAACGTTACTTATGCGCCACCCTTTATATATTGAAGAAACGAAAGATTCTGTACAGTACACCACTAAATCAAAATTCAAGTTAAAAACTGTGGCTTAGAGACTAACAACAAAGTCACCATCAACGATTTCACCTTAAAGCCACTACGTTCTAATATAATTACGAGCGTATTTCGTAAAATAAAAGTTTTGTTTTGCAGCATTCATGTCGGTTTATCGTGTACAGTTTGCAATACTGATATCCTGTTGAGTTTTCGATCTACGATTTCAAATCTACTATTACGAATTTTTGGCGTTTTATACGGATTCGTAGTGCTTTGCTAATAAAACATACAGTGTTTTAATTCACTAATTTCACTCTTTATTACTGTTCACCAATTAATTTGAATTGTTTGAATTTTGAAAAAAAAAACTGTGTTGAGCTGGCCCCCGTATAGTCCAGACTTAAATCTTATTGAAAGTATTTGGTCTATAATGAAGCTAGAAGTAGCCAGAAAGCGCCCAGAATCAATTTAAGCTTTAAAAAGTTTGATGATGACGATTTGGGAATCCATACCTTCTACGACTTTGAAAATTTTATCAAACTCAATGAATCGGAGGTGTGTCGCTGTAATAAAAGCAAATGTTGGCGGCCCAAAAAAATATTAATATTAATGATAGAACTTCTATATTTATTGCATCACTTTAACTCCATTCAACGTATTTTGAATATCTTGGAATTTTTCGGTGGTTTGCCCCTAAATTACAGGTAAATTTTTTTTCAAAAAATTACGTCATTCATGTAATTAAAATGAAACAATAAGCCAATTGCTTTCAAAATTTTGTAATTTTAGCAAAAAAAGACTCCAATCTGCAATAAAATATGTTTGCCAAATTTTTTCCAGCACTGTATGTATGAGTTTTTAACACTTGTGCTGCTAGTGGTATTTTTTTTAAAAATCGTGGGATAAAAGTATGGGATAACTTCAAAGCGGTCCTCTGTACTGGTTTTCTTGTATAAATATTTCTTACCTAATCGTAAAATATTTTCAAAGGTCTTATTTGTACATAAAATTTCTGCTGTCTAAACAGGTTATATGAAATAAACAAAATGGAAATATTTCAGACTACTCCCAACATAAGTTGTTCGTGTGTTTTTCCTCGATGTTTTCTAGTCGCCAAAGTATAAGAGATCGTATACAATTAAAATACTCGAATTATACATTTAGAATTATATAGGGTTTACCAATAGGAATGATATGATTTTTAAGTGACGTTTCGACCACTTGTAATATGTCATGATCTGTCATTTTTTATTTTATTCTATTCAGTAATGTTTACAATTTCATCATGGTGAGATATACTCAAGAACAACGTTTACAAATTATTCAGTTTTATTATCAAAATAATCGTTCTCTAATTGCAACTTTTCGGGCGCTTTTGCCATTTTATAGTCGTAATAATCGTCCAAGTGTGCTCGCTATTCGTCGAATTGTTGAAAATTTTGAGCGTACATTTTCTTTACATAAAGTTGAAGTGCCAATAAGACAAAGATTCGCTCGAAATAATGCAAATATTGCTGCCGTTCAGGCAAGTGTTGCTGAAGACCGCAATTTGTCGACTCCAAGAAGTTCTCAAGAATTGGGACTGTCTCAAACCACAACCTGGTGGATTTTGAGAAAGGATTTGGGTTTGCATCCGTATAAAATTGTTCTCACTCAAGAACTGAAGCCATTGGACCACCGTAAACGTCGTGAGTTTCCTGATTTTGCCTTGGAACAACTTAAAAACGATAACGATTTTTTTAAGAAAATCATCTTCTCCGATAAGGCTCACTTTCATCTGAGTGGTGCGGAAAATCCACAAATTATTCATGAAAAACCATTACATTCACCTAAATTGACAGTTTGGTGTGGTTTTGGTCTGGTGGAGTCATCGGTCCGTATTTTTTTCGAAATGAAGCTGGCAACACCGTTACTGTCAATGGAGATCGGTATAGATCGATGATAACCAACTTTTTATGGCCGAAATTGGAAGAAGTTGATCTTGACAACATTTGGTTCCAACAAGACGGGGCTACGTGCCACACAGCAAGTGCAACAATTGAATTATTGCGAGAAAAGTTTGGAGATTCGATTATTTCAAGAAATTGTGATATTGAATGGCCTCCAAGAAGTTGTGATTTAACACCATTAGACTATTTCTTGTAGAATTATTTGGTGTCACTGGTCTTTAGCAATAAACCAAACTCTCTTCAAGCCTTACAAGTCAATATTGAACGTGCTATTCATGACATACGTCTTGATTTAGTGGAAAAAGAGCTCGAAAATTGGGTTCGATTTGGATGACGTTTTATTCAGAACTAAATTGTATCGATTCTTCACGTTAAATAAAAAACATTTCAATTTCCTTAACAATTAAGAGAAGAGCCAATTACAAACAAACTTAACTCAAAACTAAATAAAAAATTCATTTTGAGCAAATATTAATTTATGTAAGTAAAGTAAACTATAGTTTCTCATCATCCCAATCCTCCTATGTAAACGAGTATGTAGATCTTCAAAATAAATATCAAATATTCTTCAATTGGAATTTACTTTTTCCGTATTATTTGACTAAAATTATTTCATACATTATATGTAATATTCATATTTTCAAAAAAAAAAAAAAAAAAATTCAAAAAATATAATCAATAAAATAGCTTGAGGGAAAACAATACCATGCTATGCTAGATATGTGTAAACACTTCTATTTTTAATACATTTTCCAATGTACGTATCTATATGTACTTATATGGTTTGGTACAGCACGAGTATTGTCTAAAGATGAAAATAAAGATAAGTCTCGAGAATGAACAACAATTTTCTATAATTTTAACTCTTTTTTTGTGTAATATATTTCTACTTGTCTAAGACGGAAACAACAACAAATATAAATTTAGTGTTTTTGTACGAGAACAAACTGAACCCCAAAAAACTTCTTTACTTCTCCGTTTCTTTTATTTTAAATCGGTTTTCCACAAAAATAAAAAATTTTCTTCTCATACACGAGTACACGAAAAGAGGAAATATAATGAGGATTTTCTAATTATTATTGGAACGCTTTTAACGATTTATTATTGTACATACAAACATTATATATTTGAACTTTAGTATAAATCTGAATTGTATTCAAATACGTACATACATAAGTTCGAGCCACAGGGCGAAAGAATAGAATATCGATCATACATGAATATTTTTTTGCTGCCGTACCCATTTTCTAAATGGAAATTGTGCTTATGGGAAAATGTGGGATAAAAACTATGGCATAGTACATAACTACATGTATATAAGAATGGGTTTCTAGTAATTTTATTGTTTATATTTGCATAGATTGGAAATTTGATGAAAATCAAAATTTCGTGGGAAATATAATCTGGCAGCCGCGAGATGTTGTTGTAAATTAATAAACATCCGCATTCCAATTTTTTTATAGTGAACACCGAATACTACTTCGTTCGAGTGGTTTTGAGTTTACTGTGGTAATATATTTAGTACGAGTACCTCTTGCGTTGCAATGCCATTCAAAAAAAGGAAGTGTTTGTTTGTTAATTCTCATATACTTGTAGCGATTGGTCATATGCTTTGTTAATCGTAATCGTATCTGTCGGAATCATGACATTGATGACAAATCAAGTGAATTCAAAAATTCGATGGACTTAAAAGTTTTTGTTTCGCCTGGTATTTCGTTTTGAATGATGAGATTGATGGCCTTGAGATCTTCGTTTTTGACTTCTAATACAGCACGAGCACTGGATGGTTCTTTTAATTTTACGCGAAATTTTGTAAAACTTTGTGAATCACCCCATTTGTGGTAGTGAAACATTCAGCAACTGATAAAACTGATATTTGGAGACATGCATTGAGATGAAGTTCATAAACAGCTATTCAAAGTGGTATAAATGGAAGAGTTTGACGAAAATCGTCAGATAATAAAATAAGTTCCCCACCGAAGAACTGTTCATTTGCTCTCAAATCTGTTAGCGTACTGACATAATTGCAGTACTTTAAAATTTTAAAAATTCAATGTGCTGTTCGACCACCATCCAAAATAGTTGTTGCAATTCGTTTTCGTGATCGTATAAATGCAAAAACAAAAAGAGAAAAGTTTTGCACTTTCGCTTATATTTGCCTGTTAAATTCTGCCATATGCTCAGCATTGCTCAAATAAGCAAGCTGCAATATATGTTGGCGTGTAACCAAACTTGTATGAGGTCTAGCATTATCTTGGTGGACCACTATACCTGTTATATTGATCAACTCTGGCCTATTCTGTTTGAGTTAATCATACAATTTGTCCAGTCGATGACAGTGCAGTTCAGAATTTATCGTGGTATTGTCCGGTAGAAGCTCAAAATTAACAATTCTCTTGATACCCCACCAAATTGACAGCATCCCGTTTTTATGAATATCGGCTTTCGAAGTGTTTTACTCTGGTTCATCGTTCTGAATCCATGATCTCTTGAGTTTAATATTGTTATAGACAATCCGTTTCTTGTCCTCAGTAATAATTAGCTTCAAAAATGGATCATTTTCTTGACGAAAATCGCAGACGTCAATGGAATCCATATGTCGAGTTTTAAAACTAACCAAAGAACTTTTACGTGATAATAAACGGTCGAATTCGATAATTTTAATCTATCAGTGATCTCACGAGTTGTTATTCGGTGATTTCAGTCAATCAATGCCTTTATTTTGTCTGCATCAGCTTCAACTAGCCTTCTAGAATGTGGTGCACCTTCAACATGAAAATTTTCAGAACGAAATGTTGAAAACCAAGTTTACTGATATAATTTACTATCGAAACAAATAAACTCTGCTTTATCAGCTATCGAAATATATAATAACAATGCGGCTTAAGTTTGAAGTTGGCTATGAAACATTACATTTTAGTCCTCTGTTGGGAATAAACGAAACTATAATTTTCTAACAATCCAATAATTTCGAAAGATTCGTTTCAGCACATACAACAAATGCAATCAAATCAAAAAGTATTTCTCGTTGAAAATCACAATCGAAAATGCCGTTGACAGAACGTTTTGGCTCAGTCATTCTCAGATCATTTGAATTGGATGATAAGCACGTTGTCAATATGACTGCAAATAACGTGCGTATATATGCTGTGATTGAGAAGTGTCTGATGCAAAAAATGCGTCGGCTGAATATATTTTTGAATATCCTTCTAATGCATTACGTTGTTTGCGACGTCTTTACAAACATATATTCCCTTCACGGTGGAAAAAATCAGTTAATCCGTTATGGTGTTGGTCACAATAGTCTTGCACGAGTATTTTCTGTTGTTAAGTTCACGTTCAATTGGCTTTGGATATTCTTGGATATTCGTCATTGCCAGTCATTGTCTCTGATTAAGCTACATAAACCATGAATAATCTTTTTGTTGGCTACTTTATATACATCTGGATCAACGTTTGTCGACATCAGGTATTTCTGCTGAGATCACTTGGCCAATTTGATAGGTGTGACTTTTTCGATCAACCAAATCATAATGTATGAATGCAGAATTCTTCTGTTTTGTCATTGAATTGAATACTTCCAACCAAGTGTCCGGTGAAAGTCCGGTCCTTGACTAATGAAATCTATTAAGAATAACAAATTTTGTTGAACAGACGTGCGGAAATATCACAACGATCCATTGCGGAAATATCACGACGGTCAACAAAAGTACAACCCACGTATAGTGTTGCATGTGAATGTAGTAAAAAAATCGACCCGGTTATATGCATGAACATGGAAGTTTATTTGGGATATCAGCCAGATTCAACAACTTCTCTAGATGAAAATAATTTTAAATCTTCTTCAGACAATATATTGCTAAATAAATATAATAATTTGAACAGATTTTGGATCTTGCTAAGCTTCCACTCCGTATGAAGGATAATGTTCGGCCATTTTGACAACACAACTCTCTTTGACAAAAATATCAATTCTGTACGAGACATAATTCGATTAATAATTTTAGTTTAAATACCAATTAATAAAATAATTAACAAAATTAATTTGAAGAGAATTATGGGTCCTGCTAAGCTTCCACTCCATATGAAGAATAATATTCGGCCATTTTGACAACAACAACAACCCTCTTTGACAAAAATATCAATTCTGTAGGAGACATAATTCGATTAATAATTTTATCTTAAATAGAAATTAATAAAATAATTAATAAAATTAATTTGAACAGAGTTTTGAATCTTGCTAAGCTTCCACTCCATATGAAGGATTAATATTCGGCCATTTTGACAACAACAACTCCCTTTGACAAAAATATCAATTCCTTACGAGACATTATTCGATTAATAATTTTAGTTTAAATACAAATTAATCAAATAATTTCTAAAATTAATTTGAACAGAGTTTTGGATCTTGCTAAGCTTCCACTCCATATGAAAAATAATATTCGGCCATATTGACAACAACAACAACTCCCCTTGACAAAAATATCAATTCTGTAAGAGACATAATTCGATTAATAATTTTATCTTAAATAGAAATTAATAAAATAATTTCTAAAATTAATTTGAACAGAATTTTGGATCTTGCTAAGCTTCCACTCCATATGAAGGATTAATATTCGGCCATTTTGACAACAACAACTCTCCTTGACAAAAATATCAATTCTATACGAGACATAATTCGATTAATAATTTTATCTTAAATACAAATTAATAAAATAATTAATAAAATTAATTTGAACAGAATTTTGGATCTTGCTAAACTTCCACTCCATATGAAGAATAATATTCGACCATTTTGACAACAACAACAGCTCTCTTTGGCAAAAATATCAATTCCGTACGAGACGTAATTCGATTAATAATTTTAGTTTAAATACAAATTAATAAAATAATTTATAAAATTAATTTGAACAGAATTTTGGATCTTGCTAAGCTTCCACTCCGTATGAAGGATAATATTCAGCCATTTTGACAACAACAACTCTCGTTGTCAAAAATATAAATTCTGTACGAGACATAATTCGATTAATAATTTTAGTTTAAATACAAATTAATCAAATAATTTCTAAAATTAATTTGAACAGAATTTTGGGTCTTGCTAAGCTTCCACTCCATATGAAGAATAATATTCAGCCATTTTGACAACAACAACTCTCCTTGTCAAAAATATCAATTCTGTACGAGACATAATTCGATTAATAATTTTATCTTAAATACAAATTAATAAAATAATTAATAAAATTAATTTGAACAGAATTTTGGATCTTGCTAAACTTCCACTCCATATGAAGAATAATATTCGACCATTTTGACAACAACAACAGCTCTCTTTGGCAAAAATATCAATTCCGTACGAGACGTAATTCGATTAATAATTTTAGTTTAAATACAAATTAATAAAATAATTTATAAAATTAATTTGAACAGAATTTTGGGTCTTGCTAAGCTTCCACTCCATATGAAGAATAATATTCAGCCATTTTGACAACAACAACTCTCCTTGTCAAAAATATCAATTCTGTACGAGACATAATTCGATTAATAGTTTTAGTTTAAATAGAAATTAATAAAATTATTAATAAAATTAATTTGAACAGAATTTTGGATCTTGCTAAGCTTCCACTCCATATGAAGGATTAATATTCGGCCATTTTGACAACAACAACAACTCTCTTTGACAAAAATATCAGTTCTGTACGAGACATAATTCGATTAATAATTTTAGTTTAAATACAAATTAATAAAATAATTAATAAAATTAATTTGAGCAGAATTTTGATTCTTGCTAATCTTCCACTCCATATGAAGGATTAACATTCGGCCATTTTGACAACAACAACTCTCTTTTACAAAAGTATCAATTTCTTACGAGACATAATTCGATTAATAATTTTAGCTTAAATAGAAATTAATAAAATTAATTTGAACAGAATTTTGAATCTTGCTAAGCTTCCACTCAATATGAAGAATAATATTCGGCCATTTTGACAACAACAACTGACTGACAATAATGACGGATAATGAAGATTATTGAATGAGTGCTATTGGTCGAGAGGACTAATTGGGTTTTGTTTAATCGAGTAATGGCGAGCAGACAGCAGGTAGTGAAAATCAACTGAATACATCGAAATCTCAGAATTTTGGATATTGAGAGTATATGAAGATTTGTCGACTCATCGTAAGCCAACCCGTTCAGAAAAATGATAAAATCATTGCAAATGTCGCCATGTTTCCGAGTGAGATGCTAAAAAGATATTATGGCAGCTAATTTATGGCAGAACAAATTTATATTAATAAAGTGGTTCACTAAGGATCGGATGTGGGAGTCATTCTGATGAATCAAGATGATATACCGGCCAAAACAAATTAAGAGTTTAGATGTTTTATCAGTTATGACACCTAACAGAGCTTCGAGTAATCGTAAGCTCAAATGAACTCCTGGCAATCGTAAAAGATTGTAAATGGAACCTGCTAGTTCACTGGGAGTGGCTGTTGTGGCCATAAAAAGATTTGCTGTTCTCATGGTCAAGGATAACATCACAGTTGAAAATATCAGAGCGAACAAATGGCTAGCGTGAAACGCCTGTACAGCATAAATTAGTATTTTACGGGTTAAAACGGGTTAAATCTTTCTATGATTTAGCATTTATCATGTACCAACGGAATACAAATAATGCGTGAGGAACACTATACAGGTCGTAGTTAAAATAAAATACGTGATGGATTTAAAGTAAACAGCATTTTCCCGCTGTATTAAAGTAATAAAAATTTAGTCCCCGTAATGATGGCTCTTGATCAAGTGAATTTTGATAAAATAAAACTGTTCCAAAAAATTGTATTCAATTGAACAGTCTCGAAATTTTCCATTTAAAAATAAAATATCCAAATTCTACAATTCACCCAATTGGAAGAAAGAGTGATGGCCAGCTTTAAAATGGTTTGCACCGGAGGAAACCGAAATTTATAAATTAAATTGACTTCGGGAAGCTTTACATTGATAATGTAAATATTCACGTTGGAGTCAAAAAAATAAATAAACAAAGTTTGCTTGTTGAGATCGTGCCTGATGTATAAAGTTAGTTTCTGGTTGTGGATTTGACTTTGCTTTCAAACAATTCAATCCAACTTTTGCAACAAAACCCAAATATAGGTTACACTTCTGGAATACTTACCTTTTTAGTTAAAGGGTAAATCATCGTGACAGCAATAAGCTCTCAATAACGAATATCATTCTAATGGCAACAAAGGAAATTTTATAACAAATCAAATATATTTAAAAACCAAATATATGCTAGTGTAAGTTACATAATGGATTTTAATTTCGCTAATAAACGATTTTATTTTTTCGCTCGTTTTCGTAGGCCGCACAACGATTTACAAAACGCCGGGTAATCGATCATAACCGGACCCTTACAGTTAAATCCTTCTCCAGTTCCTTTAGCAATTGGGGCCTCCTCCAGTGCATAGTCGACTTCCTTCTCGGTAAATTTGTCGCCAAACGACATTAAATCATGTTTTAAACTAAAAAATAAAATATTTTAAACTTTAATGTGAGTCTGAATTATATAAAAACAACTTACAGATCTTCATTAATCATGCCATTTCCTTCTTTGTCCCATTTGCTTAACGCTTCGGCCAGTACGTCCTCCGGATCTAAATCAATGGTACGGTATCCCAACAAAACAACAAACGCATCGATATCAAGTGGGTTTAATGCTTCGCCCAACATATCCTTAATTTGGTTATCGGGCATTTCTTGTCCCAAACTCCGAAACATTGATTTCAAATCGTGCGCATCGATTATGCCGTCCCCATTAAAATCAAATATTTTAAATGCTTCCTTCAATTCAACTAATTTACGTTCATCGATATCATGCAATGCATTAATATCGTATGGTTTAACTTCGGCTGGTACGGTGTACGGTTCGTTGAAATGTATCTTTTTTGGTGTATCATCGAAAATTTCTTTTAATGTTTCCCGCACACTGGATGGTTGCGGTGAAGTTGGCGGATTTTCTATTTTGGAATCATCGACTTGTGGTGCTGATTCAGGATTCGATGGTTTACGCGATGTACTCTTTGAACCGTTCGTTAAATTTGTATCGCTATCGGTATGTGACACTTTTTTGGAAGTTTTCTTCTTTTTCTGCGAAATATTTAACATGAGACGTAAATTTTTTTTATTGTTTATTCTAAGAAATAAATATTTATATTAAGTGGAATATTATTAAAATCGTACGAATACTTTAACATGTTTCAATAAAAATCTTTGGAATAACATAAACCACAACCAAAATTATTATGAAAATACAAACAGGAAAAGGTAATGGCGGTTCAATTATCAGTAAATCCCCTTAGAAGTTTTCTTTTAATTAATTTGCGGGAAACGTTTTATTGTAAAATGCGTAAACATCTTGGTAACATCAATTAAATAAAATTTAATCCGATTTACCAATAGAAAATGGTTGGAAATTTAAATTTCTGAAAATTTTAATGGGTTATCATATGCTCCAACTAGTTTTCGAAGATTAAATTTTTTTTCGAACTTTGGAAAATTAAGGCAGGTTACAATTATGATCAAATTATGAGCTTTAGATAATAAAAATGAAGCTGGTGTATTAACAGGCCCACCCCGAATAGAAATGATGTATGCAGGTTCAAACTTACAAAAACCATAATTGCAGTATTGATCAGATGAAATAAGCATCGTTATAAAATTGCGTCGGACATTGAGAAATGTCCAGTCAGATCAATGTAGTTACAATAGATCATGATTTTCGATGAATCTTCTGGCGATCCGACCAAAATAAGCCCAAAGGAAATTATAAATTAAAAACTGTCACAAATATGTTGCATCAAGTATAAATTGTTTTACCGCATCACAATAACATTTCTATGTGGATGATCTTCTATCTGGACCCAGCACAATAACAGAGGCAATAATAGCTCAAAAAACTGTTCTTTCTGTTTGTTGGCTTATGTTCTCTCAGTAAGGCAAATCGACTTTCAAAATCTACTAAATCGGACTAACGAAGTAACTTCTATTAGAGCAGATTATCCACCAGGTGAGGGGGTATTTGACCAATTTCCCACAGTAGAGGAAGTAGACGCACACCTATTAGTAGATTAAAAATTGGAAAAACCTACTGCCTCTATGGAGTCCCCGCAGTAATATTAATACACGGAAGTGCTACAATTACACTACAACCTCTTACCCAGGAATCGAAGACCGCACTCATAAGAGTCCGCTAGATAGGAACAGTGATCGTCTCGCTTGCTTATGTACTTGCCAGAACCATTCCCCTCGTCGAGCATATCATCGGTTACAATCAACGTGGTTCTCGCCGCACGCGACCTACCTCTGATCAGAGTTCATGTTGGGAATGATCTTGGAGAAATGTTGGGAGTACAATATTACTATTCAGAAACTCTATATAGACATTTAACAGGTGCCCGGCATCACATGTCTACGAATTCCAGAGAAGGCTGTCTCTCTGTGTAAGCTAACAACATCTGGTTCAATACGTAGAATTAAAGTGGAAGAGATGCTAATGAAGTTTATCCTAAATTATAATAATGGCGGTTAGTACTATTTTAGGAAAAAATTCATACTTCTACTGAGAAATATGAAGTTTATACTATAATACAAAATAAACGAAAATGTATAGATGTATTAGTGATTTGCGAACATTTAGGCGTAAAATCGCCCTAACAATGTTAGGTTTACGAATAATTTCATTTCACAATGTTTATATTAGGATCAATTTGCACAGTAAAGAAATTATGTTATGCTAGAAGTAACTAAACATCGTTCAAAGATTTTATCAAAAAAACTAAAAATACGATCAAAAAGAGTGGGAATTTTCGGAAAACAATAATCGTTAAGATCTTATGCACTTTATCTCTACTAAGTACTCAAAATTAAAGTAAGATAGTTACAGAAATACTAAATAATTTAAATTAACAAATAATTATCTAACAAATTAAAATTCTAATGGAGCTGGCACACCTAAAATGACATTCTTGTGAAGAACGGAATTTCTTAGAAATTTTGATTCTAAGAAAATTCATATCTCAAAATTTTCACCGATCGGCAAACTTGCCACTATAATATTTTGGTAGACCCATATGTGCACTCTACTTGTGCGAAGCCGATTAAAATTCTAATGGAGCTCGCATACCTAAAATGACATTATTGTGTTGAACGGAATTTCTTAGAAATTTTGATTCTAAGAAAGTTAGTATTTCAAAATTTTCACCGATCGGCAAACTTGTCACTATAATATTTTGGTAGACCCATACCTTTCTTCACAAGAATGTTATTTTAGGTATGCGAGCTCCATTAGAATTTTAATCGGCTTCGCACAAGTAGAGTGCACATATGGGTCTACCAAAATATTATAGTGACAAGTTTGCCGATCGGTGAAAATTTTGAAATACTAACTTTCTTAGAATCAAAATTTCTAAGAAATTCCGTTCAACACAATAATGTCATTTTAGGTATGCGAGCTCCATTAGAATTTTAATCGGCTTCGCACAAGTAGAGTGCACATATGGGTCTACCAAAATATTATAGTGACAAGTTTGCCGATCGGTGAAAATTTTGAAATACTAACTTTCTTAGAATCAAAATTTCTAAGAAATTCCGTTCAACACAATAATGTCATTTTAGGTATGCGAGCTCCATTAGAATTTTAATCGGCTTCGCACAAGTAGAGTGCACATATGGGTCTACCAAAATATTATAGTGACAAGTTTGCCGATCGGTGAAAATTTTGAAATACTAACTTTCTTAGAATCAAAATTTCTAAGAAATTCCGTTCAACACAATAATGTCATTTTAGGTATGCGAGCTCCATTAGAATTTTAATCGGCTTCGCACAAGTAGAGTGCACATATGGGTCTACCAAAATATTATAGTGACAAGTTTGCCGATCGGTGAAAATTTTGAAATACTAACTTTCTTAGAATCAAAATTTCTAAGAAATTCCGTTCAACACAATAATGTCATTTTAGGTATGCGAGCTCCATTAGAATTTTAATCGGCTTCGCACAAGTAGAGTGCACATATGGGTCTACCAAAATATTATAGTGACAAGTTTGCCGATCGGTGAAAATTTTGAAATACTAACTTTCTTAGAATCAAAATTTCTAAGAAATTCCGTTCAACACAATAATGTCATTTTAGGTATGCGAGCTCCATTAGAATTTTAATCGGCTTCGCACAAGTAGAGTGCACATATGGGTCTACCAAAATATTATAGTGACAAGTTTGCCGATCGGTGAAAATTTTGAAATACTAACTTTCTTAGAATCAAAATTTCTAAGAAATTCCGTTCAACACAATAATGTCATTTTAGGTATGCGAGCTCCATTAGAATTTTAATCGGCTTCGCACAAGTAGAGTGCACATATGGGTCTACCAAAATATTATAGTGACAAGTTTGCCGATCGGTGAAAATTTTGAAATACTAACTTTCTTAGAATCAAAATTTCTAAGAAATTCCGTTCTTCACAATAATGTCATTTTAGGTGTGCGAGCTCCATTAGAATTTTAATCGGCTTCGCACAAGTAGAGTGCACATATGGGTCTACCAAAATATTATAGTGGCAAGTTTGCCGATCGGTGAAAATTTTGAGATTTGAATTTTCTTAGAATCAAAATTTCTAAGAAATTCCGTTCAACACAATAATGTCATTTTGGGTGTGCGAGCTCCATTAGAATTTTAATCGGCTTCGCACAAGTAGAGTGCACATATGGGTCTACCAAAATATTATAGTGGCAAGTTTGCCGATCGGTGAAAATTTTGAGATTTGAATTTTCTTAGAATCAAAATTTCTAAGAAATTCCGTTCTTCACAAGAATGTCATTTTGGGTATGCGAGCTCCATTAGAATTTTAATCGGCTTCGCACAAGTAGAGTGCACATATGGGTCTACCAAAATATTATAGTGACAAGTTTGCCGATCGGTGAAAATTTTGAAATACTAACTTTCTTAGAATCAAAATTTCTAAGAAATTCCGTTCAACACAATAATGTCATTTTAGGTGTGCGAGCTCCATTAGAATTTTAATCGGCTTCGCACAAGTAGAGTGCACATATGGGTCTACCAAAATATTATAGTGGCAAGTTTGCCGATCGGTGAAAATTTTGAGATTTGAATTTTCTTAGAATCAAAATTTCTAAGAAATTCCGTTCAACACAAGAATGTCATTTTAGATATGCGAGCTCAATTAGAATTTTAATCGGCTTCGCACAAGTAGAGTGCACATATGGGTCTACCAAAATATTATAGTGGCAAGTTTGCCGATCGGTGAAAATTTTGAGATTTGAATTTTCTTAGAATCAAAATTTCTAAGAAATTCCGTTCAACACAATAATGTCATTTTGGGTGTGCGAGCTCCATTAGAATTTTAATCGGCTTCGCACAAGTAGAGTGCACATATGGGTCTACCAAAATATTATAGTGGCAAGTTTGCCGATCGGTGAAAATTTTGAGATTTGAATTTTCTTAGAATCAAAATTTCTAAGAAATTCCGTTCTTCACAAGAATGTCATTTTAGGTATGCGAGCTCCATTAGAATTTTAATCGGCTTCGCACAAGTAGAGTGCACATATGGGTCTACCAAAATATTATAGTGACAAGTTTGCCGATTGGTGAAAATTTTGAAATACTAACTTTCTTAGAATCAAAATTTCTAAGAAATTCCGTTCAACACAATAATGTCATTTTAGGTGTGCGAGCTCCATTAGAATTTTAATCGGCTTCGCACAAGTAGAGTGCACATATGGGTCTACCAAAATATTATAGTGGCAAGTTTGCCGATCGGTGAAAATTTTGAGATTTGAATTTTCTTAGAATCAAAATTTCTAAGAAATTCCGTTCAACACAAGAATGTCATTTTAGGTATGCGAGCTCAATTAGAATTTTAATCGGCTTCGCACAAGTAGAGTGCACATATGGGTCTACCAAAATATTATAGTGGCAAGTTTGCCGATCGGTGAAAATTTTGAGATTTGAATTTTCTTAGAATCAAAATTTCTAAGAAATTCCGTTCAACACAATAATGTCATTTTGGGTGTGCGAGCTCCATTAGAATTTTAATCGGCTTCGCACAAGTAGAGTGCACATATGGGTCTACCAAAATATTATAGTGGCAAGTTTGCCGATCGGTGAAAATTTTGAGATTTGAATTTTCTTAGAATCAAAATTTCTAAGAAATTCCGTTCTTCACAAGAATGTCATTTTAGGTATGCGAGCTCCATTAGAATTTTAATCGGCTTCGCACAAGTAGAGTGCACATATGGGTCTACCAAAATATTATAGTGGCAAGTTCTTAGAATCAAATATTCTAAGAATTTCCGTTCTTCACAAGAATGTCATTTTAGGTATGCGAGCTCCATTAAAACTTTAATCGGGTTGGCATAAGTAGAGTGCACATATGAATTTAATAAAATTTTATAGTTGTTATATTATTAAGTTTTTTTATTTTCGACTTTCCTAAATATCTCTTATTATAGGTAATTGATGATGTTTTTTATATTAAAACTCTTAAATAAATAAATAAACAAATATTTATAATTATTTCAATAGTAATATTTGTTGCGTAATGACTGCGCCTAAATGACTGCTTTAAACCAATACACTCTCATTTATTTTTGTTTTTGTTGGTTTAGGATTAATTTAGGATAAACTTCAATTGGGTTGGAAGAGGCAGTATCTGATCTCTTCAAAATAACATCTGGTGTTTTACATGGTGATGCGCACGCTGCTATCTGTTTAATCTGACGCTTAAGTAGAAATAAAGAAAAGTTGAATTGAAACTTCGTGTTGTGCATATTCAATCAGTCAAGCCAAATTCTTGGATATGCAAATGATATCGATCATATGATGCCAGGACAGCTTAATATCGCTTATTTCGTCACAATCAAAGTTGTTGTGATCTTCCGCAGTGAAGTGAACTCACACTAGTAATACCTGTAATAACTCTCGGATGTGACAGTTAAACCTTGGCTACCAATGATTGTAGTTTAATAGCTACTTCTGATCCCGTTAAAGTTGCGAACAACGAGCGTTAGTTTCGAATGAATGACGAAGCGTCTCCTTGAAGACAGCGAAATTATAGTTAGATTGATGGGCCACGTGCCATAAACAACCAGTAGAACTACGACATAGAGAACTTCCAGAAATTTTGGGAAAATTGGAACAGAATAAAACAGAATTTGATTATAATGAAACTCTTCAACACACCCATTTCAATTTATGGTAGCCCCGTACAAAGGTTGCACTGTTAATCCAAGCAATATTTCTGTCAAAATTAGAATTGTTCCAACAACAAACATCAATACTCAAACGTAACGACACTTTCTATCCTTTTCTTAATTCAAACCCAAGTTTTACTAATTTTTTAGTAGGATGGTTACGACGGAACCCGGTGGTTTCGGCCACAAATTAATCTCATTCAACAATTTATACATTCGACCGTTCATCGCACAATTCACTTTACATGTTCCTTGTATTCTTTCATGTTTCTGACATCTTAATACTCTTCCATACTTGATTGAGAATTCGAGACAACGCCACATTAATTCCGAGTTACAATCGACTAATCAATTTAGACCTATTTTGATAGTTCCGGGAATAGTAAATTTGGATGTTTCTAAAATCCCTCGAAACCTCCTCATTATTGCTAGTCGTGAACATATGCCTCATTTTGCACAAATAGCCCGTCAACCTTTTATTTTCGCTCCACAGATAGCTTCCTTCAATCTTCTATTCATTCGTGTACAATTTATTCTTCATTCATGACATGTACACCGGAATAAACCACTCACTGCACTATCTGATTCTATCCAACCAATACTCTAATTCCACCAACCATTCAAATCCAGTTTATCCCCTCTCATAGTAAATATTTTATAGCACACATGTTACTCTCTTTGTTAATCCTCAAGTTAGTTAACCTCATTTAGTTCTTTCATATTGGTAATCCCAATCATGCGTTCGACTCATTTATTACCATTTTTAATGACCTTACGGTCAATATCAACATTTCTACCATTTAAACACGTCCTGACCAAATAATGACCACTAGTCAAATTCTCATCAGTAACATTCCAAGTAACCTGGACCGCCAGCCCGCTAAAACTTAATGTTTAGTCTAATGCAATAGTTGTCGACCCCAAAAACGGTATTGTTGCTAGTTGACTCACCGTTATTTATTATAACGAGATCGGAATCCAAAAGGAGGCGAAAGTTTTGCCAAGCATCATATCTATCATATCAACATACTTTCGAATGCTTCCCTCTGTCCCAGTAACAAAATTTGAAATTCCCTCAAGCTTCTTTTCTATACCATTCACTGATTCAATTGGCGTTGCAGAAACCCTGACATAATATAGCATGTTTCTAACAAGGTTCCAAGTTTTAACAGCGATAAGTTCAATGTGCTCGAATCTCGGCATGCCACAAAGGTCATGCACTACCACGTGTCTCACAAAAACATAACATCTTTGAAAGAAATATTAGATAATGAAGCCCAGGTAGGAAGTAGATGAGATCCTAATCGAGAATATAAGCAAGGACGAAGTGACCAGAACGGAGAGATTTCCCACTCGGCGGCAGAAACATTTTATGGCGAGTTTTTCTCCAAATAAGTTTAATCAATTTGTTGTGGTAAGCAAATGGAGGAACTCAGATAACAGTAGTCGCGGTCTCCTAATGTAGTGGCGAGAAATAAATTCGACACAGGGAAAATTCATAAGCTGCTGAGTCCGAGAAAATACAAGTTGACTTCGATGCTTCAAGTACTTGAAGCTCAAAATTCTGTTTTAACCGCGGTAAGCAGGGTCATTAATAAAGGAACCTGCACTAACGACGCAGATTGCAAGCTTTGTAATGAAAGCATTTGTAATTAATATCAAACCATTGTTTGGCCTCGTGAGACATTTACCACAGTCTGAAGCATAGGTGGATATTGCTATTATTTTCGAACAGTACACGAACATAAATAAGGTCAGTCGGGCTACGGATTCAACCGGCAAAGCGGCGATTTGTTCGTGCTCAAAAGACCTTAAAATAGAGCAGTAAGAATTCCAACAGGCTCTATGTTATATGCTCTATTCTTGAGGCACTATATGCTTTATCGATAATAATTATCGAACTTTCGCCAATAGCATCCATCTGAGGACCGAAATCAAGTTTGATGTCATGGAAATATACACCAGCAGCGACAATCAAGTAGTACATTTCGAGTTACACAGACACATGTCTATGCTAAAACGATATATAGAACTGGTTGAATGAAAGGCTAAAAATGTTGACGAATCACAATGTTGGATTGGGTTTACCTAGAGGATGTTGCAGAATTTAAGACAATCCAAATTTTGGTATGTTTAACTAGGGCATTGGACGCAGCAATGCCAAGAAGAGTAGTGGAAAATCATCATCCAACTTACTACCGGCACATTGAGGAAATAGCCAGAGGCAGAGACAGAGAAACAATTTTCACACTCCATAGTCAATTAATTTTCGATTTGATCTGAAACTCGCTATAAAACGCAACAAGTTCCAAGCTTGGAAAGATATGCTGCTTAGTATTATTCATGCCTATTTCCAGTGAAATTGGATTATGAACCGAAAAAATACGGGCACATACCGCTTAAAATGATCCACGTAATTGCGAAGAAGGAATTGATGAAAGCTAGTGGAAAAGTTGGAAATTGTAAGGCTTCAAGCACAATTAATATCCCAAAGATAGCATTCAAAATATCAGTTTTTGTCATAGCTGGAGAATTTACTTAACTAAGGAAAAAGTAAAATTGACTCTACTTCCCAAAGTAAAAAATCCACCAGATTAACTATCTTCATACAAACCGATCTCTATGCTAGCCACAGTTGGCAAGATATTAGAATGTATTACCTGCATCAGACTGAAGGAAGCCATTGAGAGAGCTGAAATCTCATTCAACGAACGATGCTGTAAATCTGGTGCAAAATACGAGCAGTACAGCAATACAAGAAAGCATGGAAAGGAGGTGGCAGAAATACTACCATACACATCAAAAGTGTATGCAACTTTGCTAGGTGGAGCTGCATCGTAATGACATTGAACCAACTCGGAGCACCGTTATTTGTCATAAAGATGTTATCAATATTAGCTGTGTTTCTTGATATTTGATCGATTTCGGTTCAGTTCATGCTTCTTGAAAGAACAAAATTTCTAGTCTGTTGGTGGGATCTATATCTGTCTAAAGGAGGAAGTACTAATAACCATCAGAAAAGAGTGGAACCGATTTCCATCCAGCTGAACAACTAGTAGATTCTCCCCAAACCTTGTATTAAATATTTAGGTATCTTGATTGATGAGAGGAGTACATTTGGTTTGGTAATGTCAACATTTATGGCGCCTAAAGAAAATTACCTCAGATTATTTGAGTCGTCACATCAATTTTTCTAAATATCCGAAGCGTGAACTAAGCATATCGACGGTGTGCGCTTCTAGTGATATGTGGGTTTCGAACGACATTGGATTATGCGGCATAAGTAATGCTTCAAATTGTACTTCTTCCAGTGGAGTGACAAAAATTATGGCATAATAAAGCCCAAGAGATTGCGGCAACAGCTTGGGAGAATCGAAGCCTTATATGCAGCGCACCAGAGAAGGGGAGATGGACATTTCGCAAAATATTTTGAATAATGTGGTTTAACCGGCAACATGGTGTAATCGACTTTTATTTAACTTTCATTCCGGACACGGTGATACACGCGATAGTCCTGATTTAAGGGTGTACCAGAGAATGAGGAACATGTGTTAAGGAAAAGTTAAGGAAAATATTGTAAAATTAATGCCAAACTGTAGTGACTGCTGTAGAGTTACGACATATTGAGCGTGTGAAGAGAAACCTGTTGTAAAGTAATCACAATGGAGTGTTGAATGATTAAACAGGAATGTGCGATACCGTAAACCCCACCTCCGGAAGTAGTACAAAACCGGGACGTTTGTTAGTGGAAAGAACATGAGTTTTAGCCCGCAAGAATTTGGCATAACTGTGTCTACGGGCGTATAGTATGTGTCGAACATTTTTCACTTTTTCAATTTTTATTTTCTTCTGTACTTTATTTTTCTTCGGTAAATAAAGTAAATTTTTGTCAAAAAACGTTAATTTTGGAAAATTGATGTGGACCGTTATTGTTTCAAAATTTACTTAGCAACTGTTAGTCCTTATTCGATTTTCTCGTAAATACTATAATTTTTAAAATATTTGCAAAACAACATAAAAGCACCTAGAAACCACTACTTACGGTAGATCGATTTCGGCGAAAATTTACTAGAATTTCCACTTTGTGGAAAAAGCTTCAGCATGAAGTTTCGTTTCAGTGGAAAAATGTTTTGGGCCGATTCATTCAGAAACTTCCCACACAGAAAGAAACCCACACATTATGTGAAATCTCTACTAAAAGTTTATTCAGTTCGGCGTATTTGACCATCATCTTTCCGTCGTTCCGTTCGACCATCATCACGATTCCTTCGAAAACCAATTAAATTTGGGTACAAATCAGTGACTTTGAAATCAAGGAAATCAAATTTTTCAGAACTCGCGAATGTAGTTCGTAGGAGTACAACAAATATACAGGGGGGGTGTCGGTTTGTGTAATAATTTTGTGTCGGCACTTAGAATACGAGCATACGGTGGAAAAAATCGTGATGGCCTTTATTCTCAAATTTTGTTGACGTGTCTCTGTGTAACGCTTGGAGACTGTGGCATCACCCCATTTTGGTTATCAACGACAACTACGACTTCAATTCAAGCAATCTTTCAAAACGATCACAACAGGCATCATCTGCCATTAAGCTACACCACATCATACGCCAAAATAATATAGGGTTTGAATGGTCTGCTATTTGAGCAGCTGTTAATTTTGAAGCTGTCATCTTTTGACATTTGACAAGTAAAACCTACGCCATTACTAAAAATGGTACGATACACGCTTCGACAACGCATAGAAATTGTTAAAATTCACTACAAAAATGGTAAAAATATTGCACTCACAGTTCGCAAAACTAAAGCACTTTTGGGTCGTCGTGAAGCACCTTCCTGGCCGGCAATAGTCAATCTGGTGAAAAAATGTAAGCTGTTGTGACAAGTTAGTGATATGAAGAATCGAAACCGTGTGCGTCGCTCAAGAACAACTGAGAATATTGCTGCTGTAGCCCGTAGTGTTGACGAAAACCCAGGTTTGTCGATTCCTCGTCGATCTTTGGAATTAGACATACCACAAACGACATTACACCGTATTTTGCATAAAAACTTAGGTTTTAAAGCTTTTAAAGTTCAGTTAATACAAGAGCTCAAGCCGGCCGATCACCATAAGCGTCATATCTTCGCTAATAGGGTCCTTCAAATGCATCAAAATCAAAAAGTTGGGGCTCAGAAAATTAAAGAATGTTTATTGAAAATTCTCTTCATTCTCAACGTGTCACTGTTTGGTGCGGTTTTTGGGTTGGCGGTGTGTTTGGACCTTATTTACTCGAAAATGAGGCTGGTGCAACTGTAACGGTGATTGGATTGCGCTACACAAGCAACGAAACAATCGCACTTTTGCAAGAAAAGTTTCCTGACCGTGTTGGGGTGTGTGTAACACACGGGTGTGAAATTTTTAACAAATAGATCAAGAGGTTACAAGGTTACAATAGCCCCATGTACTAAGTAATAAACAGACGATATGCCATATCTCAGCGATCTCCCAAATTTTAAATGTTTTACTTAATTTGTATGGCATACCGATTTCATCTGTTTGAGTAGTTTAGGAGGTTGCTTAGGAATAATGGAAATATGGGGAGACCGCTGAGACATGGCATATAGGCTGTTTATTACTTAGCATAAGTTTGTATTGTAACATTATGCGGACGTCTTAGAAGAACCCCTGTGATCCTCATAATCTTCCTTCCTCATAATCAAGCAAGTGAAATCGTTATGCCATACAAATTAAATAAAAAATTGAAAATTGGGGAGACCGCTGGGACATGGCTTATAAGCAGATTATCACTCAGTAAATAGAGCTACTGTAACCTGCTGGTGACGTCTTAGAAGAATCCTTGTGATCCTCATAATCTTAGTTAGTAAGACATATACGAGGGCGGATTGAAAATGAAGCTACCTAAGTAGGAAAACAAATTATTTTTTGCCAAAAACCATTTGTTTCTCTATATAGTCTCCATTTAGTTCGACACACTTAGTAAGACGATATTCCAACTTTTTTATACCATCTGAATAATACGATTTCGAGAACCCCTCAAAATACGCGTTAGTTTCGATAATCACTTCTTCGTCTGAGATGAATCTTTGTCCTGCGAGCCATTTTTTCAAGTTTAGAAACAGGAAAAAGTCACTAGGAGCTAAATCTGGACTATAAGGTGGATGATCAACCAATTCGAAGTGTATTTCACGTAATTTTAGCATCGTATGTAATGCTGTGTGAACCGGTGCGTTGTCTTGAAGAAAGAGCACTTTTTTCTTCTTTAAATGTGGTCGTTTTTCCTTGATTACTTCAACCAATTGATCCAATAATGCACGATAACACTTTCCTGTGATTGTGGATCCTTTTTTAAGATAATCGATGAGCAATATTCCGTGTGCATCCCAAAATATAGTGGACATAACCTTGCCAGCCGATTTCACTGCCTTTGCCTTCTTCGGAGCACTTCCACCAGCTTCAACCCACTGTTTCGATTGTTTTTTGGTTTCAGGATTACGCTTTATCATGTCCAAACACTGCTGTGAAGTGGTCTGTCGAACTCGTTTTTGTTCGACACTGAGCAAACGCGGCACCCATCTTGCTGGTAGCTTTTTCATATGCAAATGTTCATGCAAAATGTTGAACACACGTTCATATGATATGTCTACCATTTCAACAATCTCACGCAAATTGACTCGGCGATCATTCATAACGATATCGAGGATTTTCTTGATTTTTTCTTCAGTAACCACCTATTTTGGCCTTCCTGTTGATGGTATTGTTGCAGTGCTTCTTCGGCCGCGTTTAAATTCAGCAATCCAATATTTTACCATGTAATCTGACGGAGCAGACTTACCGTAATGTTTATCGAGCTTTTCTTTTGTCTCTTTCGCCGTTTTCTCTTTCAAATAATAGTGTTTAATCACTGCACGAAATTCGTTTTTTTCCATTTTTCAAGAAACACAAAAGTTGCTTACTTCAAACGACTACAACAAATAAACTAATCGATGAATTTGGGTGAAATTTTAACAGCTGACGTTTGATAGATCGCAATTTCTAAAAAACAAAAATTTTTGTGTTTGTGCTGCCATCTGGCGCTAGGTAGTTTCATTTTCAATCCGCCCTCGTAAGCTACTCAAGCAGGCGAAATCGGTATGCCATAAAAATTAAGTAAAAATTGAAAATTGGGGAGACCACTGGGACATGACATACGCAGAGTTTATTCTTAGACTGTGTGCTGGAGCTGGGGCTGTGGGCAGATTGGTATCCCATGGCTCCTGAATATGATTAGCTTTTAAATTAGAGGATACATCCGAGCAATATACGACATAAACATTTATTGGGGAATCGGTGGATGAAGGGCTCCCTATAGTCATTATTCTGATGATAGTAAAGTTCAACGAAATATGTAGTTGATTATAATTCTGTATCGGATTAATTCGAGTATGGCCCCTGAATATGAATAGCATTTAAATTATAGGGTACATCAGACCATTGTTCGACATAAACATTTATTGGGGAATCGAGGAATTAAGGGCTCCCCATAGTCATTAATCAGATGATAGTACCATTCAACGAAATATGTAGTTGATTGTAATTCTGTATCGGATTAATTCAAGTCAATGAAGTTAGCCCGAGCCCGAATTTTATGTTGGGTTTCTTGGATAAGTGTAGAAAATCCGAAAAGAGTAAATAGATTAAAAAATGTAGCACCATCCCGAAAAAAATTCGCGCATGCGATAAACAAACAATATAGAAAATTAAAATTAATGTAAAAAAAATTACTGGTCTAAATTTTTTTTTTTTTTATTTAACCCAAATAGCGATAATTTGAGTAGTTACTAGGGGAGATAAAGCCACCAAGCGGCATACATGGCCAGATTGACCAATGTACTAACTAAGATATAAAAACTACCGACCAAATGGCATAGTGGTTAAAGCTTTGGCGTTTGGATCGGGAGGTACCGGGTTCGAATCCCGATAGGGGCAGGATGCAAAGGGAATTTTCATCAACAAATTACGATTTGGGATGAGAAGGAACACATCTATGACCCCCTGTCGGAGTGCGGGGCTCACGGGCCGACCCATCTTCCATGCCAGTATAGGCTGGCATGGAGCTATGCAATGTGCAGATGGTAATAAAATCGGACCTATATCCGTACGTCCTCAAATGTACATATCAGGTGGAAATAACCTTTGTTTTAATTTATTAACCGCAAGGCGATTTTTTGTGCAGTTACCATGGGTCAACATTAAATTCTGTACTGAAATACCTAGAGATAAAGCCACCAAGCGACATACACGGCCAGATAAGCCAATGTACTAACTAAAATTTAGATACTACTCTATGTTCATATCAGGTGGAAATAACCTTTTTTTTAATTTGTTTATTTAACCGAAAAGCGATTTTTTGTGCAGTTATCATGGGTCAACATTAAATTCTGTACCGAAATACCTAGAGATAAAGCCACCAAGAAACTACCCTATGTCTATATCAGGTGGAAATAACCTTTTTTTTTAATTTGTTTATTTAACCGATAGGCGACTTTTTGTGTAGCTACCATGGATCCACATTAAATTCTGTACCGAAATACCTAGAGATAAAGCCACCAAGCGGCATACAAGGCGGGATTAAAATAAGGCTCTTATGCTGTGGTAGTAGAATAAGTTTTGATTTAACATATCGAAAATTAAAAATATTTCGCATATACTTGACGCTGTAAATATTTGTATATTTTATAGTACCTTAATAATAATATTTTTGGGGTTAGAATTTTTGGCCCAATACATAAGGAACCACAACAACTTTTTTAAAGATTTGTCATTTTTTTAAATTGCAAGTTTGTATCTTAATATTTTGTATCACGATAGTTTCATTTTTTCACGACACTTGCATTAGCGTTGCCAGCTTTTAAATTTGTAATTTTTTGGGCTAGAATTTTGGGCCAACTTCATATAAGCATTGTAATCTCTAGTCGAAACTAGTTGTTATTTGTCGAAATATAAATTACTGAAACAGATGAAATCGGCGTGGCATATAGATTTTAAAAAAAATTAAAATCGGGTAAACCGCAGGGACATGGCAAATGGGCAGTTTAATATTATCGCTTTTTTCTTGTTTGTCACATCTTAGAACAATCCTTGATACCATTTTATTAATAGTCAAAATTAAACAGCTGTTATCTAAAGATAAAAGAAGTTACATAAAATTACTCATTCTAATAAATTTTGTACTACGTGAATTTTTTACAATTTTTTTTTATAAAATTCCAATTTGAAAAATATTGGAAACGGATAATTGTTTAGAAAGGAATAGCATTTCTCACCTCTTTCTGATTTTATATATCTGTTTCATTAAAAATACACAAAAGAAGTTTTTTTTTATTATCCCTGCAATCTGTTCTAGGGGCCAAGGCTTTCCTAAATCTTTCCCGGTTTGGTTTCTCCGTCCTTACTTTTACGCCAGTGTCGGCCAATTCGAGGACGTACGGTTATAGGACCGGTTTTATCACCATCTGCACATTGCCTAGCTCCATGGCAGCCTATACTGGCATGGAAGATGGGTCGGCCCATGAGTTTTGCACTCCGACAGGGGGTCATAGATGTGTTCCGTTTCATCACAGATCGTAATCTGTTGATGAAAATTCCATTTTGCATCCTGCCCCTATCGGTGTTCGAACCCGGTACCTCGCGATCGAAACGCCAAAACTTTAACCACTGTGCCATTGTTAATTTTTTGTTAGAAACTTCACTGCGGTAACTAAATAAATATGTTTGATAATAAAACTGGAATTGCTTTTTGCTCAAAGCTTACGCCTTAATTGCGACCAAAATAAACTCAGTTTAATATTGAGAAGTGAAAATATGTTTTCTTGGCTAACTTATAAAGACTAAGCCCTAAGACTAATAATAATGATTTATTATTTCTGAATCTAGGCAATACCTTTTCTCGATAGTATTACCATTTGTGAATAATGAACTTGGAGTAAATAAAAATTAACAAAATTTTTTTAAAGAGATCTTCACTGTACAGGAAAACCTTGTTAGAAAAATTAATTCAAAAGCAAATCCTGAGTTTGCGGTTTCGTTTTAGTACCACATTATTGTAAGGGAGTTATTACCTAATTTGTAAGTAAAGCTACCAATAACAAACGCTAGAACCAATATTAAATTTCACAAGTACTCAGACTGAATTCAATTACCTACAATTTTTTTTTTTAATTTCTACCTCTAATATACGCGAGATATACAAAACTTTATGCTCACTTTTTCCTTGACTTCTTCTGCAGGTACTTGAACACCATCATCCGCCATTTTCACACTGCTCTTGTATGTTCGGTAATTTATTTATGATTTGTTCCTTTTTTATGTATAATTTTTTTTTTTTTAATATTTCAAAATAAAAAATTCAAGAACCGCCACTAAAATAAAGCACAAAAATATTAAAGAAAATTGTGTTATAACTTTTCGTTATTTTTCACATATATACTAGACATTTTCCAGTTAAAAACCACACAAAATTAAAACAGGGCAAAACAAAAAAAAAATATAAGAACTAACCACTAATAAAAAATGAATGTCAACCACAGTATTAAACCACTTTATAATGTAACACTTTCTCGTATTTTATTTATCTTTATGATTATATTATTCCTTGGCAAAGAGTTTTTAGCACAATGAAAAAATTGCAGAAAAATTTGTGGAAAATTAAAATGAAATAACGTTATATAGTATAGTACACTGAAGTTAAGTAAAACTATTAATCGTTTTCTTTGTTTTCCACCTGTCCGACTCTAAACAAATTTCAACTCAACTATAAATAAATAATTTCCAGCCAGTTGCTTTTATAGAGCAAAAATTTGTAAATCAAACGGTACTAAGTACTTGCGTACGTACACGCATAAAATATACAAAATTTATAAAATTTTCGGCGTACATTAAACACCAATTTTTATGCTCCGACCACGCGATAACACACTGATGCGTTAATTAAGGCATCGCGGTGATCGGCATCATCTATCGCATACTGTTTGTATTAACGGTAACTATTTTCGGAAAAGTAATTTTTTTACCGCCCCATACCAAAATAATCGGTACCGAAAATAAAAATTAAAATTAAAACGCAAAGTACAAAGTAACGTGAAAATTAAGTATGATCCAAAAAATATTTTGTTTTTTAAATTAAAATTTTATTTATCGTAGTGCCATATGGTCATGGAATTTTTCATGGATGTGCAGTCTTCACAACATAAAAAAAAATTTAAATTTCCTCACACGTATTTATTTTGGCTTAATTAAAATTAAAATGTTATGACGGTGATTCAGATTTTTTTTTATATAAATTGTAAATGTGAATTTGATTCGTTTGAATTTCAATTTATGTATTTGCGCTCCTTTGATTTGTGTGTACCGATTTGATCAAACGAATAAAATATTTTACTTATCTGAAAGGTAGCCGTTGAATTATAAATTTGTTTACTAACGAATTAATTGGATTAGACAGTTTTATTTGAAAATTGGCAATTAAAATTATTTTCTTTAAATTGATGGTTTGTATTCATTAAACATTTTTAAATTATAGTTTCGAGTTGCTTACTCGTTAAAAAATGAGTTATAAGCGATACAAATTTATATTGGATTTTTTGCAACTACAAGAAACACGACTGAACGACAAGCAACGATGGTGGCAGACACGAGTTTGGGTTGCTTTTCTAGTACTCAATTTGTTGAATTTGGTTACTAAATATAAGGTTTATTAGACGTTTAAACTTCTCCCCGTCCATTTGGTTCAAATTGATTCCAGTCTTATACATCTTTAACCCCAACATATTGTAAGGCATTTTGCATATAAAACCAATTCCTATTTCCTTCCTATGACTGTGTTAATGTATGCCTGTGCAAGTTTTTGTGGACTTGCTGTATTATAATACATTTTTGCATAAGTATTGTTAGCCTTTACTATAAACAAAACAAATGATTATCCTACTCGTCGATAACAACCAATTGATTGATTGATTGATTCTGAATGTACGGCCAAGTTCTTACACAGGAGCTCCCGACAAAACCGAAGGATTGGATAGGTTAATTAAATGGGACAGAATCGGCCCGATTATAGACACCTAAGTATAGCCGATAGTTAGTAACACAAAGACAACACAATACTAAACTACTAGGGGAAGGATAAAGGTGCCATGTATTTATGATGTTTTGGGATTTCTAATTTTAAACACAAGTATTTACAGTTTATATCTTTCGTTTAATTATAATTTATTTTTGATTTTTTTATTCAATAATTTATTTGTTTACTATTTACAATATTTTTGTACAATTAATAATCCTATTGATTATTTACTAGTTAACAAAAAAACTTATTTCAATAAAATTAGATAATAATAATTATTTGTATACATTTTTTTTGTTTACTATTTCAGTAACTAACATGGAATTTGATCATAATGAGGAATAAAACAAATCCACATATGATATAATATCCTAGGTACGTTACCATAATCCTGAAATATCAACAATCAAATGACAGATTATATCCGAATGCGAATAATATTTCAGAATCATGCGGGCCCACGCCCTGCGCCTGCATCATTAACAGATCAGGTTAATTAGGAAAGAATGTTAATCAAAGAAACAACTAGGCCTACTTAAATATATTAAAATGTTTGTTTCAATTATATTCACACTCTAGAATAGATTTTGTTATTTTATTAATTTGGGTTAGTTGTGGTTGAGGTAAAGGATACTAATATTCATCATATGTATCCGGCATCAGTCCTACTAGACTGGTTAGGTTATTTAATTCACATCTATAGGTCATCTCATCATATACTGCTTGTAACCTTATTTTTCCCTATCTTCCCATCCAACACCATCTAACCGAGGGACTTCACGTTCGTAATGACTTGGCAGTATTATCATACATATGATGACCTAAATATTCCGTTGATAATGTAAAATAAAAATTAATTCGGTATTGTCATTCAGCTATACCTATATTTAAATTCATCCAACTAAAAGCATGGTTAATTTATATCTAACATTCACACAACTTCGCTAAAACATAACCTGAATGCAACCAGAAGAGATCGTCGAAAAACAACATTCCATAGCAAAAAGTCTTTGGATCGTTAACATATTTGGTTCAATTAAGTTTATGCTGTAAGTAATTAAATAGACCCCTGATCAAAAATGTTGCAATCACAATCTTTCCTGACCTTCCGGTAGGTTCAAAAAATTTTTTTTTATAATAATAAAAATGAATTGAATTATAATTGTCGACAACTTTATTGTTTTAAATCAGGACTTTCGACAAAATTTCAATTTATAAAATTGTTTAATGTAAGGAACGAAAAAATATTAAAATAACTATAAATAAAAACAATAAATTAATTGATTAATTGATTGATAAGAATTTACGGCCAAGTCCAAGCAGGGATCTCGGACACGCCGAGCCCACCACTCACCCCCAAACCACACACAACAAAATGGAGGGACAGGAAAGGTCACCAGACATGACAGACTCGACCCGGTTACAGACACCCAAGCAGTCAACAGTTAATAAAGCACAAAACGGCACAATAACTGCGTCCTCTGGATACAAACAATCAGCAATCAAGATTCGAAAAGAATTTTTAATTGCCAAATTTCCTAAAATAAAACCTCACTATTATGAGTGACTAATCATTTCCTCCACCCAACTCGAGAAAATAGTATTATTATAATTATAATCTAATTACTCATACCATGCAAAATTAAATCTAGTTCTTATTAGCCTAATTTATAATTAATTTAATTTAACAATAATGATTTATTACTCAGAAGCTGAATATTTGGATAGAGGAATAATATACCAAAACTAGTCAGTCTCTGAAATAAAAATACGGCAAGCAGAAAACAAACAAAAAATACGGTTTATATGCATGCAGGCCAAAACAACGTAGACACCAAAAACACCCCCACACAAATGCCATGGAAATTATATTTTGTTAAGACCTTCCCCGTCCCCGTCCATCCACACCCTGCATACGCGGAGGAGAAACAAACCCCTAGTCATCCGAGCACATCCATCCTTAAACCCACCAAACTGCATTCACCTTCAAATCAATCCTCATTCATAACTTGATCATTCCCCCCACTATGACGAGAAGAAAAACGAACGAAACTCCATTCTTCATGCATACGACAAGCACGCGCGACACACCTTGTACGAGATCACCAAATCAAAGGCATCATCGCTGAAAATACTAAATCTCTAAACGAACCCCAAAACAAAAAACAATTATCCAAAACCAAAGATAAATAAAGTTCACGCCCAGGAGAATGTAAATCCATCACTTCACCGCACCTACAAAAAGCAAACTAATAAAATCATAAGAAAAATCTTCAAAAAATCCGTATCACCCGTGTGACTGTGCGTTTTCACCCGCAGGAACCAGCACGGCACCAACACATCACGCTCGCTCCCGCAGATATATATTCATACCTGCCGAGCGAGTGCGACATACCGATACCAGCGCCGCACCAACCTCCGCAAGTATAAACCACAAACAATATATTAAATCAGATATGAAAACAACAAGTAAAAGTTATGTAGTTCAATATTTAAGTTAAACTCCATTTGTACAATCAGCAACATCTGTCGCATTATAGTAAACAAAAAATAAAAATTCGAGGAATAAAACAAATCCATATTAACTTAAATTAATGTTCAAACAATTTAATAATACCATTTTTTTTTTGTTAATTGAATTATTGCTGAAATATTTTGATTCGATTGTTATGCACAGTTTTTAATTTGTTGTTTATTAGGAATGTTGAATTAACCGGAGAAGGAATTTCATTAATTTCAAAGGGCCCGAGCCTTAAAGGGGAAAATTTATTTGCATGCACTTCATTTTTTAATAATACAAGATCACCAACATTTAATTGTTTTGTTTGAGTGTTGGCATCATAATAATCCTTCGATTTGTATTTCTGCGTAATAAGATTATTTCTCGCTAATTTGAAAAAATTCTGCATTCTAGATCTTAATTCGAATAGATAATCGTCGTAATTATAAACTATCTCTGGCTCGCGATTTAGAGAATTTAGTATAAACTTTTTATGTCCGAAAAGTAATTCGTAAGGCATAAATTTAGTTGTGTAGTATTGAAAGTAAATATGGCAAAACGAAGCTATGTATCCCAATCTTGCTTCGTCAGATTGCGTGTAAATTCTTAAATATTCTGACCAAGTTCGAAGAGAACGATCCAGAGCTCCATTTGTTTCAGGGTGATACGCTATCGAAACTAGCTTTCTTATTTTTAACAGCTTACACACATTAGTAAAAAGGACACCCATTAAATTTGTTCCTTGGTCCGACAATAATTGTTGGGGTACTCCGAAAACACATATTAATTTTTCGACAAATACGCGAGCTATTGTATCAGCTTCTTGGTTGGTTTGTAATTGGAAATCCTATCGAAAATTTTATTAAATCATCTTGGATTGTTAAAAAATACTTATTTTCAAGGTAAGACATAGGAAGGGGACCGACTATATCCAAGAAAAATGTTTCAAATGGTTGCGATGACGTAGATGTTATTTGCATTGGAACTTTATTTAATTTATTGCATTTGTTTTTCTGGTACAGCTCACACGATTGAATAAATTTTCTAATTCGGGAATATAAGTTCTTAAACTTGTAATATGATTTTAATCTTGCTGCTGTACGGAAAGCACCTTGATCACCTCCTGAAGGAGTCGTATGGCAATCTTCAATAATTTTAGAGATTTCTGTATCATCAGTTAGTTGTATGATTGTTGAATTACGATTAGCAATTGTTCGGTATTCAGATTTTGATTGATTGGTTAGATCATCTTGTATTATTGGTTGTTTGGTCTGTGATCGTGTCATTACGTTCACTTCATTTTCGACATGCGTATCGGTCGGATTTATGAACAACCTTATAATCGAAATAAAGTGTAAAGTGACGACCGTATACATAAGGACGGAAATATTATACAGCCCATACCATAGCTAATAACTCTTTCTCAATTGTCGGATAGTTTACTTCGCCTTTGTTTAACACACGACTAGCAAATGCTACTGGCAAGTCGAAATCATTTTTGCATTGAGATAAAACGGCCCCGATAGCAGTGCCATTTGCATCTGTTGTTAATGTGGTGTGGAAAAATCAGGATACTGAAGGATTGGCACGGGTTTACTAAGGCACTTCTTAATTTTGAAAAGGATGAATCGCAAAAAGCTTTACATATAAAAGGTTGGCCCATCTTTAATAAAGTAGTTACGGGTTTTGCGATTTCAGAATATCTACTTATAACCTCTGTAGTATCCAGATAGTCCCAAAAATGATTTGACTTGTTTTTGATTTGTTGGTTGGGGGTAAGTTTTTATGACATTTATTTTATAGTTTGATCTGGTTTAATTCCGTCTTCTGTCACAATGTGTCCTAGATAAGCGATTTCTTTCGATAAAAATTCACATTTTTCTAAATTGACTTTTAAATTGTTTGTTCTGGTGACAATAATATCGTCTAAATATACTAAACATTTAATTCCTTGTAAACCGCTAAGAACATGGTTCATCAGACGTTGGAAAGTAGTCGACGGCGCTCCCTTCAACCCGAAAGACATTCTTTTAAAATGATAATGTCCTAGAAAAGTACTAAACGCTGTCTTTACTTTATCAGATTCATGATGATAACTATTTGCGAGGTCTAACGTAATAAAATACTTTGATTTACCCAGATGATCTAATATATCAGAAATATTTGGTAACGGAAATACATCGTATTCGTTTAGTAGTAATATCATTTGACTTCCGAAACTCTACGACAATTCTCCATTTTCTTTCTCCGTTGTTAGATTTTTTGGAACTACAATAAGAGCCAAATTCCACGGATTAATGTGGGCAAAAAGTAGTAAGACGTTTTAATTTAAATTTCGCGCGGAAAACCATTCGTCGACATATTTTTTTTCTTGTTTTTTGTTGGTATGCCAAAACGTTCAGAATGTTGCAAAAAGCCTTCGGTGATAATTGTATGTCACGAGCAAGTGTTTTTGATTGGTACAAATTGTTCAAAGAGGGTCGAGAACGTGTTGACGACAAACCACGTCTAGGACGGCCATCAACATCAACTGATGACCAACACGTTAATAAAATCAAGGAATTGGTGCTCGAGAATCGACGATTAACAGTCAGAGACCTTACTGGCATCGTTGAAATATCGAAAGGATCTGTGAAAGCCATTTTGAAAGATCATTTGAGCCTAAAAAAAGTGAAAGCACGATTGGTTCCAAAATCACTCAATATTTTGGAAAAACAGCGTCGCGTTGACGTCTGTGAAGCAATGATTTCCGACTACCAGGATGTCATGAAACGTATTATAACTGTGATGTTGACAGTTTTCTTCGATTATCGAGGTGTGGTGCACTCCGAATTCCTTCCGACCGGCCAAACTGTCAACAAGGAATACTATTTGAGTGTTATGCGTCGTTTGCGCGAAGCTATTCGTAAAAAGAGGCCGGAATTATGGGTCGACAACTCTTGGTTTTTGCAAGACGATAATGCACCTTCTCATACTGCATTGGGTTTACGTGATTTTTTCGCTAAAATTCCACCCATATCGTTCCGCAACCACTGTATTCGCCTGATTTAGCTCCGTGTGATTTCTGGCTATTCGGCAAACTCAAACTGCTCCGGGGAAACCGTTTTGAGTCAATTGAAGACATTAAACGGGAATTGCGACGCGCATTGGAGACTATTCCGGAAATTGACTTTAACAACTGTTTCGAGGATTGGAAAAAAAGTTGACACAAGTGTATTGAGGCCGGGGGGGATTACTTTGAAAAGGACGAAATAGATTTGGAGCAATAAATAAAGAATTGAAAAATTATGAACAAAGTATACTGTTAAAGTTAGCCGAAAGTTTCAAGCCGAAAGTGAAAAAATCGATAATGCAGATAGTGTCTCGACTACTTCAGCCGAAAATTAAAAAAATTATGTATTGAATTGAAATCCCAGCCGAAAGTAACTAACCAACAAAATTAGCCGAAAATATGTATACATTCGTAAAAAACTACAACTAAAACTAAAATACCGATATTAATTTAGAAGTTTCTTATGCATATAAAATGTATGTATATAAAACTTTAAATTTAAAGTGTTATGTCTGGAAAAGATCTTATTTGAATCGGTTTGTCGATGGTTATCGCTGGAAAATTTTCCAGGTCCAGTTTCATTTTGGGAGTTCGGGGAAATTGAGGGGAGTGAAATACAAATTTCTACAAATTTTTGAAGTTTGCACGTGTATTTCACTCTTCTCAATTTTCCCAAACGCCCAACATGAAACTTGACCTGGAAAACTTTCCAGCGATAACCATCGAGACACCGATTCAAATAAGACCTTTCCCAAACATAATACTTTAAACGTTAAGTTTCTACAAATTTTTGTATTTCACTCCCCTCAATTTTCACGAACTCCCAACATGAAACTTGACCTGGAAAACTTTCCGGAGATAACCATCGAGACACCGATTCAAATAAGACCTTTTTCAGACACAACACTTTAAACGTTAAGTTTCTACCAGTTTTTGAAGTTTGCACGTGTATTTCACTCCCCTCAATTTTCCCGAACTCCCAACATGAAACTTGACCTGGAAAATTTTCCAGTGATAACCATCGACAAACCGATTCAAATAAGATCTTTTCCAGACATAACACTTTAAATTTAAAGTTTTATATACATACATTTTATATGCATAAGAAACTTCTAAATTAATATCGGTATTTTAGTTTTAGTTGTAGTTTTTTACGAATGTATACATATTTTCGGCTAATTTTGTTGGTTAGTTACTTTCGGCTGGGATTTCAATTCAATACATAATTTTTTTAATTTTCGGCTGAAGTAGTCGAGACACTATCTGCATTATCGATTTTTTCACTTTCGGCTTGAAACTTTCGGCTAACTTTAACAGGCTGAACAAAGTCTTACTATTTTTTTCCCACAGTAGAGTCATTTTTAATTGAATTTAGAATATCATTGTCAAAAACTAGGGTTAAACATGGGAGGGAGATATCAATATTAATATTCTCAGCAGTTTTAATAAGATTAAATAAAAAGGTTCATGGAGTCTAAATCATTAAAAAAATGTATGATTTATGAAAATATAAAGACGGTTAGAAAAATTAAAGGTTTTATGCTAATTTTAGTAAAATATGCAAATTTCTGGTTAAAGTTTCTTTGTTGTAAATCTGTGATCCATTTTAAAATGAAAATTGCACTACAATATAAAAAAGCTGAAATTATAAACAATTTAAAAAGTATTTATTTACACATCCATAAAAATATTTTTAAGTCTGCATTCACATAATACACAATATATTACTAAAGGGTGATTTTTTTATAGGTTCACAATTTTAAATTAAAATAGATGGATTGATAATTTTATGACATTAATGCTTGCTAGCGCGTACATTGCGTCGTAATCAATCAACGTCGTAGTCATCAACAATTGCGGCCGTATCTCGCTAATAACTCGCCGAAACTATAATCTTTCATCAATAGTTTCTTTGAGTTATTTAATCGCGTCCCGCACTGAGTAGCATGTGGCACCGTGCTGTTGGAACGACATATCAGCAAGATTTACGTCAGCCAGTTAGGGTACGAGAGTTAGGAATGATGTCTCTATACCGTTCACCGATTATTTATTTAAAGAAATCTATTCTGTGATTTACATGTATGATTTCAGAATTTAATTAAAACAAAAATTTAAAAAAACATAAAATAAAGCAAATTAAAACACAGAAATATTTAAATCAAACCTTGATCTAACAATTAAAAATTTAAAAAATAATTCTTAAGTACATATATTTTCAAACAATGGGGTTATTTTCTCCATAGTTTGTGGAATGGTGTTCTAGTGCTAAAAATTCATGGTTTCGAAATGTTCTGCAAGGCACATGAATTGATATGTTTTCCAAAATGTATGCTGAATCAATGTGACCAAGCAAAACGTTACCAATGAAAGCCGCACCTAAGAGAAGTCGTCTATTTTCAAGCGTGCATATTTTGTAATCCGTGCATCTTGTTGAGCATAGAAGTAATCGAGTTACATTTTCATGGAATGGTAAATTGTGGTCGTAATTCCAGTCAGTTTTTTTTAACAAGAAAATCAGAAACTTCTTTTGAATGCTTTCAATTATTTTAATGTGTACAGCATAGTATGGATTCCAGACCGGTACAGCGTATTCCAGTTCGAACGTAAGCGAAATATAGTGAACATATGGTTTGAATATCTTTTTTTTCACCTGTCCACCTTTTAACAAATCCAAACATGGCATTAGCGCTCGCAATACAATTTTCAATATGCCTATTGAAACTGGCATTCTCGACAAATGTAACACCTAGATCTATGATCTCATTAACTCTTTGCAATACTTCGTTGTTGACTGTGTAGGAAGTAATTTCGCGGATTTCTCTTACGAAGGAAAGACATGATCTTGCATTTCTTAATATTTAAGTAAAGCGAGTTTCGATCACACCACTCACTTAATCTATCGATGTCCTCTTGAAGTTTCTTCGTATCTAGCATTCCATTAACAGTTCGAAAAATTTTCACGCCATCAGAAAATATGAGCTGCACGTTTGAGTTTTTGTTTATCTCGGTTATTTGGTCTATAAAAACAATAAATATCCACGGCCCGATGTGAGATCCTTGGGGAACACCCGACGTAACTATATCGACAAATTGTCGCCGGTTTGATAGATAAGACTTGAACCAATTTATATAATCGAGTGAAAACCCAAACACGAATAAACTCTGGAGTGCCTTTTGATGGCAGCTGGAATCAAATGCTTTACTGAAATCCACTACATAAACTTGACGATGGTTTTCTATCTCATTAATTATGTTACTGGTGAATTCAACCAGATTAGTTGATGTGGATCGGCAAGGCATAAACCCATGCTGGTTTGTTGATATATGACGTGCAGTTGTGGATTTAAAGTTTTTGCATAAAACTACTTCAAACAATTTTGAAACTGATGATGTAGTTGATATTCCTCTGTAGCATGTAATGTTGTCTCGTTTGCCCGATTTAAAAATTGGTGTAATTTTTCATTTTTCGGCAAACACCCCGGTGCTCAAGGAGTGGTTGAATAGGTAACATAATGGAATTGCTAAAATGTCAGCGTATTTCTTCAGAATAGAAGAGGGTATATTGTCAAGACCACAACTCTTTAAAGCCGATAAAATGTTATCCTCAGATATAACATAAGGAGTTATTGATATGTTGGTATTGCGGGGTTGTTCGTATCCACCAGTAACGCTTGGTTTATATACTGATTGGAAAAACTTCGTCAGCTATATCTTTGGAGTTTGAGGAGCTGGTATTGTTATATGTCATATTTGCAGGGTATCCGTCATTTTCGCGTTTATTCCTAAAGTATTTCCAAAATTGTTTTGGATTTACTTTGATTTTTCCTTGAATTTGATCGAGATACGACCTGTATTTTGATTTGAAGTCAATTTCAAATTCGTTACTGAGGGGGTGAGCATTTTGTGGTTTACAGCACATAGGTACATAAAGTTCGAAGCCTTGCTGCATAATGTCATTAAATTTATCAACATTTTCGTTTATATCATTGGAATTGAGAGTTGTTTGCCAGTTGATGGATTCTAGGTAATGTAGCCCCGCACGATTTCTTTTTTTTTGAAGATGTATTTGATTGGTTGTAGGTGTTCCGAGCTCGCCATTAAATTAGTTGAGTCAAATACAATATCTAAAGACTTGTGATTGATATCGTTAATTACAAAAGGTAACACGGATTCTGAAATTTTGAAAGCGTCAATGTCGTTGCTGAAGACAAGATCCAGTAATCTATCACGATTATTAGCAATTCAAATTATAACCAAGCATGGCGTCCACAAATAAAGATTCAGCAACTTTTGTTATATTCCAGATTCTATATTATATTTGGAAGGTTAAAATCATCGAGCACAAGAATTAAATCCGACGAGTTTGCTGTATCAATAACTTCATCAATCGCATCGATGCAAGTTGCGTAATGATCACTATTTGATTGAGTTGGTATATGCGCTGCGTAAATGAATAGATTGGTTTGGTTAATTTTGATTTCTAACACCAATTTGTTCGACTCTCGATGGGGCTAAAGTTACTGGAGCTTTCCAGAGTTTAGAATGTACTGCTATCAGTACGCCACCACCCGATTTTTTTGAGCTAGTTTCAAAAAGACCGATCGCATCTGTGGACAACGTAATCATGGCCAAAAAATTCACTGCTCATTATGCCGGGTTTTAATGAAGTTACACAAATTACATAGATTAGGTAGTTTGATTTTAAAACGAAGTTATAGAACTTAGATGCTTTTGATGCCATTTTGTTGACGTTTTGATAGCAAATTGCATATTTCTCATAAACCAACCTTTTCTTGAATTTTATGGATTGATTTACTTTTAGAGTAGTAGTGTAGGCTCGAGCTCTCATTAAAAGCGAGTGTAGTCTATCATTAGCCACTGGTGAAAAATATCTAAATGATTGGGTGTGTCTTGAAATTGCAACTATGGCATGGGGTACACTATCGAACAGCTCAAGTGGTTGAGAATTGATTATTATACATGTCACATTTGGTGAGGTTAATCCTTGTGCTTCGTGGATAGTCATGACATTACTATATTCTGGTATCTTAAGCTGGGAGATTAATTGTTTATCAGCTTTAGTAAAGGTCCGATAGAATGTGTTATCCAACAGAGGTATCGACATCAAAGTTGACGGCAGGTTTACAAATTTGGCTGAAATTTGCACGGTATTCTTACTACTGATGTTAGGGTAGTATTCCGTTAGAGCAGATGTAACGTTGACTGTAACATTCTGTCCATCATTGTGTTTAAAGAGTGTTACAGGCTGGCTACTGCCAACCTGCAGATATCACTAAGCACCTGCAGAGGCCTCCACGGTGATTTTTGCCGGCTACGTTCTCAGGGAGAAGTGCTAAGGTCGTGGGGTTTGAGGCATACAGGGCTCCTGGCTTACACCGTGATGTTACAGAAATTTAGGGGAACGCAAATAATAATAAAATGTAACCGGAGTTCCGCCGAAACTCGTCGGCCCGAACCTGAGGAACGAACACAACAAAATTATAAACCGAGAGCGGCGCCTTGGTGCGCACATCCATCCGAATTCAAACGGGGACAACTCCTGGTTACGGAATCGGATGCGGGCACCAAAGGACCGCAAATACTACGCCGACACAGAGGGAGTTTCCGCTCCCATCACACCACCCCGAAAAAATTTAATAATTCATTTTATTTATAGTGAAAAAAACAACAACAGGTAAACAACTTCCCCCTCCACCCGCACCAGGAGAAAACGAGAGAGAGAGAAAACGATACACACCGAGCGTGCACCCGCTGTGCGGCGCTCGATTACAAAATATTTTAAAAATTTAATATAATAATAAAATATATAAAAAAAATAAAATCAAAAAAATTAAAAATATAAATAAAAAAACTGGTACCTTAATATATATAAATAAGAATACTGGTGCGGCTTTGCGCGGCCGTCATGCCACAGGTGATGTGCCCGGACCGTTGCGGTGCCTTTCACCGTTACACAAAAAACTCGAAAACACGAGGGGCCGGTTGGCCACCCGTACGTAGCGACCTTGTGCGGTCGGACGTTGTGGGGCCTTTCCCCGATACCAAATGTACGCCTCGATAGGCCGCCTTAATTGTTGGGCGTCTTCCCGCCGTAATTAATTTGCCTCGATAGGCCACCCAAAGGGTTGTGCGTCTTTTGCGTCGTAAACAAAGTTTTCGCCGTAATAAAATGTACGCCTCAATAGGCCGCCTTAATTGTGGGGCGTCTTCCCGCCCGTACGGTGCGGTGTTTTCACTGACATTTTTATTATTATCCACTACACAACACCGTTTTACTTATTAGTGGAATGAACGCAACTCGCAACCAGATGACCTTCATACTATAAATTAATTTTCGTTTGTAACTTAACACCAATTAACAAAACTCTCACCAGATTTTTAATTTTATTTTTATTAAAATGTAAAAATGCACAAATTATAAATGTAATTATTTTAAAAGTTTAAGCTTTTATTTTAGTACTTTTCAAACACGTATATTAATCTCGACTTTGCATGACGATAATCAAAATGAAATTCTTTATATTTTTTTTATTTTATAAACCAAAAAAAAAACTCGACTGACTTTACTCAAATCCAAATACACACCCTAACTAGGTGCTAAGTTTATAAAATTCCAAACTCGACTTTCTTTTACCAAATATAAACTCGACTTTAGCTCGTATGTAACCAAATACTCGTTGGACTTAACCACTCGCGGTAGTTATCGTGGATGGAGAATTATGAAACTCTACGATTGGATTTGACATGAGTTTCTCCGATCCATTCCCCAGAACACTGACACTCGCTCCGCTGTCAAGAAGACCCTTAAACGGGATCTTATTTATTAAGACCTGGGCGTAAGGCCGAGTGTCACTACCCTCGGAGAATAGAACGGAGGAAATCACGTCATTTCTCATTGCAACGCGGTGGTTCCAGTATTTCTTGGAACGCTTTAAACGATCTAACTTAGCTAACGACGGAGAATTATAGAAAAACTTTAGAGCGACAGGAAGGGAAGGGGAATTTGGTAAAGAAGAAGGATCGGGAAAGGAATCAAGACTGACAGACGAGTTTATCTTCGTGTCGAATTCGATAGTGAGCGGAGTTCCGCGTCCGTATTGCTCGCTGCGTCCTCCTGAATCGGTTTGAGTGGACTTGTCCGTTGAGGCATCAGTCTGGGTGGCAGTTGTGGTTGTGGTGATTCTCGTGGCCCAGTCCTCCAAGAACCACTGTTCTGGTTTTCCGACAATCTTGATGGCGTGTTTCGTTCTTCGGCACAACGTCGACATCTCGCAGATATAGTACCTCGCATCCCACATCGATAACAAAACAATCCGGTTGGTGCCAATTGACATTCCATGAACGTGTGGCCCATATCCGAACAATTAAAGCAGACAATATTTTTGCCATAACCTGGATGCTGTTTGTACACTAACCCCGAACTGTCTGCTGGGATTTGTCCGCCCGAACGTTTCGCCGCGCCGGACGAAAACCTGCTCCCCGATTGAATCGCGGGTACTGAGCTATCAGATAGTACATCAGTAAAGGGGTAATTCTCGTACGAGTCATACGCTCCAGCATCATCATAAGGACTGCCTGATAACTCATTGATCACGCGTCGTGGATGGATTGCAGGATTCGCCGGAGCTTTGAGCCGCCGGAAAGACTCCTCCCAAGCAGAACAGCTTTTGATTAGTTCGTTGATGCTGCTAAACTGACGGTCCGTGAGGTGGTATTGCAGCGTCGGCTTCATATTGTTCATCAGTATTTGGATGAGCTCCTCATCTGAGTATGGAGTGCGACATTGTAAAGTAAGCGTCCACACGTGGTTGTAAAAATCTAGGAAGCTTTCGTTGGGTTGCTGTTTCCGGGCTTCGACCATTCTTCGAATTTCGTAGTTGGTGCGGCGGTCTTGAAATCGCTCGATCATACCGTTTCGTAGCTCAGTCCAGGTAGCGTGCGGGTTGTGTTTTCGGAACGTCCAATACCACTGTAACGCTATGTCTTTCAAGATGGTGTGGAGTTCTAACAATAAAATTTGATCCGACAATCCTCGGGATGACGCAATGGTGTCGACTTGGAATAAGAACATATCAATATTTATGCCCGATGGGGATCCAGAATAGCTTAGTCCACTTCCGGATAATTCCCACTCCTCTGGTTCTAAAAGTGTAACGTCCATTTTGGATTAAGTAGGAATAAGGAAATAAGCTCGCAAAACGATACAAAGAAAATTTGCAAAACGATACAAAGAAGAAAAAGAAAACCAAAACTACCAGCACACCCAGCGGTATGCAGGCAGAATAATAATAAAAATGCAAAAAATATATAAAATGAAGTACTAACAGTACGCGGGGTTCCAATATAACCCAAAAATAATACAAAATTTAACCAAAATATTAATTAAACCTAATCAAATTGCCGAAATATCAAAATATAAAAATCAACCAAAAATATCAAAAATAAATCAAAGATAAAAATTAACTCAGATGATAATACGGTGGTATGATGAGAGTGGGAACCCCACTCCGTGTCAGCTAAATAATAAAATAAAATAAAAATAATAATAATAATATGTTCCGTTCTGTTCCTCAAATTTCGGCCGAGAAACTTCGGGAAAAGAGGAAATGAAGCTAAGCTAAACCCTGGACAAATGACATCCGAGCTCCACCACAATCTGACACAACATAGTGGAAATGGGAAAGAGCTCGGAAGTCGGATGTCTAAAGAATAGGGGTATGACACCCCCATCTACGCGCAATCAAACAGCCCGTGCTGGTTACGATCGCAGAAGGGGAATGCCAACCGGGAGACTGGCTTTGGTGTGCGTGTCCATGCGAATTCAAACAGTGCGAAGCACTGGTTTCGACACTGGACGCGCACGCCAAAGGGAGTGAAGCTACAAATCATAAAAAAAATCAAAAATTTAAAAATTCGCGAAACGCTTGGGCGCCACTGTTACAAGCTGGCTACTGCCAACCTGCAGGTGCTTAGTGATATCTGCAGGTTGGCAGTAGCCAGCCTGTAACAAGAGATATGGACCACTGATTCCGCCGGCGCACAAAGTGCACCAAACAGTGAATTTCTCTGAATGTACTGGTGTTTTGACAAAGGCTTGTAGATTATCTTCACTCCAAATACGACAATTCTGTTTATTAACGTACCTATTCAAACGAAAGTGAGCTTTATCTCATCGATGAAAAAATGTGCTTGATGTGTGTGATTTGGGTCTATCACTTGTTCGGTACGCACTGTTTGGCGTCTTACTGGATGCGGATTTTCATTTAGCGTATACGTGGTATGACAACGGTCAATATAGTTAACCGAATTACCCGTTCTGATGGACGATTATGACTCACACAGCATTACCAAACTAATGACAAAGCAAATGTCAGCGAGCTGTCAAATCGGTTGGCAAACAAAACGGTGTTGTCAACTTAAAGATGTGCACCTCTAAAAAAAACACCCGTTATTATGTTTTAAGAACCCATACGTAAAATATTTTATGGAAACATAAATTTTTTATCATACGTAAAATCATAAATTGTATACAAAAAAATTTACATTTATTCATGATGATGTTAAATTAAATCATAATAAGTAACAATAATTTCTGTATATAACACCCTAAATCCAAAACAAAAATTCTTTGTATAGAATAATTTTTTTCAACCCCTTTTCGTCGATTTGTGATGCCGTAAACCTTTAGTCCAAGAAATAAAATTACGTCTGATAATCGATAGGTTGCCACCCGCCGCCATTCAGACAACCTTCATATTCAAGATTTATTTTTTTATTTATTATAAATTAAAACCAACCCCCGCATTTAGAAATTGTGGATAGAGCCTTAAACTCTGTTTCGACAGGGTTAGAATTTTTATTTATTTTTTTCATGCAATCCATGTAATACTACGTAGGGGTATAAGCATATATGTCGACATGTATGTAGTAAGGTTAATATTTATAATATACGAGTGTAATAAAAACTTGAGATTTTAAAATAAATCTCAGCTCTAAAATAAAAAAATATTTTTTGTTATCTTTTTTGTATTTAATTAAATAATTATAGGTGTATATAAAAAATGATGATCTCAATTTTCAGATTAAAGTTTCTATTTTCTTATTTATTATTATTTAATTTACATGTCGAATTAAATAACACCCAGTGGGATATCAAGTTTAACATAAACCAGAGCACGAATATTTGTTTTTTCTCACTAAATTTTGATTACCTATAGTTTATCGCTGTGTGTTTACGTACGGTGTATTTGAAAGAAACTGACCGCAGATAATACGGAGACTTCATAAACAGATGTAGTATTGTACGAGGTGTTACCAAATCAAAACGCCACAGAATTTTTAATTTTTAATTTTTAATGAATTTTATTGAATCAAACGGCCGACAAGGCTATTGCATGAAGCACGAAGCGCTTGCTTGAGATGATCGACACTTTGGTATTTATTGTCCCAACCTTGCTCTTCAAAATATCCCAAACCGAGAAATCTAGCGGATTTGCATCCGATGAATTTGGAGGCCATTGGGCAGTGGTAATAAACCGCGGACCGCTGTTTCTCAGCCAATCTTAATTGACGCGCGCTTTATGACTCGGCGCCGAGTCCTGTCGAAATGTCCAGGCTCTCCTCCAACACATGATCCCGATAAATTTGAGCATTTATCTTGATGCCACGTTCCAAAAAAACGAGCGGCGAACGGCTTTCGGCCGTTACGAAGGCCCAAACCATCACCATCGGCGGCGCTTGGTTTCGAGTGGCAATCCGTTGGTCCAAATTTTCAGTAGAACGGCCGGGCAAGTAAATCCGGTCGTTTTCCTTGTTCGCATATTGCTCAATAACGAACGGTGACTCATCGGAGAAAACCAAATTTATATAATTTCAAGGCCTTTAGCCCAAGTTGATCTTTCAATATGTGCTGCATCCGTTCGAGCGAAATGTTCGCCTCACGAGCGATTCTCTCGGATTCCGAGCCAATTTGGCCTTCACCTTTCGAATGATATCCGGCGAAGTTGCAGTGCGTTTCGGTCCACCACCATGGCGTTTTGCAATGCTGCCAGTATCGTTATAACGATTCATGGTGCGATACACAAACATTTCATTCACATGCAGATGTTTTAACTGGTTAAAAATCTGCGGCTGTGGTTTTCCAGCCAAATATAGAGCAATCACACTATTACGCTTGAATTCCATTGCGGATAACTTTTTTTTTGAATATTTCCCACTAAAACGCTTTTGTACCCTTGTAAAAAATGGAATCAACTGTCATTAGTGTAAATTTGAACGCTCTGTCATCACTGGTTTGACAGCAATGACAGTTTCAAATTGGTAACACTTCGTGCCAGTCACCTGGTAAATGATGCAGCTATATCGTAAAACAGATAGCAATCGTTTTATAATGTCAAAAGTGCTAATCCGGTAAATAATATTCGATCGCGATTAGAGAACGAAATAAAGTAGACCAACGATGGCAACAATGTTTAAAAAAAATTATTTTCATAGTTTTGGGTATGTTAGCAATCCATGTGAACGTTTCTGTCATCGCCGTTGGTTTACCCTCATTAGGAGATATAAGTTGGCCAAACCCCAAACGTTTGTAAAGCTAGTTTTATTGTTATCAGCTACTAGCCATTTGAGAGTTGTGCTGCTACGACGATGGATTCTTTTCTTCAACACACAATATGACTTACTTTGAGTAACGAAGCTTTTCTGTCATGTCCAATGATATTGGTCTTCAAACATTCACTTTTCAGTATTTCCGGTTTTGATATTTTCAAAACCCGATTTCCGGTTAACAACGGGTTTATTTCATAAATAAATGTGTAAAATATCCTTGCAATTATGAAATTTTTTTTTTATTTTGGCGTGACCTAATCTTAGTTATTTCAGCTTCTACGCTGGTTGGCGTAATCGTCAATAAGAATTTATAAGCAAATTCAATACTTTCTCCTCTGGTACCGGTATCGTCGAACTGTGTTAGTTCTCTTCTTATAACGGTCAAAAAATTTATAGAATCTTTTTTAATTAAGAGAGACGGCGGAGCTCTTATTCCTTTTTCAATTGCTTTTTGCATCAACTGTTTCATAGTTAGTTGAATTTGTTGTTGGTTATCGTCTGACGGTACTTCTAAGATATCTTCCTCAGAATGGTTATCTGGGGGCTGTATCTTTTTTCCTGAATTTGTTAATCTTGTCAATAATTTGTAAATCACAGATATAAGCGTTTTTTATTTAATTACAGAAAGGATGCTGGATGTATATATTCGTTCGAAAATTGGACCCAGTAACTGGGCTCAGTCGCAACATGCATATCATAAGGGTAAGTCCGTGGATACGGCATTACATACCCTGGTTCGGGGAATTGAGAAGTCACTCGATTTTCAGGAATTCTCGCTGGTTGCGTTTCTCGATATCGAGGGCGCATTCAATAACGTAAAGATGGAAGCAATTTTGGAAGGATTGCTGCCACTTGAGATTGTAGACCCTGTAACCAGGCTAATTACTCATCTGCTGGGTAGCAGAAGAGTCATAGCAGGGATGTGGGAAGTTTCCGTCAGAAGACGGGTCGTTCGGGGAACTCCTCAGGGAGGGGTCCTCTCCCCCCTTCTCTGGAACTTAGTAATCAATGGACTACTATTTACGGTCGCCCGGCTATCAGCGACCTCTGGTTGGAAGTGCCAGCAAAAGGGGCACTCAACTATAGTCAATTCGGTGAGGCATGACTTGGAGAATTTAGATTATAAAATACCCATGTTGTGCTTCGACAAGCGTTTTAAGGTGATTCTCCACTCTCGGGAGGATTGGAACAGAGGTCTCCTTATCGAGACCGGGACAGTTAATTTCTTCACCGACGGCTCCAAGCTCGATGGTAGAGTGGGAGCGGGTGTGTTCTGTGAGGAATTAAATGTCAATGTATCTTTTCGTCTACCTGATTACTGCAGCGTGTACCAGGCTGAAGTTATAGCGATCGAAGAGGTCATGAACTGGTTGAAGCATAATGTGATATCGTGCATTGATATCACTATTTATGTGGACAGTCGGGCGGCCATTCTTTCGCTGGATTCAGTTTACCTGGCGTCACAGGTGGCATTGAATTGTTACACATCTCTTAACGAGATGAGTGAGCATTTCAATATTCAGTTGGTCTGGGTTCCGGGTCACTCTGACGTTGAGGGGAATTGCACCGCAGACGAGTTATCAAGGTACGGTAGAACTCTCCAACTGGAATCAGGGAGAGAATGTTTAGGGAGACCTATGTCTATGCTAAAAACGGCAAGCCATAGGAAAGCAGTTGCCTTGGCGAATGCTAGGTGACTTGAGAGTCCAACCGTTAGGATAGCGAAACAAGTATGGCCTGTGCTGAACTTGAAGCGCTCTAAGATCTTAATCATACTAAGGAAGCGTGATTTAGGTACAATTGTAAGGGTACTTACCGGACACTGCCTTTTCGGAGATCATGCGAGAAGGCTGGGTCTAGATTCAAATGATTTCTGCAGAAGCTGTAGGGACGAGGAGGAGGAGGAGACTCTTGTTCACTTTCTATACTCATGCACTTGGGCAAATACACCATAGACAGCCTCTCTGATCTCGAAAGCTGCAATGTGCAAGATCTTTTACGCTATATTAATAGCACTAAATGGGTTTAAGGAGTTTGATGATGTCGGATCCTGTGGTATCACAATGGGCCATAACTGGCCTAAGTGTGCGATGGCAGCCACTGAAACCTAACCTAACCTAAAGCGGGACGATATCGACGTTATCGCGCGATACAATCGACATATCTAATTGCTGTCGCATTCTTTTAAAAGAACAAAGCCAATTTTTACATTTAGCCCTAATTCATTTTCGAATTAAGAGGAAATTTCGAGAATGTCACAAATGTGATTTACATTGTAACGTAAATGTTCGTTACGATTCATAAACGTTTAAATTTTACTCCGAATGCTATCAATCGTAAATGTCGATAATATTTGTTGAATTGAATTAGCTTTACACCAGGTTGTTAAGCTACTGTATATATTAATTATTAGTATAAATACCTTTATAATTTTTGCTAATAGGATAGGGCTATAAAATGTACCAATACTCAAATGAACAATTAAAACAAATATCTGCTGGAAAAAAAAAAATCTTTCGGTAGTTAATGAGATTCTTTTAAACTGGACAGCTCGTCCATAAATACATAAAATAAAATAAAAATATAATAAAAACAGTGAACAAGTCTTTAATGGAGTGTATGGCAAACTTGTGATACGAAATTTATTTAACCAGTAAATAAAATTATTATAAAATGTGAACATAACGATAAACTTAAAATTAATAATTAAATATGATTAACAATAAATATAATATTATAATTCTAATACGTATATAATTTAGTGTAATCACACTCCTCAAAAACTATTTTTAGTGATAAACGTGGTCATACAATATAAACAGTTTTCTTAACCACGAATAACCTTATGCTGTGCTTAATCATGAACTGTGCAACTGCAAATTATATGTGAGATTCAATGTAAACAAAGTGATATTGATAAAACAGAACGTATAATATGTTTACAACAAAAAAAAAAAAAAACCTAAATAATTAATAAATTAATAAATACTTATAATTAATATCACAGTGGTAGTTCACGTAGTACAAAATACTTATCTCCGAATTTTCCATATACCCTAATTATCGCTGGAAAATTATAATTATCTGCGTTAATAACAACGAGGCATATACGATACATACATGCCTACATCAACGGATCCGCAACGTTATTTTCTACGCATCATTGGATACCAGCTGAGGTGTATGGGTCATCGATCACCGTTAAAATTTGAGTATTGAATTGTTTTTTTCTTAAGCTAAATTTTCTTTATATCTAAATTTTCTATTTTTTTTATAAATTTAATGTTTCTTAGCTATTAAGTAGTTAATTCTTTAACTTTTGCATGTTTTATATTTTATTTTATGGCCATAATTTCTAGTTGTGTAAGAGTTAACTAAAATGTTAAGTTAATTTCAATTTTTCCGACATTTTTGCATTCGTATGTCTTTATTTCGTATACAAATGTTTACTGTTCTTTAATACGAGTATATACATGAATATTTTTTTTTCTAAATTTCTTATTAAATTTTATTAATTATTTTGTTATTATAATTAACTTTTTCTTTAATAATTATGGTACACAATGAAATCAAAAATATTTTTGTATTTAATTAATTTTTATTAATGAGAAAATGGAGACTTAAGTAATTCCTAATCTTTTCCACTGGTAATGCATTCGATTGGTCCATTTTAAAGCTAACACCCCCCAAACTATAACATCTGCAGCAAAATCAAGCTTTTCATCGTTCCACAGAAAAACCCCCCCCAGCCGCTGAAAGCTAGTCTGGCTGCAAAATGCTGCGTGGATCAAACGATGTTGAGTCTGGAGCAGGGGTTTTTCTTGCCATATTCACATGGTAAGAAAAACAACTGTTACAGTGGCGCCCAAACAAATAGCACCATTAGGGGGTTTAATGAAATTATGAATTTTTGTTCAACATAATTAAAAAAATTTTCTTATTTGTTTTTGTAGCGTTAACTTTTTATTTAGAGGTGTTTAACATTTATTCTGTCTTTTCGGACATTTATTTTTGTTGATAGAATGTTTCTATTCCTCTTAATTTAAAGTCATTAAGACGTACATTTTTATTAAATTTCGGTAATTTGTGCCTAGATTTTCCATTTACAATAAAGTGTTGTTTTCCATATATTATGTTTATGGGGTATATTTATATATTCTTCATGTTTTGATACAATACTAATATTTTGTAAAATATTACATCTCACAAAAGAAAATAAAAGGAATTTTTTTGTTTTAATTTTAAATTAATAGCAGTTTGCAATAGTGTTCCGTAATACACACGTTTTGAAATATCATTTCATTGACTACTGTTGTAACTGGCTGCTTTGAAGGTTACGAGTTGCATATAATGTTTTCTGGATAACGTCTAATCCGGTGTCATACTGTTTGATTTTATTTTTTTTTATGAAAGATGTTTTGAAGGACAGCAATTATGTGTATTAACGCATGTTGAACAACCATTTTATATTACTTATTAATTTTTATCTATATAGCTGTTGAGGTGGAACCAGTCGGGAGCATTGCTAGTGGAATTTTTTTCATGTCTCATTTTTCATTTATCGCATTAAATAATATCTTCTACTAACTTTATTACTATTTTTATATTTCTTTCTATCATTATTTATAATATTTTTATAAATCATCATTCATTCGCACGCAAATTATTTTGTGTTTTTTTTGGTTCATTCTTACCATTTATTTAAAATTCTTACATTTTTGTTTTTTTGAATTCACAATTTTCGTCCGTTTATTTCTGTTGATTTTGTTTTCTCATTTTCAATCATCGTTCAGTAAGCAACATTTTTAACAAACACAATTTAATCGAATTTAGTCAAAATGAATCCGAATTTTTTACATATCGATGAAGTAGAGATCGAGTGTTTGGTTCGCGGTATTAATGGTCCTGTTCTAGAGCAATTGAAATCATTAGATGAAGCTCTAGCTCAAGAGAATGAAGGTAAAGCTTTATCGCCAACTATTCCTCATATGGCAGCCCGGAAATCACCTCGTAAAGAACTCGAGTTATGTACTGCTAAACTTAAAGCTCTAAAGCCCCAAGTTCAAGAAATAACCGCACTCCCCGTAGATCAAAGGGAACCGAAACTTAAAATCCTCTGTACTCGTATCCTTCATGTTAGTGGTCGCTTCAACCGCCTTATTCACTCTTCACCTAATTATCGTGATCAAGCTACTTATATGTTAACAGCTTGTGAAAAAGTATTGTCTGTAATCGGGTCGTTATTAGCTTCGCGAATTGAAATAAACGAATTTGAGAAATCAGTTTCTGATGCAATCCCAGAGGACATACCGGTTGAAGACTGTTCAGACAAAAGCGAAGATGAATCCAGTTGTGACACGGAAAATATTTCACACATTTCTACGGATTTTAAAAGTACTGGTCTAGAAAATCGTAAATCATCAACTCAACATGTAAGTTCTCCGAAAGTTTCCAATGACAAAGGAACAGATCCTGAAAATCCAGTTTCACATGATTTGTTATCGAAGGATGAATACAAACAATTTATCAATTTGGCTCGCAAACTAACGATGGCGAATGTGGAACTCGATAAATCAAGTAATGTTATGAATACAACCGTCAGTACACCAACTTCAGGATCATCCTCCAAAGAAGTTGTAACGCAAAAATCAGCTCAATTCCAGAATCAAGCATTAAGTGTTAATAAGTGGAACATAAATTTCAGCGGATTGCCGGGAAGCCAACCTATTGAACGGTTCCTGTATCGCGTCGAGCGTCTTGCTTTTAGTAATCAAGTTTCACACGAGAAATTGGTGAATGACTTGTATTTACTTTTGAAGAATCCTGCTTTAGAATGGTACTGGTCATCGCTAGAAAGAAACGGAGTTTTGCAATGGGAAGATTTAAAACGAGATATGCTCGTAATGTTCCAAGATAGACGAAGTGATGCTGAAATCAAGCAGACTATCGCATCAAGAAAGCAAATGCCCAAAGAAAGTTTTCGGGATTTTTATATGCACGTCCTTGAATCAACTTTAGCGCTTCGACAACCTTTGTCAGAGTCCGATTTGGATTTTATTTTACGACGAAACATGAGTTCTTCTCTGCAGTATAAAATAGCCGGTCGACGAATTGAATCGGTTGCTGACTTGTTGAATCAATGTGCAGACATAGAGGATACTTGGAAACGGTTAGCGGCGGAACAACCACAACCTCGGCGGTATGTTAACGCAGAATTATCCCATCGAGACTTAATCTACGAAGTACCGTCGACTCCAGAAAACCAGCCTGTTAAATTAATACCGGCAAATCAACTTTTCGAGCACAATCGCAATCATTTTTATGAAGTATGTGCCGTAGATGCTTCTCATCGCAACAATCGAAATTCAACCTCTCAGTCATTCGGTGATTCAACACAACAACCAGTTATAGAGCATCAATTATCAAACTGCAATGAAATTTGTAGTTTGAATACAATAAAACCATCGCATGCTCAATTTGAAAGAAATTCTGGAAATGCACCGCAGAATAAATTTTCCGAGAACTGTGTTAATCCATTTCATGAAGTAGGTGCAATTGGTCCGTACCATCGTAGCAACCAATCCACACTAAGGCAGTCGAATCGTCCACAATCAGTTCAGCAACAACATTCTTACCCTCAAACAAAAAACAATCCGGGTAATAGATATTGCTATGGATGTGGGGTTCCTAACATTACAAAACCGAACTGTCGAAATTGTAATAATAACTCTCTGAATACGGAAAACTCGTACTGGGAAATGAGTTTGACTGGTCCTCAGGTCCCCAGACGTACAGAAATGACCAGATCAATTCAGAGGGAAGAAGCTGCTACCAACACCTGCCCCGAATTGCTCCGGCGGCAAACATAAATTATCAAACGGAGTTGCAAACGCAACAGACCAATCCCTTCTTATACAACGAAAATATAAATAATCAGCCCGAAAATAGAATAACGTCCCAAAACTGTTCAACCAATCCATTTATTACCAGCACTACCAAATTCCAGACGAATAAATTCAATTTCGAATTAGAAAAAACATACTGCCACCAGTCAACTCAAATAATACCAATTTCAACTAAACGACCTAATCGAACTTTAAGATACTGGATGTTACGAAGAAACCTGAAGAAAACGATTTCCGAATCCGTATTGGAAAGCAATGAAGATAATCGTCCTTACGCAGATGTGCTCATTGGAGGCACACCATACAAAGGATTACTCGACAGTGGTGCAAACATTAGCGTATTAGGATCCGGCTCTGAAACGTTTTTAGAAAAATTTCACGTTAAGGTTCACCACCTACCATCGTTTCTTAATACTGCAAGCGGAGAAAAACAACGAATAATTGGTCATGTCGTACTACCCGTTAGTTATCAAGGAAAGACAAGAAAATTACGGCTTCATATTGCACCCGGTTTAACTCAGTCGTTGTACCTCGGTATGGATTTCTGGAATTTATTCGGTTTAGTCCCAGCTTTGGTAGAAGAATTAGATTGTAAAGAACCAGTTCGTGATAATAACCAACATCTCCTTACACACGACCTTAGCGCTAGGTTGTCAAAAATCATTGATAGTTTCCCGTGCTCCACTCGTAATGGTTTAGGTCGTACCCATCTAATCACGCACCATATAGACGTAGGTAACGCCACTCCCGTAAAACAACGGTACTACCAGGTCTCTCCCATTAAACTCGCTGAAATTTACGAAGAATTGGACCGAATGTTACAGTTAGGCGTCATCGAAGAAAGCTATAGCTCGTGGTCCTCTCCTATCACTGTTGCACGGAAGGGAAATGGTAAAGTAAGGTTGTGTTTAGATGCCCGGAAAGTAAATGCAGTTACGGTAAAAGACGCATATCCGTTGCCATTGATTGAGGGATTATTAAGTCGCTTGGATCAGACCAAGTACATTTCGACCATCGACTTAAAAGACGCCTTCTGGCAAATCCCTCTCAGTGAAGCTTCCAGGGACAAAACGGCATTTACTGTTCCGGGTCGCCCTCTTTATCATTTCACAGTCATGCCCTTCGGCCTGTGCAATGCGCCACAAGCTTTATGCAGATTGATGGATAAAGTAATTCCTCATCGGTTGCATGACAGGGTATTTGTTTACTTGGACGACTTGCTTGTTGTATCAGCTGAGATCGAGGAGCATTTCTCTCTCTTAAATTACATATCTGAATTGTTAAAAACCGCAAATTTAACAATAAATGTGGAAAAAAGCAAGTTCGTTCTCAAGGAAACCAAATATCTCGGCCATGTAGTCGGTAATGGAGTTATTCGTACTGATCCGGATAAAGTTGCGTCGATCACAAAATATTTAGTTCCTAAAACCGTTCGTGAACTTCGCAGATTTTTAGGTATGGTCGGTTGGTATAGGCGTTTCATCTCCAATTTTGCAAGCATCACAACTCCATTGACTGATTTATTAAAGAAAAATCAGAAACTAATGTGGAATGATTCAGCTCAAAAAGCATTTGAGACCCTAAAAATCGCGCTAACGTCCGCTCCTGTATTACGTAATCCAGATTTTACACGTAAGTTTTACATTCAATGCGACGCAAGTTCTACCGGAGTCGGTAGCGTATTGTTTCAAGTTTCAGAGGAAGGTGAAGAGCATCCCATTGCGTACTATTCGCACAAACTCAATCCAGCACAGAGGAAATATAGCGTGACCGAATTAGAGTGTCTCGCGGCTGTTTTAAGTGTGAAACGTTTTCGGCCATATGTAGACGGATATAATTTCACAATCATTACAGATCATTCCAGCCTGCAATGGTTGATGAATCAGCGCGACTTATCCGGACGCTTAGCTCGCTGGAGCTTACAACTTCAAGGGTATACCTTCAATATCGAATACCGAAAGGGTAATCAAAATATAGTTCCCGATGCCTTATCGCGTGTTTATGTAGAAGCGCTGGGTAAACCGAATGGAATGGATATAATTCCTTTACATGTGGATCTTGATTGTGATGCATTTAAACATGCAGACTATGTACGAAAAATCAAAGCAATGCAGGAAAACCCGAATGTTCAATCCAATTTCCGTTCTATCAACGGTAAACTATATATATTGCCAAACAAAAACATTGATCACCTTAGTGATTTGTCACAATGGAAATTGGTTATACCGGATATCTTAGTTCCCACTCTGTTGCAACAAGCTCATGATCAGCCGTTAAGCTCTCATTTAGGTTTTGCGAAAACTCTTGAATTGTTGCAGCGAAAGTACTATTGGTCCACTATGGCTCGTGACGTGAAGCAATACGTTCAAAATTGTGATATATGCAAGCAAGTAAAGGCGACGAACTACAGTACTCAACCTGAAATGGGATCATATCATGAAATCTTTCGTCCGTTTCAAAAACTATTTATTGATTTCCTGGGACCGTACCCGAGGAGTGTTCATGGAAACACTTATGTCTTTATTGTATTAGATCAATACACAAAATTTGTTTTGCTGGAACCTATGAGGAACGCCACTACTGTTAACGTAATTTCGTTCTTGAAAAATCGCGTATTTAATATCTTTGGAGTTCCGGAATGTGTCGTTAGTGATAATGGTAAACAGTTTCAGTCAGCGCAGTTGAATGATCTATTCAAAAGGTACGGCATTCGTCAACAATTTACTCCTAAGTATTCACCCCAATCGAACTCTTCGGAACGGGTAAATCGTACTATAATTTCGGCCATAAGGGCCTATATCAACGGTGAACATAAACACTGGGATACTCATCTCCATGAAATAAATAGTGCTTTGATAAATGCCTCGCATAGCTCAACCGGATTTTCTCCTTACTTTTTAACTTTCGGACAACATATGATTTCACATGGTACATCATATTCACTAATGCGTGAGTTTTACGTTCTCGATGACAAATCAGCTTCTGTTACAGATGTTAACACGCGATTATCTACTGCCCAGGAACTTGTTCTAGCTCATCTCAGAAACGCGTATAATCGAAATGTAAGCAATTATAATCTGCGAAGTAAATCTCGTATTTTTCAGCCTGATCAAATTGTGTTTGTTAGGAATTTTGTCCAGAGCAACGCGCCAGTTTAAATTTTGCAGCTAAATTAGCCCCAAAATTTGTTAAAGCAAAAATACTTCGTCGTGTTGGTAACGTCGCGTATGAAATTGTGGATTTAAAGGGAAAAAGTATAGGGATTTATCACGCGAAAGATATTCGGTAGACGTAAATTTTAAAAATCTTGTAAATATGTTGAATTTATTATTTTTGTTATACAAATATTGAGCCCGGCTTGAGACATCTCACGGGTGCTGGGTCTTCCCCACGATTTGTAACGTAAATGTTCGTTACGATTCATAAACGTTTAAATTTTACTCCGAATGCTATCAATCGTAAATGTCGATAATATTTGTTGAATTGAATTAGCTTTACACCAGGTTGTTAAGCTACTGTATATATTAATTATTAGTATAAATACCTTTATAATTTTTGCTAATAGGATAGGGCTATAAAATGTACCAATACTCAAATGAACAATTAAAACAAATATCTGCTGGAAAAAAAAAAATCTTTCGGTAGTTAATGAGATTCTTTTAAACTGGACAGCTCGTCCATAAATACATAAAATAAAATAAAAATATAATAAAAACAGTGAACAAGTCTTTAATGGAGTGTATGGCAAACTTGTGATACGAAATTTATTTAACCAGTAAATAAAATTATTATAAAATGTGAACATAACGATAAACTTAAAATTAATAATTAAATATGATTAACAATAAATATAATATTATAATTCTAATACGTATATAATTTAGTGTAATCACACTCCTCAAAAACTATTTTTAGTGATAAACGTGGTCATACAATATAAACAGTTTTCTTAACCACGAATAACCTTATGCTGTGCTTAATCATGAACTGTGCAACTGCAAATTATATGTGAGATTCAATGTAAACAAAGTGATATTGATAAAACAGAACGTTAAATATGTTTACAACAAAAAAAAAAAAAAACCTAAATAATTAATAAATTAATAAATACTTATAATTAATATCACAGTGGTAGTTCACGTAGTACAAAATACTTATCTCCGAATTTTCCATATACCCTAATTATCGCTGGAAAATTATAATTATCTGCGTTAATAACAACGAGGCATATACGATACATACATGCCTACATCAACGGATCCGCAACGTTATTTTCTACGCATCATTGGATACCAGCTGAGGTGTATGGGTCATCGATCACCGTTAAAATTTGAGTATTGAATTGTTTTTTTCTTAAGCTAAATTTTCTTTATATCTAAATTTTCTATTTTTTTTATAAATTTAATGTTTCTTAGCTATTAAGTAGTTAATTCTTTAACTTTTGCATGTTTTATATTTTATTTTATGGCCATAATTTCTAGTTGTGTAAGAGTTAACTAAAATGTTAAGTTAATTTCAATTTTTCCGACATTTTTGCATTCGTATGTCTTTATTTCGTATACAAATGTTTACTGTTCTTTAATACGAGTATATACATGAATATTTTTTTTTCTAAATTTCTTATTAAATTTTATTAATTATTTTGTTATTATAATTAACTTTTTCTTTAATAATTATGGTACACAATGAAATCAAAAATATTTTTGTATTTAATTAATTTTTATTAATGAGAAAATGGAGACTTAAGTAATTCCTAATCTTTTCCACTGGTAATGCATTCGATTGGTCCATTTTAAAGCTAACACCCCCCAAACTATAACATCTGCAGCAAAATCAAGCTTTTCATCGTTCCACAGAAAAACCCCCCCCAGCCGCTGAAAGCTAGTCTGGCTGCAAAATGCTGCGTGGATCAAACGATGTTGAGTCTGGAGCAGGGGTTTTTCTTGCCATATTCACATGGTAAGAAAAACAACTGTTACAACATGTCTAGGAAATACCCGAATATTGTCTATAACAAAATTTTTTATATAACCATTTACATATAAGGCAACGAATACCACCTGTCAGCGATCCTCATACATTACATATGTATACACAATTTTTTTTGAGGCGGACGTATTTTTTAACGATTCAATTTTTTTCACTTACATTAAATTTTGGTTTATTAAAATAATCAGTTTTCCAATCTCCTCAAATATTTTTGTTAGGTAAAAAATCTTAAAATACAATAAATATACAATATTATTCATAATTTTACATATTTTTATGTAAACATAATTTTTTTTTATATATTATGAAATTATGATTGATGGTACATATGTTATATTTTATCATAGAGCATGCGAGTATAAGAAAATTGATTTCATTTGACTTTGGAATTTTCTGTTTAACACAGATGTAGCTCGACTTGTTCCCTGTGCTGTACAAACGAAAATCAATTCATATTGGTTATAAGAATTCCCCACACACTTGAAACCACTCTTTCGATACCAATTAATTCACTTATTTTTAACTATAATTAGCTAATTAAACAAACAACAATAAATCATCACCGCGTACTAACGTGTAAAGCAATTTAACACGATCGAGGTTCAGATGGTTCGTCACTAGTAAATGGCACATTATACACTTAAAACACGTATACGGCCCCCTCATCTATGACGAATCAATTAACAATTTCTTTGTAGCGTCGCATTTCTGTCTATATTACGTTGTCGTCGTTTGACGTACCTGTAAAAACATATAATTTTTTTCTAATTAAATTCACATTTTTGTTTATGTATTTTATATGGTAATGGATTTTTTTATTATTTGCATAGCATGTTCTGGAAGCAAGTAAGAAAAAATATTTTAAGTAATTTCATTAATTTTAAAATTGTATGTTCCTACGTACACATAAACAGGCACTCACAATAATTTATATCTCCTCATCCTCGATGCTTCAGTACAGCTCATGTGTACGAAATAATATTTATGTATGCAAACGCGTATGTACCCATAGGATGTGTGTGTACTTAAGATTTTCGAAGAAAATCAAGTGTTCTGCTCTTTTATCTATTCGTGTTAGATGATGAAATACTTTAGAATGCATACTTAGTTTGCTGTGCTAAGTGGAGTTACAACTTAAAGTAAACTTAATGAGTTCTTTGAAACAATTTGCTTTGCTTTGATACCCCCAAAAATCCAATTCGGTGTACACCGTAATGGGTTTTCCAATAGGAATGATATGATTTTTAAGAGACGTTTCGGCCATTTATAATATGTCATGATATGCCATTTTTTGTTTCACTGTATTCAGTAATGTTTACAATTTCAACATGGTGAGATATACGCAAGAACAACGCTTACAAATTATTCAGTTTTGAACTTGAAAACGATAACGATTTGTTTAAGAAAATCATCTTCTCCGATGAGGCTCACTTTCATCTGAGCGGTGCGGTAAATAAACAAAACTGTCGATTCTGGTGCAAAGAAAATCCACAAATTATTCATCAAAAACCATTACATTCACCTAAATTGACAGTTTGGTGTGGCTTTTGGTCTGGTGGAATCATCGGTCCGTATTTTTTTCGAAATGAAGCTGGTAACACCGTTACCGATAACCAACTTCTTATGGCCAAAACTGACAAGATTTGCTTCCAACAAAACAGGGCTACGTGCCACACAGCAAGTGCAACAACTGAATTATTGCGAATCATGTCACTCTTATTGGAAAACCCTATATAATGAAGAAATACTGAAACATAAAAATTTCTTAGAAATACTAGAACTTGATTACATTGTTAAAGAACGCCTTTGGTATTCTAGAAATTGAAAACAAAAATGTAATTAGATTGTAAATTTGGTAATTGAACTAATTATTTCTGGAGGTTATTTTGAAGTCCGTTGAGTAAAATAATAAACGCATTTGTTTGCGATGCAGCGCATACTGTAAAATTTCACAAATTGGATTAAATCAATTCAAATTGTTGGATTATTGACTTGTATGTGAATTACAGTACGTTCGTTGTATTTTTCAGAAATAGTTGTTGTTGTCAAAATCAACATGGCCGATATTATCAGAAAATTTGCTTAACAGGACTTGACACCTATATAAAACTTCACAAATTGGATTAAATCAATTCAAATTGTTGGGATATTGACTTGTTTGTGAATCACAGTACGTTTGTTGTATTTGTCAAAAATAGTTGTTGTTGTCAAAGTCAACATTGCCGATAATATGAGAAAATTTACTTAACAAGGACTTGAAACCTGTTTAAAGTGTCCCATATTGGATTAAATCAATTCAAATTGTTGGGATATAGACTTGTATGTGAATTATAGTACGTTCGTTGTATTTTCCAGAAATAGTTGTTGTTGTCAAAATCAACATGGCCGATAATATTATAAAATTTACTTAACAGGGCTTGACACCTATATAAAATTTCACAAATTGGATTAAATCAATTCAAATTGTTGGGATATTGACTTGTATGTGAATCACAACACGTTTGTTGTATTTGTCAAAAATAGTTCTTGTTGTCAAAATCAACATGGCCGATAATATGAGAAAATTTACTTAACAGGACTTGACACCTATATAAAATTTCACAAATTGGATTAAATCAATTCAAATTGTTGGGATATTGACTTGTTTGTGAATCACAGTACGTTTGTTGTATTTGTCAAAAATAGTTGTTGTTGTCAAAGTCAACATGGCCGATAATATGAGAAAATTTACTTAACAGGACTTGACACCTATATAAAATTTCACAAATTGGATTAAATCAATTCAAATTGTTGGGATATTGACTTGTATGTGAATCACAGTATGTTTGTTGTATTTGTCAAAAATAGTTGTTGTTGTCAAAATCAACATGGCCGATAATATGAGAAAGTTTACTTAACAGGACTTGATACCTATATAAAATTTCACAAATTGGATTAAATCAATTCAAATTGTTGGATTATTGACTTGTATGTGAATCACAACACGTTTCTTGCATTTGTCAGAAATAGTTGTTGTTGTCAAAATCAACATGACCGGCAATATGAGAAAATTTACTTAACAGGACTTAACACCTATATAAAATTTCACAAATTGAATTAAATCAATTCAAATTGTTGGGATATAGACTTGTATGTGAATTACAGTACGTTCGTTGTATTTGTCAGAAATAGTTGTTGTTGTCAAAATCAACATGCCCGATAATATGAGAAAGTTTACTTAACAGGACTTGACACCTATATAAAATTTCACAAATTGGATTAAATCAATTCAAATTGTTAGGATATTGACTTGTATGTGAATCATAGTACGTTTGTTGTATTTGTCAAAAATAGTTGTTGTTGTCAAAGTCAACATGGCCGATAATATAAGAAAATTTACTTAACAAGGACTTTACAGCTATATAAAATTTCACAAATTGGATTAAATTAATTCAAATTGTTGGGATATTGACTTGTTTGTGAATCACAGTACGTTTGTTGTATTTGTCAAAAATAGTTGTTGTTGTCAAAATCAACATGGCCGATAATATGAGAAAATTTACTTAACAAGGACTTGAAACCTGTTTAAAGTGTCCCATTTTGGATTAAATCAATTCAAATTGTTGGGATATAGACTTGTATGTGAATTATAGTACGTTCGTTGTATTTTTCAGAAATAGTTGTTGTTGTCAAAATCAACATGGCCGATAATATTATAAAATTTACTTAACAGGGCTTGACACCTATATAAAATTTCACAAATTGGATTAAATCAATTCAAATTGTTGGGATATTGACTTGTATGTGGATCACAACACGTTTGTTGTATTTGTCAAAAATAGTTGTTGTTGTCAAAATCAACATGACCGATAATATGAGAAAATTTACTTAACAGGACTTGACACCTATATAAAATTTCACAAATTGGATTAAATCAATTCAAATTGTTGGGATATTGACTTGTATGTGAATCACAAGACGTTTCTTGTATTTGTCAGAAATAGTTGTTGTTGTCAAAATCAACATGGCCGATAATATGAGAAAGTTTACTTAACAGGACTTGACACCTATATAAAATTTCACAAATTGAATTAAATCAATTCAAATTGTTGGGATATTGACTTGTATGTGAATCACAACACGTTTGTTGTATTTGTCAAAAATAGTTGTTGTTGTCAAAATCAACATGGCCGATAATATGAGAAAATTTACTTAACAGGACTTGACACCTATATAAAATTTCACAAATTGGATTAAATCAATTCAAATTGTTGGGATATAGACTTGTATGTGAATCACAGTACGTTTGTTGTATTTGTCAAAAATAGTTGTTGTTGTCAAAATCAACATGGCAGATAATATGAGAAAATTTACTTAACAGGACTTGACACCTATATAAAATTTCACAAATTGGATTAAATCAATTCAAATTGTTGGGATATTGACTTGTTTGTGAATCACAGTACGTTTGTTGTATTTGTCAAAAATAGTTGTTGTTGTCAAAGTCAACATTGCCGATAATATGAGAAAATTTACTTAACAAGGACTTGAAACCTGTTTAAAGTGTCCCATATTGGATTAAATCAATTCAAATTGTTGGGATATAGACTTGTATGTGAATTATAGTACGTTCGTTGTATTTTCCAGAAATAGTTGTTGTTGTCAAAATCAACATGGCCGATAATATGAGAAAGTTTACTTAACAGGACTTGACACCTATATAAAATTTCACAAATTGAATTAAATCAATTCAAATTGTTGGGATATTGACTTGTATGTGAATCACAACACGTTTGTTGTATTTGTCAAAAATAGTTGTTGTTGTCAAAATCAACATGGCCGATAATATGAGAAAATTTACTTAACAGGACTTGACACCTATATAAAATTTCACAAATTGGATTAAATCAATTCAAATTGTTGGGATATAGACTTGTATGTGAATCACAACACGTTTGTTGTATTTGTCAAAAATATTTGTTGTTGTCAAAATCAACATGGCCGATAATATGAGAAAATTTACTTAACAGGACTTGACACTAACATAAAATTTCACAAATTGGATTAAATCAATTCAAATTGTTGGGATATAGACTTGTATGTGAATCACAGTACGTTTGTTGTATTTGTCAAAAATAGTTGTTGTTGTCAAAATCAACATGGCAGATAATATGAGAAAATTTGCTTAACAGGACTTGACACCTATATAAAACTTCACAAATTGAATTAAATCAATTCAAATTGTTGGGATATTGACTTGTATGTGAATCACAACACGTTTGTTGTATTTGTCAAAAATATTTGTTGTTGTCAAAATCAACATGGCCGATAATATGAGAAAATTTACTTAACAGGACTTGACACTAACATAAAATTTCACAAATTGGATTAAATCAATTCAAATTGTTGGGATATAGACTTGTATGTGAATCACAGTACGTTTGTTGTATTTGTCAAAAATAGTTGTTGTTGTCAAAATCAACATGGCAGATAATATGAGAAAATTTGCTTAACAGGACTTGACACCTATATAAAACTTCACAAATTGAATTAAATCAATTCAAATTGTTGGGATATTGACTTGTATGTGGATCACAACACGTTTGTTGTATTTGTCAAAAATAGTTGTTGTTGTCAAAATCAACATGACCGATAATATGAGAAAATTTACTTAACAGGACTTGACACCTATATAAAATTTCACAAATTGGATTAAATCAATTCAAATTGTTGGGATATTGACTTGTATGTGAATCACAAGACGTTTCTTGTATTTGTCAGAAATAGTTGTTGTTGTCAAAATCAACATGGCCGATAATATGAGAAAGTTTACTTAACAGGACTTGACACCTATATAAAATTTCACAAATTGAATTAAATCAATTCAAATTGTTGGGATATTGACTTGTATGTGAATCACAACACGTTTGTTGTATTTGTCAAAAATAGTTGTTGTTGTCAAAATCAACATGGCCGATAATATGAGAAAATTTACTTAACAGGACTTGACACCTATATAAAATTTCACAAATTGGATTAAATCAATTCAAATTGTTGGGATATAGACTTGTATGTGAATCACAGTACGTTTGTTGTATTTGTCAAAAATAGTTGTTGTTGTCAAAATCAACATGGCAGATAATATGAGAAAATTTACTTAACAGGACTTGACACCTATATAAAATTTCACAAATTGGATTAAATCAATTCAAATTGTTGGGATATTGACTTGTTTGTGAATCACAGTACGTTTGTTGTATTTGTCAAAAATAGTTGTTGTTGTCAAAGTCAACATTGCCGATAATATGAGAAAATTTACTTAACAAGGACTTGAAACCTGTTTAAAGTGTCCCATATTGGATTAAATCAATTCAAATTGTTGGGATATAGACTTGTATGTGAATTATAGTACGTTCGTTGTATTTTCCAGAAATAGTTGTTGTTGTCAAAATCAACATGGCCGATAATATTATAAAATTTACTTAACAGGGCTTGACACCTATATAAAATTTCACAAATTGGATTAAATCAATTCAAATTGTTGGGATATTGACTTGTATGTGAATCACAACACGTTTGTTGTATTTGTCAAAAATAGTTGTTGTTGTCAAAATCAACATGGCCGATAATATGAGAAAATTTACTTAACAGGACTTGACACCTATATAAAATTTCACAAATTGGATTAAATCAATTCAAATTGTTGGGATATTGACTTGTTTGTGAATCACAGTACGTTTGTTGTATTTTTCAAAAATAGTTGTTGTTGTCAAAGTCAACATTGCCGATAATATGAGAAAATTTACTTAACAAGGACTTGAAACCTGTTTAAAGTGTCCCATATTGGATTAAATCAATTCAAATTGTTGGGATATAGACTTGTATGTGAATTATAGTACGTTCGTTGTATTTTCCAGAAATAGTTGTTGTTGTCAAAATCAACATGGCAGATAATATGAGAAAATTTGCTTAACAGGACTTGACACCTATATAAAACTTCACAAATTGAATTAAATCAATTCAAATTGTTGGGATATTGACTTGTATAATACATAATATAGTACATAACTGAGCGCATAACTTGTCTCGGAGCCCAAAAATTATTTCACAATCAGTAGAAATCATTAACCATCATCACCTATTATAAATATGAGATTAATTTTATAAAGAACCAACTGAGGTCGGTCAGAATCTGAATTTTAACAAGTTCATCACCGAAGATTAGAGTCTTATATTGTTTCATGAAGAAGAACCCTTAGAAATGGCAGAATTGGATAACTTAGGTTTACAATCAGGATCGACATCAATATCCACCAGCCGTACAGAGTTGAGAAATCCCATTTGGAGCCTCCGAGTCCTAATTTATATTTAAGTTTTACAACAATGGATGACGCTACGAATACTTGGAATTCCTACGGAAAGTCCAGTGGCGAAGAAAAATATTAAAGACAAAGCCATAATTATTACGGATGTAAATCTGAAAATCTGAAAAAGACGAATATATATATAAATAACATGACCACCAGAAATCGAATCCGGGACCCCCGAACAAAAGAGCAAGCTCTCTACTTACTAAGCTAACGTGGGCGACAAACGGCTATTCAAAAATTCCATGCAAAATTAAACATGTCGATAAATCGTTACCGCTCCTAACATTCGTCCTAAAACACCAAACAGAAACTTCAATGCTCGCTTCACAAAAATTCCATAAATTAGAATCAATTCGCCTGTTTTGGACCGATTGAATCAAAATAAGGTCGGAACAAGTTTGAAAATAAGTGGTGTATTCGTATTTAATGCAATTAAACCAGTAGCGAAATAACCAGTCGTTTCAGCACCGCCGCAAGAAAAACAAAGTCTCAAACGAATCAATCCAATGGCGAAAAGAGAACCACATCATTGACAAGGTAAAGGAACTACATCAAAAAAATATGGCACTATATAATGGTAAACCGAAGCTCGATATTAAACCACGAATCCCAGCCCTAAAAATAGAATCAACAAGCTGTTTGAGTTCAAAAAACAACGCAAGAATAATTCATAATTTCATTCCTCACGTGTTTCGTTGAATCCGATACAGATGATCGCTTTGTTTTGGCCATAAATTTAGCTGCACTTTTACAACCCCAATTTTTAAAATCCCGCTTTTTCGTTTTTTATGAATTTGAACCGGCTGGCTCGCGGTAGCCCGAATTCATAAAAACGGGATTTTGACAGTCTTCTGCAAGTCAAAAGTAATTGACCGATCCAAATCAAGGTCAATTGAAATTGTAATAGAAATGTTGGAGAAATTTTTAGATTTTAGGCGAGAGAATTGGAACTAGGCGAAAAATGGCCTAAACAAATTAATTAAATTCAAATTTGGTTTGTAAACCCAAAATTTTGGTTTGTAAAGCCAAAATGTCAAATTTTCTAGAGTTGAAGAACAAAATTTTTGAATACAATTCTAGATTTCAGCCATGTTGAATGGAACCATACCGTATCCATGTTTTGATTGAAATCAATAAAATAACAAATTGTCGGCTATTAAAATAATATGCATCAGGAATCTGGTGGATTATCTCGAAATTTCCCGAAGATTCCCAATCCAGCTTTACAAACAAATAATTACCATCGCCCAATTTTAGATTTATCTCCGAAATTCAATTTAAAATCCAAAACCGTTAATGAATGCCAAATTTGGTAATGTATAATTGGTTAAGAATTGGCCGAATTCCGTACAGAATGTCGTGAGACACAGAGACACTGGAGTTTAACGCTCATTCGACCCTTCTGTCGGTGACGCTTTACTAACACTCAAAATTTACTAACACCTGTCTTCGTCTTTAGGCCGCTACAAAATAATATTTTACTTCTTATTACTTACTGACCCTGAATTTTTTTGTCCCAGATCGTATACAACGATCGAACATTTTCGAAATTATTGGAAGATTGAAACCCATAAAAACACATTACTCTCTTTTGCTACCCCAATTTATTTCATTTTCCCATTTGCGTCTAAGATTGTATAAGGCCTTGAGCTGTTTCTTACCATGTACCTTACATATCCACAACCATTTCAGTGGAAGCAATATGTCACACAGGCTACATAAATGGATTCTGACAAAATCTATGAAATCGGGTATGTATATTACCTGTGCTACGCCGTTTCACGTGACGCCCAGAAATGAGCTAAAGTTGGCCTAAAAGGTTTAGTAATATCCAAAATTATTTTGAAATCAGTGAATCTCAATTTAGTTGAGGACTAGTGTAATTTCAATACGACACTATTTCAAATAATGCTAGCTGCAGTTGCTAGTTGGCAATACTTCAACATCAAATTTTTGTCAGAAATTAATGCCTAAATGACATACTGTTTTCATAGACGTATGACCAAGAATTGCAATACTGTACCGGCAAGGATGATGCGGCGTGATCATTGGGACAATGTGCATATTCCTTTCTCAGCCTTAAAAGAAACGTACGAATACGATACGGGTATTAAAGGCTAAACATTTCCAGTAAAATTTTCCCATAATTTTAAAATTCTTTTGTTGACAATTTTACTTACAATAAGAATGTAGAGCTAAAGGTGGTTATGATTATAACAAAACATGAACCAACACCAAAAATGGTTTACATTTAAGAATCGCGTGATTTTCAACATCAGTTTCGAATTTTTATTATCATCTCATTAAACGAGATGCCAGTGTTATTATTGTTAGTCTAACTATATCCAGGATACCCCTCATTTTCCAGTAGAAGAGCGTCGACTACATGTTGGTCATAAATCATACGAGTTACCTTTTACAAAATCATTTATATTCGCAACAGCAGCCGGTATATTGATGTTCCCAGTGGAACGAGCAGTTTGGTCTGCCACTCACCTAGTCAGGATGCCAAGGTGGAATCGAATGACGGTTGTGAAATAAGAGGGCCACAAGATTGTTTCAGTCGATTGGGTTCAATGGTTTCACCAGGTCAATGAGTCGAATTCAATATATACGGAGTTACGAATGCCATTACTCTTAAGGTTAATATTTCATTCAATCCAATTGGGGAGTTTAAGGCTGAAATAATGGTGGAAATATATCGATTTTTGTTTACCTCAAATTATAATTTGTGAAACTCATTTTTACATATATACTCATGTTCGGCCATGGTTATTTCGACAACAACAACAATGATTGACAAAAACAACATTTTGGCTATGATTTACATATATTTCAATACTAATCCCAATTTGAGCTAATCTAAATCCGAATTCAGTAACTATGTATAGATGTCTAGTCCTCATACGTATTTTATGTGTTTTATCGGCCATGTTTATTTTGACAACAACAACAATGATTGACAAAAACAAAATTTTGGCTATGATTTACATATATTTCAATACTAATCCCAATTTGAGCAAATCTAGATCCGAATTCAGTAATTATGTATAGATGTCTAGTCCTCATACGTATTTTATGTGTTATTACGGCCATGTTTATTTTGACAACAACAACAATGATTGACAAAAAAAAAATTATATATTTCAATACTAATCCCAATTTGAGCAAATCTAAATCCGAATTCAGTAGTTATGTGTAGATATCTAGTCCTGATACGTATTTTATGTGTTATTATCGGCCATGATTATTTTGACAACAACAACAATGATTGACAAAAACAAAATGTGGGCTATGATTTACATGTTTTTCAATACTAATCCCAATTTGAGCAAATTCAAATCCCAATTCAGTAATTATGTGTAGATAAATAGTCCGCATACGTATTTTATCGGTCATGATTATTTTGACAACAACAACAATGATTGACAAAAACAAAATGAAGGCTATGATTTACATATATTTCAATACTAATCCCAATTTGAGCAAATCAAAATCCGAATTCAGTAATTATGTATAGATGTCTAGTCCTCATACGTATTTTATGTGTTTTATCGGCAATGTTTATTTGACAACAACAACAATGATTGACAAAAACAAAATTTTGGCTATGATTTACATATATTTCAATACTAATCCCAATTTGAGCAAATCAAAATCCGAATTCAGTAATTATGTATAGATGTCTAGTCCTCATACGTATTTTATGTGTTATTACGACCATGTTTATTTTGACAACAACAACAATGATTGAAAAAAAAAATGTTGGCTATGATTTACATATATTTCAATACTAATCCAAATTTGAGCAAACCTAAATCCGAATTCAGTAGTTATGTGTAGATGTCTAGTCCTCATACGTATTTTATGTGTTTTATCGGCCATGTTTATTTTGACAACAACAACAATGATTGAAAAAACAAAATGTTGGCTATGATTTACATATATTACAATACTAATCCCAATTTGAGCAAATCTAAATCCGAATTCAGTAGTTATGTGTAGATGTCTAGTCCTCATACGTATTTTATGTGTTATTACGGCCATGTTTATTTTGACAACAACAACAATGATTGAAAAAACAAAATGTTGGATATGATTTACATATATTTCAATACTAATCCAAATTTGAGCAAACCTAAATCCGAATTCAGTAGTTATGTGTAGATGTCTAGTCCTCATACGTATTTTATGTGTTTTATCGGCCATGTTTATTTTGACAACAACAACAATGATTGAAAAAACAAAATGTTGGCTATGATTTACATATATTACAATACTAATCCCAATTTGAGCAAATCTAAATCCGAATTCAGTAGTTATGTGTAGATGTCTAGTCCTCATACGTATTTTATGTGTTATTACGGCCATGTTTATTTTGACAACAACAACAATGATTGAAAAAACAAAATGTTGGATATGATTTACATATATTTCAATACTAATCCAAATTTGAGCAAACCTAAATCCGAATTCAGTAGTTATGTGTAGATGTCTAGTCCTCATACGTATTTTATGTGTTTTATCGGCCATGTTTATTTTGACAACAACAACAATGATTGACAAAACAAAATTTTGGCTATGATTTACATATATTTCAATACTAATCCCAATTTGAGCAAATCTAAATCCGAATTCAGTAATTATGTATAGACGTCTAGTCCTCATACGTATTCTATGTGTTATTACGGCCATGTTTATTTTGACAACAACAACAATGATTGACAAAAACAAAATTTTGGCTATGATTTACAAATATTTCAATACTAATCCCAATTTGAGCAAATCTAAATCCGAATTCAGTAATTATGTATAGATGTCTAGTCCTCATACGTATTTTATGTGTTATTACGGCCATGTTTATTTTGACAACAACAACAATGATTGAAAAAACAAAATTTTGGCTATGATTTACATATATTTCAATACTAATCCCAATTTGAGCAAATCTAAATCCGAATTCAGTAATTATGTATAGATGTCTAGTCCTCATACGTATTTTATGTGTTATTACGGCCATGTTTATTTTGACAACAACAACAATGATTGAAAAAACAAAATGTTGGCTATGATTTACATATATTTCAATACTAATCCAAATTTGAGCAAACCTAAATCCGAATTCAGTAGTTATGTGTAGATGTCTAGTCCTCATACGTATTTTATGTGTTTTATCGGCCATGTTTATTTTGACAACAACAACAATGATTGACAAAAACAAAATGTTGGCTATGATTTACATATATTTCAATACTAATCCCAATTTGAGCAAATCTAAATCCGAATTCAGTAGTTATGTGTAGATGTCTAGTCCTCATACGTATTTTATGTGTTATTACGACCATGTTTATTTTGACAACAACAACAATGATTGAAAAAACAAAATGTTGGATATGATTTACATATATTTCAATACTAATCCAAATTTGAGCAAACCTAAATCCGAATTCAGTAGTTATGTGTAGATGTCTAGTCCTCATACGTATTTTATGTGTTTTATCGGCCATGTTTATTTTGACAACAACAACAATGATTGACAAAACAAAATTTTGGCTATGATTTACATATATTTCAATACTAATCCCAATTTGAGCAAATCTAAATCCGAATTCAGTAATTATGTATAGACGTCTAGTCCTCATACGTATTCTATGTGTTATTACGGCCATGTTTATTTTGACAACAACAACAATGATTGACAAAAACAAAATTTTGGCTATGATTTACAAATATTTCAATACTAATCCCAATTTGAACAAATTTAAATCCGAATTCAGTAGTTATGTATAGATGTTTAGTCCGCATACGTATTTTATGTGTTATTATCGACCATGTTTATTTTGACAACAACAACAATGATTGAAAAAAACAAAATTTTGGCTATGATTTACATATATTTCAATACTAATCCCAATTTGAGCAAATCTAAATCCGAATTCAGTAATTATGTATAGATGTCTAGTCCTCATACGTATTTTATGTGTTTTATCGGCCATGTTTATTTTGACAACAACAACAATGATTGACAAAAACAAAATTTTGGCTATGATTTACATATATTTCAATACTAATCCCAATTTGAGCAAATCTAAATCCGAATTCAGTAATTATGTATAGATGTCTAGTCCTCATACGTATTTTATGTGTTATTACGGCCATGTTTATTTTGACAACAACAACAATGATTGAAAAAACAAAATGTTGGCTATGATTTACATATATTTCAATACTAATCCAAATTTGAGCAAACCTAAATCCGAATTCAGTAGTTATGTGTAGATGTCTAGTCCTCATACGTATTTTATGTGTTTTATCGGCCATGTTTATTTTGACAACAACAACAATGATTGACAAAAACAAAATGTTGGCTATGATTTACATATATTTCAATACTAATCCAAATTTGAGCAAACCTAAATCCGAATTCAGTAGTTATGTGTAGATGTCTAGTCCTCATACGTATTTTATGTGTTTTATCGGCCATGTTTATTTTGACAACAACAACAATGATTGACAAAAACAAAATGTTGGCTATGATTTACATATATTTCAATACTAATCCCAATTTGAGCAAATCTAAATCCGAATTCAGTAACTATGTATAGATGTTTAGTCCTCATACGTATTTTATGTGTTTTATCGGCCATGATTATTTTGACAACAACAACAATGATTGACAAAAACAAAATGTTGGCTATGATTTACATATATTTCAATACTAATCCCAATTTGAGCAAATCTAAATCCGAATTCAGTAATTATGTATAGATGTTTAGTCCGCATACGTATTTTATGTGTTATTACGGCCATGTTTATTTTGACAACAACAACAATGATTGACAAAAACAAAGTTTTGGCTATGATTTATATATATTTCAATACTAATCCCAATTTGAGCAAAACTAAATCCGAATTCAGTAATTATGTATAGATGTCTAGTCCTCATACGTATTTTATGTATTTTATCGGCCATGTTTATTTTGACAACAACAACAATGATTGACAAAAACAAAATTTTGGCTATGATTTACATATATTTCAATACTAATCCCAATTTGAGCAAATCTAAATCCGAATTCAGTAATTATGTATAGATGTCTAGTCCTCATACGTATTTTATGTGTTTTATCGGCCATGATTATTTTGACAACAACAACAATGATTGACAAAAACAAAATTTTGGCTATGATTTACAAATATTTCAATACTAATCCCAATTTGAGCAAATCTAAATCCGAATTCAGTAATTATGTATAGATGTCTAGTCCTCATACGTATTTTATGTGTTATTATCGACCATGATTATTTTGACAACAACAACAATGATTGACAAAAACAAAATGTGGGCTATGATTTACATATTTTTCAATACTAATCCCAATTTGAGCAAATCTAAATCCGAATTCAGTAATTATGTATAGATGTCTAGTCCTCGTACGTATTTTATGTGTTATTATCGACCATGATTATTTTGACAACAACAACAATGATTGACAAAAACAAAATGTGGGCTATGATTTACATATTTTTCAATACGAATCTCAATTTGAGCAAATTTAAATCCAAATTCAGTAATTATGTATAGATGTCTAGTCCTCATACGTATTTTATGTGTTATTATCGGCCATGATTATTTTGACAACAACAACAATGATTGACAAAAACAAAATTTTGGCTATGATTTACATATATTTCAATACTAATTACAATTTGAGCAAATCTAAATCCAAATTCAGTAATTATGTATAGATGTTTAGTCCGCATACGTATTTTATGTGCTATTACGGCCATGTTTATTTTGACAACAACAACAATGATTGACAAAAACAAAATTTTGAGTATTAATCAAATGTAATTTAATATTAATCTTTATTTGAGCAAATTTGATTCCGAATTCAGTAATTATATGTATTGAACCATATTACACACCAAGCAGTCACTCGTTTTGGATCTATTGGCTACTCAATAGCCAAAAGTTTCGAAAATAAATTTCATCGGAAAGATGATTTTTGGTAAAAAATATTCATCTTCTTCCAACCGAGAATTGGCCCATTTAGCGAAGTGAAAACAAATTGGACGGTCAACTGCCATCAATTCATGAACCAATTTGGCTTTGTAGGTTTTCATATCCAGGTCTTTGTGTAAAATCCTTCACGAAGTCTTATTGCTGATGTTCAATTCTTATGAATAAGTAATAAATTTTAATTAGTTCGAACGTTGGTTAAGCGTGCATTCACTCATTTCGTTCACTGGGTATATAACACTGAATTTCTATCACTTGGCAGATGACATTAGAGGCGTAAAAACTGCTTGTTCAAAAAGGAACCAAAAGATGCTGCACCCTTTAGCTTAGTAAGATCGGTTTCTTACATCAAGTACTAATTCAGAACGAATTTGATCACCTGTGTGCGATTCGTGTTTCGTTTTAGAAAATTTATTTGCTTTATATGAGTTTTGTTTGATCGAGGTTATCTCTTCTCATTAGTTATAATTCGATGTGAACTAATCGCTCTCCTATGTTGATTAGACTGCCTTATTTTTGTACCGGTACATATCAAATAAATGACATGGTAAGGACTTAAGATGACTTGAGAAAGTGAATTTTCTCAAAAAATACCAGAACCAAATTAAATAAAATGTGATTTCTAAGTGTTGAGCTGTGCAATTTACTAGACTTCCGTACCAAGAGATAAGAATAAGAAATCAAAAATCAAATTGAACAATAAAACGAGATTTTTTTTTTTATTATTAAACTTCAATCATAAAATAAAAAATTAATAATTTTTTTTTATGTGCTATGCTGTTCAATCATCAATGAAAACAAGAAAACGTTTGTCATGTTCTGGGAAACTTTTTTTCTTTTTTTATCTGTAGTAATAAACCAACCAACCAACAATCACTGGAAAATGGAAAAAATCGGAAAAAGCATCACAAATATATCTCGTTTTTGGTTTTATTGTTAAACAATAAAAATTATACCATTCAATCGATTTTATTGAGATAAAATCTGAGACGAAAAAAAAAATCGTTTCTTGTTGTTATCTTCAAAAGACATAACGTTCTTTGAGATTTTTTGAAACGAAACTGTGGGTATTGTGTATATTATTGTACGTATCTATGCCAATGTAAGCTGGTACATGTATAACATATAGAATTTCGTCATGAATAAGATGAAAAAAAAAACTTTTTTATGATAATTTGATTTTATTTTTGAACTTCCTCCTTTTAAAGCACTATAATGGGATATTTTCGGGTTTGGTATTTACTCGAGAGTAATACTCGTAAGATTTTATAAATTTTTTGGGTGAGTTTTGCAAGTTTACGAATATAATGGAAAAATGACAGTAACTGGTAGAGGAAATTAATAATTAAAGTTTATTTTATTTTTACGGGAGTAAATTGTTTTAGTGTTGTTTATAGCATGCATTTTACAGTTACATTATATGCTTAACCATACACATAGTTTAACATACGAGTATGTTGTACAAATATATAAATGCACATATGGAACAAAGTTTTGCATCATTACGAATGTACAATTAACATGATACACGAATTACATTTTAATTATTTATAGTGAGTCGTATAAAAATAGCAAAAAAATGTTTTTTTCTCTAAAATTTTCAATTGGTAGTCATTTAAATTGAAACCCACTTTCGAAGTTCGATTATGCCAAATAGGCTATCGGAATCCTTATATGCATACTACTAGGGGAAATTTATGAAAACTGCTATCCACTCCCTTATTGCCCCTATTGGAAAATTGCTTGAACTATCCTGAATATATATGGGGCCTTAACAACGTCTAACCAAGACACTCCCGTTTCTATGAGTGTACGAGTTACTCAGGCGCTGGGTAGATCAACTGCTAAAAAACCTAGGTGGGTCCTCAAATTTCAATAGCAAATTTGTGAGTAGAGGCACATCGCAAGATCGGGTAAAATCCCCTCTTCTTACGATCTTTATCATAAATAACTTGTGATAAATGTCAGCGAGCTCAGATATAAAGCTAAAGCCCATTTCCAACTGGAAATGTAACAGTACAGGATAGAACTAGAACTAAAGAAGAATGTAAACCTGTATTTTCTTCCCCCTGACTACTACAGCGTTGTTCAAGCTGAATTAATCGCGTTGGTTGAGGAATAATGTAATACATGCCAACGATGTTCGCATTTTTACGGCTAGTCAGGCTTCAGTTAGGGCGCTCAAATCATATATCCAGAATTGTCTCTCATCTCATTACGAGATTGCAGATTAGTTCAATATCCACTTAGGATATTTCAATATTACGGAGAATTAAAGCGCAGATGGCCTCGCCCGACAAGGCGTAACCTGCCTCATTTCACCAAACAGAGAGGATGTTGATATACCGCTCGCTACGTGCAAATTACTGCATAAAGAGGAAGGTAGAGGGACAACGAACGACAAATTTTCCAATGGTACCTCATGCGGAATAACTAGGAAAACTTGGCCAAAACTAGACCTTTCAAGATATACGCTTAACAGACTCCTCGGAGAACCCCTTCGAAAGGACTAAATGGACCTCAGTAACATGGAAATCAGAGATATCCTACGCTTCGTTGAGAGCTCAAGATGGTCCGATGAGGAAATAATAATAAAAAACAATGTGGCACGGCTACGGACCTGATCGTGTCTAGATCAGTCCTTTTCGTCAACCACTGTTATATCTACCCTAACCAAACCTATTTAAATAAAGATTACTCTGAATTGTTTTAAAGCACCTCGGTAGATATGTTTACTTATGTTAATCGTCGATTAGGGTAACCCAATTTAACCAATCAATAACTCGTATACGTCGGATTATTCTAAACCATTTGGTCAACCTCAATTATCGTACTTACGAACATAAGAACATTTCAGCAAATATTGATAAAGTAATGTAAGTACAGTAAGTCGTCAGATGCAATACGACATTGGTTGTGTCTATTCGAGATGAACAGATTAGAGGTGGGATAATCTTACGAATTTTACTATACACAAATATACATATAACACTCGGTGCTCGAACTGGTCCTAGATTATGATTGACAATGTTACCGGATCATAGATGTTTCCAATATTGGTTGGAAATTCTATATTACAATGACATTACATGTAGGAGGAATATGGCAGTACTAAAAGCAATTGTAAACGGCGGCGATACTCATCATGGAAAAAACTGAAATTAATAACGACCGACGTTAATCGGCAAGATAGAGGAATTGATGACGCGGTTTCGCGAATACAACTACATGCAAATGATTTACAATTATACACTTCCCCAATGTTGATGTAAATAAAATTTGCAACTTTACACGCTGAGTATTTTATTTTGCAAAATACACGAATCAGTTTCGAATGCCCGAAATTCGAAAATATGTTCAAAAAAAATTATGACACGTACATAATCATGAGTTACTGTAATAACTCTTAATTTGCTTGGCTTTCGGATTCAACATGAGTAGTTTGCAGATAGCTGGGCAATAAATATGCTTATTCGCTGCTATGCAGCATTCACTGAATTGTGATAAACTTTCTAACGTTGAATTATATCGTTTCGAACTGTAACAATTGTACCAATTTTCTACTTACCACATCGCCTGAAAAGTTTCCGGTCTAACAAAGGAAACACAATTTTTTGAGGAAACCACATTTTCCCCAAAAGCCTTCTAGAGCGATACAACTAGTCAAACGCCTCTCTAATATTTCGACGCCTTTAGTAGAACGATTTATATTTGTCTTCAAAATAAGCTTCAGTTTTGGAAATCACTTCTTCATTGGAGTCAAACCTCTTTCCCTGGAGATTTTTTTTTTTTGAGATCTGCAAACAAGTAATAATCGCTGCAGACCAAATCTGGTGTATACGGTGGATGAGGAAGCAATTCAATGTGAAATTCGTGCAGTTTTGCTATTGTTGCGATCGACATGTGACACGGTGTATATTGTCTTAGTGAAAGAACAATTTTTGTCATGAACAAATGTTCGTGCAAAATATAACCAACAAGTTCCATTGACATCTTTACAATGTCAGCTATCTCACGCTATCTTCACTTCACAGTCTTTCAAAACAATTTCGTTGATTTTTTATATGTTTCTGGAGACACAGACCCATTTGGGGTACAGAGCGTAGTGCATCATCGGTGGTTGAACGACCACGTTTAAATTCAGCATACCAGAGAGTGATGTTTCGTTTTTCTGATGTAGAGCCCGAATAACACTTATGAAGCCACTATTTTGCTTGAACGGTATTTTTCACATCAATTCCAAATTAACAAAATTGTCACTAACACAACTGTAATTTATAAACTAATGGTCGGAATGTAATACAATTTTGACACATACCGTTTGAAGGTTGATTGAATTTAAAAATCATACAAGTATTAAATTTGTGGCACCATCTATGTGTCAGACCGGGAATTTTTCAGGCAATGATGTGCAAATTATATAAACGTTAAGATATTTGAGAGTATATGTTCAATAAAACTAGGTGACTATGTGGTTTATACATCTTGTACATTTTAACAGCACTTAAGCCAGAATGAAAGTTTCGCTTTTGGTGTATAATCTGCAATAATCACTTTCGTAATCACTAATTTAATCGTCAGAAAGCTTTGAATGTAGCGAATCGGTACCTCGTAAATTTTTGAATTTCAATTTCAATTTTGTTTTTCAATATCAATTTCAATTCCAATTTCGAATTGAAATTGAAATTGAAATTGAAATTCAAATTCAAATTCAATTTCAAATTCAAATTCAAATTCAAATTCAAATTCAAATTCAAACTCAAATTCAAATTCAATTTCAAATTCAAATTCAAATTCAAATTCAAATTCAAATTCAAATTCAAATTCAAATTCAAATTCAAATTCAATTTCAATTTCAAATTCAAATTCAAATTCAAAATCAAATTCAAATTCAAATTCAAATTCAAATCCAAACTCAAATTAAAATTTAAAATAAAATTCTAATTCTAATTCTAATTCTAATTCTAATTCAAATTCAAATTCAAATTCAAATTCAAATTCAAATTCCAATTCCAATTCCAATTCCAATTCTAATTCTAATTCTAATTCTAATTCAAATTCAAATTCAAATTCCAATTCCAATTCCAATTCAAATGCAAATACAAATTCAAATTCAAATTCAAATTCAAATCCAAACTCAAGTTCAAGTTCAAGTTCAAGTTCAAGCTAAAGTTGGAATTCAAGTTCAAGTTCGAGTTCAAGTTCAAGTTCAAGTTCAAGTTGAATTTCAATTTCAATTTCAATTTCAATTTCAATTTCAATTTCAATTTCAATTTCAATTTCAATTTCAATTTAAATTTAAATTTCAATTTAAATTTAAATTTCAATTACAATTTCAATTTCAATTTCAATTTCAACTTCGATCTCAATTTAAATTTAAATTTCAAATTCAAATTCAAATTCAAATTCAAATTTAAAATCAAATTCCAATTCCAATTCCAATTCCAATTCCAATTCCAATTCCAATTCCAATTCAAATTCCAATTCCAATTCCAATTCCAATTCCAATTTCAAATTCAAATTCAAATTTAAATGCAAATTCAATTTCAATTTCAATTTCAAATTCAAGCTCAAATTCCAATTCCAATTTCAATTCCAATTCCAATTCCAATTTCAATTCCAATTCCAATTCCAATTCCAATTCCAATTCAAATTCAAATTCAAATTCAAATTCAAATTCAAATTCAAACTCAAATTCAAATTTAAATTCAAATGCAAATGCAAATGCAAATGCAAATTCAATTGCAAATGCAAATGCAAATGCAAATACAAATGGAAATGGAAATGCAAACGCAAATGCAAGTGCAAATGCAAATGCAAATGCAAATGCAAATGGAAATGCAAACGCAAATGCAAGTGCAAATGCAATTGCAAATGCAAATTCAAATTCAAATTCAAATTCAAATTCCAATTCAAATACAAATTCAAATTCATATTCAAATTCAAATTCAAACCCAAATTCAAATTCAAATTCAATTTCAAATTCAAATTCAAATTCAAATTCAAATTCAATTTCAATTTAAATTTCAATTTCAATTTCAATTTCAATTTCAATTTAAATTTAAATTTAAATTTAAATTTCAATTTCAATTTCAATTTCAATTTCAACTTCGATCTCAATTTAAATTTCAATTTCAAATTCAAATTCAAATTCAAATTCAAATTCAAATTTAAAATCAAATTCCAATTCCAATTCCAATTCCAATTCCAATTCCAATTTCAATTCCAATTCCAATTCCAATTCCAATTCCAATTCCAATTCCAATTCAAATTCCAATTCCAATTCCAATTCCAATTTCAAATTCAAATTTAAATGCAAATTCAATTTCAATTTCAATTTCAAATTCAAGCTCAAATTCCAATTCCAATTCCAATTCCAATTCCAATTCCAATTCCAATTTCAATTCCAATTCCAATTCCAATTCCAATTCCAATTCAAATTCAAATTCAAATTCAAATTCAAATTCAAACTCAAATTCAAATTTAAATTCAAATGCAAATGCAAATGCAAATGCAAATGGAAATGGAAATGCAAACGCAAATGCAAGTGCAAATGCAAATGCAAATGCAAATTCAAATTCAAATTCAAATTCAAATTCAAATTCAAATTCAAATACAAATTCAAATTCATATTCAAATTCAAATTCAAACCCAAATTCAAATTCAAATTCAATTTCAAATTCAAATTCAAATTCAAATTCAATTTCAATTTCAATTTCAATTTCAATTTCAATTTCAATTTCAATCTCAATTTCAAATTCATATTCAAACTCAAATTCAACTTGAAATTGAAACTCAAATTCAACTTGAAATTGAACTTGGAATTGAAATTCAAATTCAAATACGAATTTAAATTCAAATTCAAGTCAAATTCAATTTCAATTTCAATATCAATACATTTGAAAAAAACGAACTTCTAATAAACCAAAGTGAGATATTTAACCGCGAACCACACTTTGTGAGATCCAATGCCTAGAAGAACTTAAGAGCAACAACTGTATAAAACAGCTTATTACCGGCTTATTATAACAGGCCTAATTACCGGATGTGACTACAAATTCAACAAGAATCAGTTAATCTTAACCTTGTATGCCAACACGATTTTCCTAAGCAACTTCAATATGGACATCCTTTTCAACAGTACAACATACAAATAAACACCTATGACACTATTCTGGTAATGTTTCTAACATTCTATGGTAAACGGTAATTGGTAATTTCTTGGAAACAAAATTTGATTTTTAATAATTTGCCCTGCAGGCTTCGGTATGGAATAATTATTCCCAATTTTTAAAAATTTACATCAAACTTTTGTTCGTAGTAAGCCAGAAGCCTTCTTCAATATTCCCAGGGAATTACCAGAATAGTCCCACTGGAAGGAAATTTTTTGATGAATGCTCGAATGCGGCCATTACAAAACTATCGATTTAGTAATGAAAACATTTTTAAAAAAGAAATGTTTCGTACGGTTGAGATATACTTTTTTGAAAATATTACAGAACGATACAAATCAGGGAAAAATATTTGAGAAAACTACCTACCTTTACATTTAAATAATTATAATCAATCATATTATATTTAATAAAATTTGAAATTTTTTTTTAATTAATCTTCACAACACTGTATCCAATAGATGAGTTTTAGCCTCATCCCGACAACACAACAAAACATTATCTTCTACTAAATTCGTTAAGTCATTTTTTTAAAACAATATGCACATTAAAATTTTATTACACATTTTCAATTTCCTATCCTTAATTACTAGGAAAATCTATAATTATTTTCGAATAAATTTAATATACGTAATCATGAAAGGTATACCAACACCTGATTAAATTATCTTTATTTATAGAGTTTTAAAATTTTTAATTCCACTTACCCACTCCTTAGGTGTAATTTTAAAAAATTCATTTCAATTATTTCGTCATCAGTTCCAATTACAAACACTATAAAACATTTAGACACTAAACTTTCGTTTATCATTCGGGAACTTAATTTAAATGTTCCCCATTCCTCTCCGAATGTCGATGTCAATTGAACACACTGGCAAACTATATTATTAGGGTAACGAATTTTTTATGATATATCATTATGTTATGCGGAAATTTGCGGTGGGTGGGGAGGTGGGAGTTAACATATGTGTATAACGGAAACAAATTAGAAAACACTGTATATAATATTATGACAAACAAATAAATGAATATAAAACTTATAAATAATTTATTTTTCTAACCTTTCGGAAACGAATTAATTAAATTAAAATTTATCGAGAACACCAACAAAAAATATTCAACAAACACTAGTCTTAAATTCATCTTTGTAATATAACAAAACTTTTCCGACTAATAATTTAATGATGATGATATCCTTGTTGTTACATCCTATATACTTTATCCCTATATTATATACACATAAACATATATTACAAATAAATTGTGTTATTATTAGATTTTCATGAATTATGTAAAATTAATACTAGCTTTATGCTGTATAGAGAGATACAATAGACACTATACATAAGATAACGACACATAGACACACACACACACAGTAACTTAATGATAATTTTCCTTTCGTTTAATTTTACATAACTCCATCAGCATCCTTTTCAATTGAACACCTTCTTCAACTTTATGTATTTTTTTGTTCTGCTTAATTTATGTACATACGAGGCTACGCTGTATATACGAGTAGAGAGCAATACGAGGATATAATAGTTGTGCCATGTATTTTTTATATTAATTAAAAAAAATAACAAAAAGGACATTTCTTTCATCCCAACATTAGCATAATTATCAGGCATATTGAGACAATAATATACAATTTGCCTTTTTAATTGTTTTTGTTGTTGCGGTGTAGTATGCTGTGTTCTATAAAGTGATTGACACGGAAAATATGGGGAACATCACTAGTATATAGTCGGAACAGAAGGTAATTACCCCATATTATGATTATTGGATGGACCTTTATGTCGTCGTCGTCTTCCTATGCAGAATTTTATAATTTAATCAATGTGCATTTCATTATGATGCAAATAAAGGGTGCATCATAATATAATTTTTATTCCTAATAACAGCAAGTTAACGAATTCCGATATCATAATTATCGTTAACTAATCTTCAGAGATAGATGGTGACCCACTACAATGAAACCAATAAAAAAATAAAAATTGACAGAAACATAAGAAGTGTTAACCATTTTCCTTTTATAATCCACCATACTGCTTGAAATTTGCTTTCTCGTTAGCCCGCATACAAACCGTAGAGAGGTAGCGTGAGGTTCATGATAAAATAACAAAAACCTTACAACAGCCAAGAAGTTTAACTTTAATATCCAAAAGTTCAAAAACCAAAGTTGCTTTCGCAAGAAATAATTCGAAATTGATTCCGATTTATTTGTAGTTATCATACTTAGTTATCCACAAAATTTATATAACACAACGAAGGTCAACATAAAAACCTCGGTACGTAATATACGGAGACCTAAAACAGGTCATCATAAAAATGAATCCGAGTAATCAAAATCCGACTATCCCATCACATTGTTAGATAAAATGTAGTGTCCTTCATATAAACGCGTGCTACCCTCGGTAAACCGGTGGTTGATTTTACAAAATATGACTTACACTAAAACTTGTGTAAGAGATGTTTAAGGGCCAATAACAGGTCATCGTAAGGATTCTCCCAGCCATTTAACAGTTTAAATTTAGTCTCCCCCTTTATTACAAAATATTATTACAAAATAAGACACTCCACAAAAGTAGGGGATGTTTGAAGGCCAATAACAGGTCATCGTAGGAATTGCTCCCAGAATCTGTGTATTCCGTCACAATGAAATGCATTAAACCCGCTGGTACATTTTACAATATAGGCCTACATTAAAAGTTGTGTAGGAAATGTTTAAGAGCCAATAACAGGAGATGTAGATATTGCTTCCTGAATTTATATACTCCATAGATAGATTCTACGATGAAATGTTATTGGGCCTCCGAACATCCCCTACATAAAACATAACATTTTATTGTAGTCCTATTTTGTAAAATCGACCACCGGTTTATTGAGGGTGCAGCATTAATATAAAAAAGAATAAATTTGACCTGTTAAATGCATAATTTTTTAAAATATTGAAGTATTCAGATTCAGAGAGCAATCCCTACGATGACCTGTAATTGGCCCCAAACATCCCTTACACAAGTTATAGTGTAGTCCTACTTTGCACAATCCACAACAGTTTTAAGCGTTTTTTTGAAATATGTACCAGCCAACCCACCCATGTAACTATTATACTCGGATATTATTGAGGGACATGTAACTACAATATATTTATTGCCTTTTAAGCTCCAACGTTCTATTACCGTTTCAGGTTGGATGCCAGATATGGTCGAAGCTATAAGAACTGACTTTGTGTCTCTTCACTTGACAGCTGTAACAATGTTGTCATAAGCGAACTGGTCCAACTCACCTCTACGTTTTAATAAGCCTGAGGACGACAGCTGGACCTAACCCAAGGGACATTTGGGCAGGCAACTTGGTCTTGGTTCCTTGATATATCTCGAAGTCCAACACTAAACCCCTATACTTGTTGTTACTACGAAATTTTTAAGACCTGCAGGCCGGGGTTTGTTACGAACAAACTGTCTGCCGGGGTAGCAACCAGTAAATGGAATAATTTGTTCGTCTATTGAGTATCGATCCACGAATCTTTCTATATTATGCTTCAATGATCGGTAATACTTGCCAAAACATGTATCCTTGAAATGTCAGCATAATGGAGCGATGTTCTCAGAATTTTGAACTGATTTTTGGTCATAGCTGATGAAATTTTATAAAGGTTGTGTCCCGCCTTCCAATATAAAGTTATCCGAGGGGACGGAATACATCCCATTATAAGAAACATACCATATAGCTTCTTAATTTTTCTTGAACTAGAATTTAGCAATATTCCGTTTATGTTAAAGTAGTACATGTTAGTCAAATTTTTGTCGTCGAACAACTTTTAGTATTCGCCTTTCAAAATCTGATACAATCCAACCACATGAGGTGCTCTGAGCCCCGGAAGTTTCTGTAGTTGGGTTATTTGGCTAAAAATATGTATGAAGAATTTACAAATAATCCTACTAACGAATTAAATATCAAAAACTAACCGGAACTAGTCCAACGACCTCCTCCTTATCGTCGTCATCATCATCTTTATGCTCGTGATTAAGATCAATCTGTTCACCAAATGCTTCTTGTATAGCCAAATCAGGGTCAAATTTTTCATCGTCTATGTCCTCCTTATCGGAATCAGCAAGCATTCTCTGTACCTCTGCATATTTTCATCTATTAACCATTTACCTTTGGCAAACACAACTGGAAAAAATTGACTGCGACTCTTGTGATTTTACTTTACTGTTGTCATAATACGATTGTTTTGTAGGCGAATGGTTGATGATTTGGCAACATTGCCATCGGATAGAGTTGGCCCTGGTATCTTTCAGCTGTAACAGTTTGACCAAGTTTCAGAAGCTCGTAGTAAATGACTCATTTTCAATCCCACCAGACAGTAACACTTTCCTGGCTTGAATATTCAATGTTGCAACTGATGTTGATGGCTGGCCTGGATCAACCCCTGGTTTTGTCCGTTTATGATTATCATACAAAATCCACTTTTCATCACCCGTAATGATTTTGTACAAAAAATTGTTTCTTTAATACCGAGAAAGCAAATTGATACAGATGTCCACTCGGTTTTTGGTTTCTTCGGTCCGTTTTTGAGGAACCCATTTTCTTTCTTTCTGTATTTTTTCTATAGCATGACATCAAAGTGATATTGCTTGGTGACACGAATTTTCATCCAATAAAACTTAAAGTTCATCGACCCTAAAATTGCCATAACGAAATCTTTGAAACCACAGACCCATCCAAGCTCAATGAGGAAAGTAAAGAATGGTTCACATACGATGATACAAAATAACCGTGCAATTAAAATTATGGCCACAGGCCTTCATCCAACGTGTATGAAGGACGATGTAAAGGAGGACCTAAAGGCAAAATATCTGCAAAAATAAGACGCAGTAAATATCCTGAAACAAGAGAGAGGTAAGAACAATGAAGTAAAAAAAGAGCTCTCCCACTCTTTATGCTTACTTTTAATAAAAAAGAGAAGAGAAAAATACGAGGCTAATACCTCAATCCAAAAATTCCAAAGTTTCAACCACACGCAAACATATTGCAGTCAAGAGCTTAGATGCATATAATGTGCTGGAAAACACAACGCAAAAGAGGTGAAATCAAGTAAAACCCAAGCGGATCCAAATCCACCGGTTATAGGTACAGGGCGGAAAACCTACCCCCAAATTGTACAACAATCTTCTAATGCTATTACTGATGACCCTCTTGAAAGGATATGTAGAAACATAGAAGCCATAAATGCTAGGCTAGCAAAACAAGAACGTGGAAGCTTTATAAAAGCGTTTAGAAAAGCAAGAAACCACGAACGAGGTAACAACCATCCTTTACTAAAATGAGCAGAACATTAGGAATTGTCATCTGGAAGGCGAACGGACTAGCGCAGCATGTTTCAGAGTTAGAAATTTTTCTACATTTTGAAAATTTAATTCTACCGTCTATTTGGATTTAGGGAAAATCACTCTACGATAGATCAAGTTCACAAAATAACGGATATACGAGTAATAGAAAACGCACTTGAGTAAAAGAAAATATGCTCCTCATCTTTTTAGATGTGGCAAAAGCTTTCGACATAGTTTGGCACCAAGGACTTGCATTTAAATTGCATCGAGATATACCTAAGCAGTTAAATCAAATTCTTAAATCTTACATTGCAGATCGGCATTTCCGTGTAAAATATAACGGAGAGTACTCTGAACTAAAAAGAATAGCAGCAGGCTTATCACAAGGTAGCGTACCGGGTCCTGTATTGTATATCCTGTACACCAGAGATATGCCAAATAAAGAAGGTGATAGCATAGCAACATTTGCAGACGATACAGCTATTCGGGCAACTGGAAAGAGTATAGCAGAAGCAACGACAAAACTTCAACAAGCATCCAACTCAGTGGGTAGCTGGACAAAGAAATGGTGCATTAGCTGGGTAAAAAATGGCGCAAATAGAGCCAAATACCTTGAGATGACTCTTGATTGCAAGCTTAGATGGCAAGAGCATGTTAAAAAAATGAATTGAACAAGTAGAAATTCTGAGCTTACCATACACAATAAATTGCTATTATATCGGCAAAGACGAGTACTTAAACCAGTATGGACCTTGCTGCTTACTCTTGTCACTCGTTTATGCTGTTTTGCGTGGTCGTTGGCTTCAACTGCATCTAATTGCGTTTCCTCTGACAAAGCTACCTTCTTGCATTGTCCGTCGTCCTCAATCGTCAAACGACTGATCTTTGTGATTGACCTTTTAAGTAAACCTCCGTTGGTGCTCTTTACTGTTACGGTTCTAACAAAACCATCGTTCCCACTATGTCTACCTCATGGATCCTTCCTAGAGGCCACTTTCCTGTAGGCAGATCATCAGCTATATTTTCTTCTGGTTTGTTCTATTTGTTTCGCAAAATGTTTTGATTAGCCACTTAGCTTGGTGGTAGCATCGTTCGCAGTGGTTTGCCTATAAGGAAATGTCTTAGTGTTAAAATTGTAAAGTCATTTGAATCTGATGATAGTGGGAGAAGAGGACATGAGTTGAAACATGATTCTATTTGACAAACAATTGTTGTCATCTCTTCAAACGTTAGATGTTGTTCTCCAATTATTGTACGTAGGTGATACTTGACGGATTTAACTGCCGCTTCCCATAGTCAACCCGTGTGCGGACTCCTTTGGTAGTTTTTCTCGTAGTTTAAATCGTTCCTTATAAGTTTTGAAGCCCCTATAAAGTTAGAGCCACAGTCTCTGTAGAGGTTCGAGCAATTACCTCGACGTGTTGTGAGACGCTCTAAATGCTGCTAAAAAAGCTTCAGATGACAAGTTGCTTACTACTTCTAAGTAAACGGCTTTTATTGTAAAACAGACGAAGACTGCTAAATAGTCTTTAAGCTTTTATCTCGTCCAGGTGAGCATCGGAGCTGGTAAGGCCCAGCATAACCCACTCCTGTGTGAGTAAATGGTCTTGTTGGAGTCATTCTTGCTGCTGTAAAATCTCCCATCAGTTGACCCAGTGCCCGTGCTTGATGTATGTAGCAAACCATACATTTATTGATGAAAGTTTTTACTACTGATGGACCGTTTATTATCTAATATTTCAGGCGAATGAAAGCTAGCGTGAGGGATTTGCAGCGTTGTGAAATGACTCTTATAAGGAATACTTAATGGATGTTCAATGTCGAAACAATTGGATTAAGGGTACGAAGTTTTGATTCGCTATGTTTGCCATGGTGATTGTCAAATGTTCTAAAGTAAAACTCTTGTGTTAACTTTAAGGGTAACTTTAAACTGTCATTAAGTTCTTTAGACGTCAGGCAGCTTGGTGATTATTTAGCTGTTCCTTTTGCAAACCTAAGAACGTAAGCGATGCTCCTTATAGCGTTTATGAACGATGAACATCGTTCTATCAAAGCCAGTATGACGCTTTGTTCTTTGGTTGCCGTAGTGAATGCGCATACTTGGTTCTTTCTATGGTCTCTATAACTTGTGGTTGTAAGGCATATTCAAAAGAATCTCTGAGCCAGCTTGGTCCATTCCACCAGAGAGGGTGATCTATTAAACTGAATTTTCTTCGGATTTCACTTAACCCCATTGGACTAACCCAATTTGGATTTTAACGGCGCAACCTTTGTTTAATAGCAGTGACTAAAATTAATTTGCTTTGGTTGTTTCTAATTTTAGGTTTGTAATAAACTACTGCTGCATATGCGTCTGCGAATGCATCACAGAAGCCGTGTAACTCGCCTGGATTGTCTGTGTTCTAATTCAGTGGGCAGTTGTGTGTTCCAACCTGTTCCTAATATCCATATTTTTGGTTTTATTATAACTAGTGCCAGCCACTCTATGAGGTCAAATAGTTTGCAAGTTTCGGATAACACTTTTCTCTTTGTTATATAGGTGTTTCGATATTTAGTGGTTTGATTTTAAAGTGGAAAATATCTTCTGTAGGATTCCATAAAATCCGAGGGTTTTGATAGTTTACCCTATTTCGATTTTGTTGTTGCTTCCATTTCGATATTTAGTATTTATATTTCCTAAATTATCTGCTGGTTGTTGCTACTCCATTTCCGCAGATTGAAACTTCCTTGCCTCAAACATTTATCTACTTGTTCCGCATCCTCCTAGTTTGTTTAATGGTATCCGCTCCTGATAGTATGTCATCGACATAAAAATTTTCAGGGACAGCTCTTTTTGCAGCTGTGTATGTATTGCCTTCACCTTGCGCTATCTGATATTTAGTAGTCTGTTTCTCCATAGTATCAGCTGATAGCTTTCACCTGGAGGGCTGATTTCTATTTGTCTAAACATCTTTTCGATGTCAGTTTTAAACACATACTTATGTTTCCTCCAGCGTAAGAATATATCTACGAGTTATTGTTGTCTTTTAGCTGAAGTGTCAAATACTACTCTGACCTTGGTTGTTAAGCTATCATCTTTGAGTACTGCATGGTGTGGAAGAAAATAGTTTCTACCTGCATCATCACGTTGGTTTATTTCTACCATATGACCTAATTTGATGTATTCATCAATGAAGCTTCTGTATTCATTTCTCATCTGTGGGTTTTTATTTAATTGTTTTTCCTTAGCTGTTTTCCTGGATTCGGCTAATGTAAATTTTTTTAAATGGTAATACGACCTAGTATGCACCATTTTCTAATCTTTTGTAGTTCTTATCAAAGTGCTCTACGCATTTCTGTTCATCACTGGTAAGTTCCCGTTCTACTTGGACTTCTTCAGTTTCCCAAAATTTCTTGAGTTGATTTTCTAAATCGATATGGGATATCATAGATTTTATGTGTTGATGTTGGATGTTTGAGCTTTTGAATTTTCCAAGCACAATCCATCCTAATTCTGTTTTTTGTGCAATTGGTTGTTCTGGATTTCTTTTTAAAATATCACTCAATCACGATCTTTGGATAATAATCTGCTCCAAGCAACATGTCTATGGGACCCGGTGTGTTATAGTTGGGATCCGCATGCTCTAAGTTGTTTAGAAGTTCCTAGCCTTCGGTTTCTATCTGTTGTTTTGGTTGCAGTGTCGTGAGTTTTTGAAATACTAAAGCATCTAAATATAATTCAAATTCGGATATTCTAACAGGTTGGATTTTGAGGCTCACTATTTTCTTACCTCCCCAATATTGCGACCACCGACTCCAGCTATTTTGGCACATACTTTCGGCCCCTTCAGCTTCAATTTTTGAACTGTTTCCTCGACAATAATAATTGCTTGAGACCCTGGGTCAATCGGGACTCTTAACCATTGCTGTTGGTGACAATACGCGTTATTTATCGTGATCTACGTTGGTTATTTGTTTAAATTTTTTTAATTCGCCCATGTTCGTGGTTTATATACTTTGGGCTTTGCTGTATGCAAAACAGTATGATGTATCCTCTTACAGATCGAGCATTTTGTCTCTAGGCCGCAATTGTTCGTCTGATGATAGGCATCTTCTACAGAGTTGGTGTAGTACCACTATTTGGTTTTTATCTGTTGCTGACAACCTCTTGAACCGTGGACAATGGTCTACTGTATGGTTCATTTGGCAACTTCTGTCTTGCGTTTCACTGACCAATTTTTTAGATAATGTGAAAATTAGAAATTAATTCCAGGAATCGACGTTTATTCCTAGGCTTCTGATTGCTTGTATGCACGAATTAGTTGTGTCGTACAAATTCCTAATTGCGGTTGCTGATTCTGTACTAATTGATGGTTGGTTTAGCAACGTATTTGGGTATAAGCTTAATAGCCGTCTGATTCCAAGTGGCCTATTAGGTTAGCTGTTGTTCCACTAAGATGGTTTTTTACCCGTGGGTATTTCAATCGGTTTTAGCTTTATTTCTAATGTTGTGCATCTTTGTGTAACTTTCTTTTAACGCTTCATAATCCCTTCTTGTGAAGTATCCTAGCCTCTCATGGTCATCGACTCAAGCCTCGATACAAAGCTCTTCATTCCTATCAATTATTTGATTCTTCGCTCGCTGTATGTACAGCGGAACTTGTTTCTGGCCTTCGCTATTTCTCTGTAAATTTTTGTAGGCCAAATCGAAATAAAATGTGAAAGCGTTTTTGATGAAAATCAAATGAGCAAATGTTATTGAGTGAACCATACCAATTTAATGAATTCATTACTTGTAATTAAATCAGTGACTTACAAATTGTATAAAGTCTCTAATATTCCATCTAAAAACTAGACAAAACATAATTATTCATCTCTCTAATTATTATGTAGTAGATACAACAGAAACACTATGTACAAATAATATTGCCCTATTCATCGTCATTGTCTTCCAGTATACACTACAGAACTCTACTTCTTAAAAGCAAACTAATTAAATCAACTTCACTCATAAATTAATTGTTTCAACAGAGAGCAAAAAAAGTGTTTTTTTTTTGCTTCTGATATTAGAACATCAAACTAATTTCAAATAAAAGATATTAATTTTCCTAGCTTATATACCAACACACATTAACAGTTTTTTGTGCTGGAGAAAAATTTTCCAACTTTTTTTTTTGTTTTTGGAAAAATCTTTCATAATACATAAATAGCATCAACATAACATCAAAAATTAGTTTTTCCAAGATCTTGCTTCTACTGCTCTATATACGAGGATACTCCGTACACACACACACACACACAATCTAAATGACGTGCATATATACGTATTGAAATATGAATTAAGATAATAAAAACTATAAACAAAAATTTTATGAATATCTATTTGAGAAGAAAATGAACAGTAAGATGAAGATGTATTATGATGATAAGTAAAAAGATTTTCTTTTTTGTTGTACTCGTATATAAAGATAAACCAAGAGCTAAACGAGAAAAATGAAAAATGATATGATCAAAATCATCAAAAACATAAATTTGCACTTATTGAACTTAGACAAAGAATATCTATGTGCTCTTACATGAGTATGGTACGTAACTATGTACACTACATAAAAATGTGTATCCTCAACAAAAAAGATTTATGATGGTAAGTTTCAGATGATTTTTCCATGTGGTTTTCCTAAAAACAAATTTAATCTGTGCTTTCATGTATATGTACTCGTATGTACGAGTATGTGTACATTTTTATCTAGTCAAGTAGTTTTGTATAAATATTTTTAATCAACAACCCAATTGTGTCTATATCAGTATATATACCTAGAGTACCTAGAGTTAGTCTTATCTATAGAGAATAAAAGTCAGGATATACATGATATACGTTTTACGTTTTACTTTAGTAAATCCTAATCCTAATAAATATATATAATGGATTATGATTAGACAGATGTATGCAACATATCCAGTGCACACAAACCTAATTTTTCGTTTAAAGTGTTCGGGATCAAAGACGCTTTAGGCGGGTAAGTAAAAAAAAAGAAGATGAAGATATTTTAATGGAGCGCGCTCAAAAATTTTGGTTGAGGTGTTCGCGCGCAATCCTTGATGGGTGAACTGCCAGGGTCAATTATTGATTTTGCAAGATTATGACTTGGTGCTTCGATACAAATTAATTTTGTTGGCTTTAATCTTGCCACCTTTCGTTGTACGTATCCCAATCAAAATGCGGTGAATATTGAAAGTTGATGATTTGCGTACTCTTTTGTAATTCGCAACCCGCCAACAATTAATCGGCAGCCTGGATCGAGTCCAATCATAAAATCGCAAACGTTAATATGTTTAACGAATTTTCAATAAATTTCTTTGTACCGCCATCTCGGCTTCATGGTTGTTGTTGTGCAATTTTCGTCGTTTAATTTTACTTGGTTTAGATGTATCATCATCCGCATCATTTTTAATCATAGAAAATGATATTGCCACACCATCGGTCAAATCCATCAAATTTTTTGTACTCGTTTCCACTACCGCAAACTTAAAATATTTTCGCCATTCTGTGTCACAAACGAATATCTTCCATGGTCCTTTGAATAATTTTTGTGAACAAAGAAGTTGATATAGCGCATACGAATCATATTTCAACACATTTGGAGCATTAAGTTAAAATCTCAAACCGATTCAAACAGATGAATCATACACAGAAAACTTATGAGTGATACACAGTCACCATTCCATACCAAATCAACCCTAACCGCTAGATCCCTAGACAGAACCAACTTAGGACGTACTCGATCCCAAACAACCTCAAAATCACAAACACCACCAATCCTTCCACCAAAACCAAGTAATTCTAGACCTCAAACCCCAACAATTCATCCATCAAAATCAAACGAATCTAAGCTAGTTGATACTCAACAACGACCAATAGTTGCACCACTACCTCAACCACCCCTCCCACCAACACTAAAAAGACCAACAGAAAACCAATTTGCCACAAAATCAACAACGTCAAAAACTTTACAACATAATCCATCACAAAATCAAAGCCCAATTGAATCACCAGCAATAGTACGATACTGGTGGTATCACCGCAAAAACCACTCGAAACAAATTTGATCCCAATTAAAACCACAGAACCAGCAACTACAAACACAACAGATTCAATAAATCATCTCAAGCTCAGTCCCAGAATTCAGTGGCGAAAACTCAACTAGACGAACCGACGACTTATTCAGATTCACAGCCACAGCCGACAATATATACAAAACCCTAAACACAGAAGCCGAGAAGAATACATTTAACACCCTAATAAAATTAAGACTAACCGCTGAAGCATTCACACGAATCACCAAACGGAACATAGATGATTACCCGACACTTCGAGAACTACTCAACAAAATGTATACAAAAACATATTCATTGACCGAATTAGAAAAGGAATACACAACCCTACGACAGAGTGACGGCGAAACAGCACGCAACTACGGATATAGATTATTAGAAGCCTTAGAACAATATAAAGCAGGATTTAAATCAAAATTTAAATTGAATCAAATCGACCCATCATATGCAGAACTTCTAGAAATAAATTCTGTACAAACATTCAAAACAGGACTGAATAACACAATCCTAAGAGAAAAAATAATTACCTCAACAGCCCAAAACATAGAAGACATCATTAACGAAACAGAAATCATCGAAAAAATGCTTGCCGCAACCCCTACCCATATACACACATGTACCACAACCTATTAATCAACAAATCATAATATGTAACTATTGCAATCAACCAAATCACACATGGGACAGATGTCGCACACGAATCAACCAAGAAAATATGAGAAGAAACGTAACGCAAACACAACAGTATCATCCACAATTCCAAAGAAACCAGAATCAAATGTATCAACCTAAAAACTCATATTACAACCAAAATCGACCACAGAACCGCAACAGACAATATTCACCACCGATACAACAGAAACATCAATTCAACCAGTCAACTCCATTCAAACTCCAACAAAACCGGAATCATTTTACTTCAGTGCAACATCCAACACATTCAAGGCCAAACCCTCAAACACATAGACCCGCACCAAAGTTCTGTTCCCACTGTAAAGTAACCACAAGTCACACATTCGACGAATGTCGCAGCAAATTTTTAAACAAAAACTATAACCCAACCAATAACCAATTCCGTCCATCCACCCCTCCTGATACTATAGACCCATCCGACAAATTTAAAAACATGCATATCAATATGATATACCCGCAATCAATTCAAGATCCAGAACAAGCAGAACATTATAACCAGGGAAACTCCAACGGATCCGACCAGTAATCGGAGAGTCACTGCAACCGGATCCCCTACAACCTTATCTAACACTAAACCATCCCGAAACCGAGTACATACATTCTCTCCAAATGGGTATCATTCCCAATACATACCTACAGAATCACCACACATCAAACCATTACGAATCGAATCTCGAAACCCACGAATCCCACATAAACCACACAGAAAACTATCCTCGAAAACTAACCGCTAAACACCAACCAAACTTAAACACTCATCATCCAAATCACAACCCATTGAGCAATCAATCACCAAATCAATTATCAACCATCCCTTCATCATACTTAATTCATAAGCAAAAGAGCCCAGACGCTCAAAATCTATTCAATCAATCATCAGTCGCCACTATAAAAAATTTAGTTTATAAGCATACGAGCCCAGACGCTCATAATATAATTACCAACCAAATATCAAATCCACCACATAACAATCATCCAAACACAGAAACCTTTTCGACATATTTAGATAATAAATCAACGAGCCCAAATGCTCAAATTACAAACAATCAATCATCAAATAAACCACATGATAGCTATTCAAACCCAGAAATCTTTCCAACACACTTAGATAATAAGATAATGAGCCCAAACACTCAAATCATAGCAAATCAAACATTAAACGATTCGCAAAACTCATATACCCTCCCAACATGTTTAGTCAATAATGACGACAATTATTCAAGAATAGACACCTCTTCAACAAATCAAATTCATAACCAAACCAACCCAAACACCAAAAACGAACCTCATAATAATGAAACCAATGAATTCCCAAATCAAGCCAACAATCCTATACCGAGCCCAACCGCTCCCTCATCCAATTTTGGTAATAAACAACCAACTCCAAACACCCATAATATAATTTATGATACGAAAATCAAACAGTTACCAAATCAATCACCAGTAAATCTTAGGAGCCCAAACTTTGGTAATCCAGTAAATAACAAAAATCATACAAGCCAAATTACCCCATCACTAGTCAATGTGAACTACCAAATTCAAGACCCACCACATCAAACAAAGAATCTTACAAATCCAGATACCCCTTCAACAAATTTAGCTAAAGAATCTAACAATCCAAACACTCACAACCCAAGTTTTAATAACAAAAACCACCCATCAGAAAACTTTACGAATTCAGACTCTAATACCCAAACCACAAATCTATCAAATTCAGCAAACGTTCACTTGAACTCAAACTCAATAAACCAAATAGATAATTCAATAAAATTAGACAAACATAATCTACTAGACCACGAATTCGATGAAATTGAAGAAAATATCTTAAGAAACCTTCTACATCCCGAAATTCCTACGATGATAAACTTAATGTCAAGATATAAGACCAGCAGAGATACCTTATCACCAATTATAAACGAAATACAACCATGTCTTCTATTAGACTCAGGAGCCGACGTTTCGCTCATAAAAATAAGATATGTAGAAAATCTCGATGTCAATACCCGAGACACCATCAAACATAAATTCTATACCGTGCCAAATGATTTCCCCATAACTGAAGATGGAATAATTGGAAGAGATTTCTTCACCAAATTCAAGATAGATATACTTTACAGGGCCCCTATTCCTGAATACGAATTCGATTAAAAATGGTTCGAATTCGTATCATTGGTATTCTTGAATTCGAATTCGAAAATCTTCAACACGGATTTATATAAGAACGAAACGTTTATGAATTTCCCCTATCGGGCAATACGAATTCGAGTAGTCTTTGCTCGTTCATGAACGAATATTTATACGACGACATTTTAGTTAACGACATCCAACTACAACAAGAAAAATAACAATGTAAGTAAATTATTTAAAAAATTTTGATAATTAAAACGTTATTTGATTCATTTAATTATTTTTTAAAGTATTTATTAATAATTTATAGAAATATTTAGCCCAAAATTACGGTTTCTGTTTTTAATATGTTGATGTTTATTTATGTGTGTATTTTTAGGGCCAAAGTAACTAAATCTAAACAATACGAATTGCTGGATTCATTTATGGAAGGACATCCAGCGTTGGCTAAAGGCTATAATACCACAGCAGATGGTAGAATATCTGCCAAATTATTATGGGCGGATATTACCAGCCAACTAAATAGCCATGGACCGCCAATAAGAGATCCTGAAGGTTGGAAGAAAGTATGGGCTGACTACAAATTCAATATAAAAAAAAATTGAAGCTTAACAAATTAAGTATTTCGGGGATAGGCGGGGGCCCATCTCGAATCCAGTCATTTTCACCCACAGAATAGGCGGTAATTACGCTTATTGATTTGAAAACTTCAGTTGATGGTTTCGTCAATACACCATCGCTTGGTGATAATATTTTACAAATACCAAATTTAACTGAAGACCAAACAACTTTGTCTGACGAATTAATTGATGAAAATGACGAAAACATTAATGTTGAACCACAAACACCGAGAAGAGCCACAGGTACAAAAGCTTCAAGGAACCATCTACTATCACAAGAAATAAATTTGCAACAAACTTTCCACGAAGCGATAATCATCAAAATAGATTCACTAGCCAACGTATTAAATGATTGTAACAAATCTTTAAGGCGTTAAGATAGATTTAAAGATAGATAGATTTAAAAAAAAAGAAATACAGCTGAAGGAACAGGATAAATTTAAAAGAAAAGGACCGCCCCGACAGTCGTAGGCTAAAAGTTGAGGAGTTAGAAATTAAAAGGCAAAAATTAGATGTTCATTATCAATCGGGCGCACAATATGTATGTGTGTTCCATCCACACATCCGATAACACCTGGAAATCCGGTTTGATGATAAAACTGTTCTACCGCCAATTCTTTATCGCTCTCTGGTTGCCGGAAAGAAACCCACTTACGACACATATTATCCTCAATGGCACTAAAAACGTCCGACAATATTTTCGAAATGCTCGATTGTGACATTCCAACCAAAAAATCTTGACCTACGCTACCTTGATAACTGCCATGTGCACAAAACCTAAGCATTGCAGCTATTTTTATCGAATTTGGAATTGATGTTGATCTTGAGCGGATCGGCAACGCATCCTCTAATTCATCAATTAAATATTTAACAGCCGGTTTGGAGAGTCGAAATAAACGCAAAAATCTGAAAGTGGTCGAAAGACATTGTTCAATAATATATACTTCCATAGGAATAAAGCGCATTTTACTTACTTAACATCAGAAAGTGCAAACATATTAGACTCATCCCGAATTTGCCGATATCTAATTGCGCATGTATTTTCAATTTCTTCGTCGCTGGATAAATAGAGTCCTATTGAGTCCATTATGTCGATTATATATTTATTCAAATAAACAACTATATGATTGTTACACAAAATTTAATAAGGCACAACCAAACACAAACTATTATTTATTAAAACAAAAACAGAAATGTCAAAATTTTATATTTTTTGTCTCACATTTTAAAGGAAATTTTAGAAAAAAATAATTCTCTTTATGTACACTGTAAAAAATAAAATTTGGAGTACGTTCGAATTCAGGAATAGCAATTTATTTTCGAAACGAGTTGCATTTTCGTATCGTATTCAGGAATAGGGGCCCAGTATCAATAAAATAAGAATCTTAGACTCACTCATACCATTCTCAAATCAACCGTTAAAACAAATCATTCTCCCAGCACGTAGTGAAACCATAATCGAAATTTCCACCCCTTTAAATGAACCCTGGGCCCCTATTCCTGAATACGATACGTATCGTGTGACGTTACGAAAGTTCATATACGATACGAATTTAAATTGGTATTTCTGAATACGATCGTACGTAATTGTTTGGTGTGTGTCCTTGCTATAAGGGAAATTTATTTTAAATGGTTTTACCTGCAATAAAATTGTTCGACTTGTTATATTTTGATGTTTTATTTCACTATTTTGAGTTTTGACGTTTTGGTTGGTATTGAAATGGATGCAATATTATTCTAGATTTTCGAATAACCGTCACTTATGATTTGGGAATTATTATATGTTGTAATAAAAATAATAAATAGTAAAATAAAATTGGAATATTGGGTAAATAAAATATATTGTATTTTTGTGGGGCCTCCAAAAAGGATCGAAAATATAATTGAACAACCGAATAATTTCTAGTGGTGTGATAGTGGCCCATGTCTTGCAACTCCAACCTTTAAGTTTAAATTAATTGGTTTTATAATTAAATATAAATTTCTTATGTTTTTTGTAAATATTTCAATATATTTTTTGAATTGTGGCCCCCCGGGTTTTTAACAGTGCTCTTGACCCTGTTCTACATTCGGTCATTTACTGTAGTACGTACTAAGTACATATTGACTATGAGTAATTCATATATGTATTTATACTCTCATATAAATTGACGTAAACAATTTATACGGCCATGTTTATGTTTTAAAATAAAAGATTTTCTTTAAAGTTTTTATAAAATAATGTATATTTTATTTTGAACTCAAATAAATTTTGGTTTTTCTATGGAGACGTTAACTAAATATTCATCGTACAAAAATTCGTTCTTGAACGTCTAAAAATTATTCGAATTCGTATTGTCAGATAAGGGAAATTTGTGAACGTATCAAGTAGGTACGAATTCGTATTACAATTATACGTATTCGTATTCAGGGCCCCTATTTCTGAATACGAATACGATAAAAAATTGTACGAATTCGTTTCATTGGTATTTCTGAATACGAATTCGTGTATTTGTAATACGAATTCGTACCTACTTGATACGTTCACAAATTTCCCTTATCTGACAATACGAATTCGAACAATTTTTAGACGTTCAAGAACGAATTTTTGTACGATGAATATTTAGTTAACGTCTCCATAGAAAAACCAAAATTTATTTGAGTTCAAAATAAAAAAATACATTATTTTATAATAATTTTAAAGAAAATCTTTTATTTTAAATTTAAACATGGCCGTATAATTTGTCTACGACAATTTATATGAGAGTATAAATACATATATGAATTACTAGTAGTCAACATGTACTTAGCACGTACTAGAGTAAATGACCGAATGTAGAGCGGGGTCAAGAGCATTGTTAAAAACCCGGGGCCATAATATGTTGAAATATTTACAAAAAACACAATAAATTTATATTTAATTATAAAACCAATTAATTTAAACTTAAAGGTTGGAGTTGCAAGACATGGGCCACTATCACACCACTAGAAATTATTCGGTTGTTCAATTATATTTTCGATCCTTTTTGGAGGCCCCACAAAAATACAATATATTTTATTTACCCAATATTCCAATTTTATTTTACTATTTATTATTTTTATTACAACATATAATAATTCCCAAATCATAAGTGACGGTTATTCGAAAATCTAGAATAATATTGCATCCATTTCAATACCAACCAAAACGTCAAAACTCAAAATAGTGAAATAAAACATCAAAATATAACAAGTCGAACAATTTTATTGCAGGTAAAACCATTTAAAATAAATTTCCCGTATAGCAAGGACACACACCAAACAATTACGTACGATCGTATTCAGAAATACCAATTTAAATTCGTATCGTATGTGAACTTTCGTAACGTCACACGATACGTATCGTATTCAGGAATAGGGGCCCAGGAATACCAATTGTACGAATTCGTATATTTTATATTCGTATTCGTATTCAGGAATAGGGCCCCTGCATATGCCAAGCAACAGAAATCAAAAACGGAATTTTTGTACCTCACATATTACTTCAACCACATAACATGAAAGCGAAAATCATGATTGCCAACACCTTAACGGAAAATGCAATATTAACCAACTTCGAGCCAACCCTAGAACAAATACCAAATTATTTCAAATACTATACCGAACAAATCTATAACACGGATAAGACATAACATTTGGCCTGTACAACGCCTGTTGTATTTGAGTATTGGTACAAGTCTGAAATGTTTTAATCCTTGCACATCGTTGTAGATTATAGAAAAATCTTATTTGTATATTCTTATTTATTTGTGATATCGTTAAATTTTGTACCATCCCACTGTAAATGTTGTCCTAAGGCTTCAAGTAATTCAGGATTTGGTGTTTTTTCACTTTTTTCATGAAATAACGATGTTGGATTATACGTCTCATAGGTATTTTCGCAGAAATTTTCGAATTCTCGTGTATGCATGCATCCAAATATTATTTTGACAAAGTGTTGCATATTTATTTGCTTCGGCTACGAATAAATTTTTTTTATATCATTTATCGTAAGCGCAATCCCTATACTTACTTCGACTCCGTCGAGCTCGTATTTTGCTTTGGATCCATTTAACAAATGAAAATAAAAGTTCAGAAATCTTATCGATGACATGCATCATCATTTTGCCATTTTTTTGTACACCGGATAGTGAGCGTATCGAAAAGTTTCCACAAATAACGATGACATTTTGAACATCTTGTTGTATTTTTAAACACTTGTGAATGCAAACAGTTTGATTTTAAACCACATTTTACATTAACATATTTTTTATTAATGATTAATTCTTTATTTTCGTCATTGCCACTGTAGTATAATTTACGTTTGGCCATAATGTCATCTACCCGTGAAAAAAAATCAATACTGTATGTACTTGAAACAGGGATGATATTGGTAGGAAATCAAAAGTATTAAATTTATGAGGATCAGGGTACTGAATCTTGAAGGTCTACACATTTATCGAAAATACCAACATTTCAACAACTTTACAAGCAAATTTTAAGGTAAATGAAATTGAATTTGGTGAGACTCACATAAAAATAGCATTTTGTAGGACTCAAGTCACAATTTTAATTAATGCATTCTAGCACAGCAGAGGTAAAAGCAAGTTAAATCAATTAATCTTGACCATACTTACACCAAAAAATTCTTGCAAATCTATCGTAATTTAGAAACGGGTTTATTTGAATGTAATTCATGAATGTTAACGATCCACAATTTTTTGTCTGCCAAGCAGTGGGATTTTAACTGTTAATTGCCTCTGGCGCTGTTTTTAAAAAAGTTTCCAGAAAATCATTAAAACTCTGTCAATCATAATAGGACTCGATTTTACTTGAGGAAATGAATTACTTTTTTCGCTACTTAGCTATGTTTGCTATTGCAGACCTGCATTGCTCGTTTGGTAACAAATACTTATTGCGTTATGTTATAGATCTTATCAGAATCTCCGCAATTATTATTTCTAATCCTGAAACTTTGGACTGCAAAGAACGACGTCAAGTAATTCCTATTTTCTGTTTATTTATGGATTACTGAATGACTAGACATTTTGTAATCTTTCTATGAAATCCTGCTGTGGTAGGTTCTAAAGTAATTAACCGCCTGAGCAAAAAAAATTTGCTAAATAGGTAAATATCTCTTCAAAATGGCTGGTTAATATTGAGGATTTTCTATTTACACTATATGTGCGGCCCCATTTGTGAAGTTAAACAATTTGTCATTTTTGTTGTACTATTTTGGCAAGCGTTGCCTCAACGTTTTATCGGAATGGGATTAAACTATTCTTGACCACTTAAAGACTTTTTTAATTACCATTTCTTACCCCTAACGTAATTTTATATTAGCAGCATCAAAAATATTTAATTAATTCACAACACGAGAAGCAAATTTGCAGAGAATTAATAAATTTTAAATTTATTATCTGGACTTTAGACCAATCATTTAAACCAATAAATATGGATATTGCTGTGCTATATATACTAAAGGTTTCGTTTGAAATTGTTGCATTTCGCATAAGGCCTTTACAAGATTTTACACATGGCTCAAAATATTCAATCGGATTAAGTATCCTACTTTTAAATTAAAACTGTGGAACACCTCTGATATGAAACCCAATGGATTGCATCGATCGATTTACGATTGATATTTCTAAAATTTTCTCTAAAGTACTAAAAATAGCTTGAATGTATCGAAGTACTTTCATACAGCCAAGGTATCGAAAAAAGTACTTTAGTATCGATAATATCATCCCTGCTTGAAACTGGCGTTATGCTTTTTATGTAAAACAAAATTAATAAAATAAAATTAATAAATCAACATTTTTCAATGCTAAGGCAACAAGATTACATTTTTTTGTGTGATTCCATAAAATTTTGTTCAAAAGTTCATGGCTAGCTGTGATATTTACAAACAAAAATTTGTTCAGTGAAAATTATTGCTTTGCAATTTGATCGTTTACTGTGAAATTCACTTAAAAAATCACTTCTATACTTTTTTGAATAAGGTAGATTTTGGACGTTATGGTTGATTTTCCAAAATCATGTACATATACACACACGTTTGTGTTAGTAAGTCGTGAAAGGTATAGACGGAGGTGGGGCTAAACTAAACATTTTTCATAATTTCCATAACAACGGCTTAACAGCTTCAATATTACGTATATTGCAATATACACACCGACCGGTAATTTTGCGACAATATCACTTCTGTTGATCTGCGATATGTCATCAATTATTGGGTAAACATAAAAATTATTATGCTTTCTTAAAAATTTAACATCAATATCATAAATATTGAATACACGTTCAATTTTGGCAATATAATAAACTGAATTTCCTGTAGGTTGCTCAAATTTTACTAATACAAAATCTTCTGTGTTAATTAAGATTTGGAAGATTTTCGTCATTTTCATAAAATATGGAGCAGTCGTCAGAATCAGGCACATCTATAAGAGTTTCAGATTCCGACGTTTCATCAAGCTCTTCAGGTGGTGCAGGTTTTAAGCGTTTTCTCTTTCTATTACGTTTGTCGTGGTTTGCTTGATTTATTAATTCGATTCTGTTTTTCTCGAGAGTAAAAACGAAAAGTTCAGCTTTTGGATACGGTTTTATAAGTTCTAAAAATCTTTCTGTAAAATTGTTTGTTTATATGTCATCAAATGCAAGGCGGTTAAGGGGCCAAATTCCAAATTCCACTTTCATAAGCACGCTTTGCGAGCTGAGGAATATCATAGATGGTTATTAGTTTTCCTGGATGTGTTACCAAATAATCGTTGAATGCCACCTTGTGCGAACCGTGTGGTGGAAAAGAGTGGAGCACAATTCCCTACATTCTTGCAAAATCAATCGCCGGCAATGAGCAATGGCTGTTGTGGTTGTCCATCAATAATATAATTAGATTGTCCTTGGTACATTGCGAATGCTTTTGAATGCGTTTCAGAACTTCAGGAAAGAGTTCGACAGTCATCCAACCAGTCTTCGAAGCCATTCCTAAACTCTCAGTTGGAGCTCTTTGTAAAAAGTGTCCTTTATAGCGCACATGCAGAAATATAAACACTGGTGGAACAGAGTTTCTCGCAGCATTAACGATTGCAGTGAACGTTACCAACTCACCACGTTTTCCAGAAATGATTTGACTAACTTGTCTTTTAGATTTGTCTGCAATAACCTGTAAAAGGGAAAACAATTAAATTATAAATTTTAATTTTTAAGTTAGTGCCAGTTGTGCCAGTTTTATCCAGGTTAAATATCTTAGAAGCATTGAATGTATATCGTTCTAATACTTTCACATAATTTTTAAAGAATTCGCCTATATTTGTAGCATTGAAAGCAGTAGCTCTAGCTAAACTTGTGTCCTCGGGTTTTTTTAAGCTTAGTTCAGGATGATTGTCATATATCCATACATCCAGTCCCGCCCGGCTGCTTCATTTAAGTCCCAACTGCCAGGATAAGATTTGCCCAGTGTCTGAGCGTACTGATAAGCCAGATTATCCGTTTAAACGTACGTAAGGCCACAGTTTATTTGAGAAGATCGTAGTTAATATTTGTTCAGCTCTTCCTCGTCATTTATGGAAAATACCTGTCTGTGGTGGGCCGACTTTGGAATCTTGGTTAAATTATATTCACTCTCATTTCTCGACTCCTCTTGACGCATCAGTGGATATGGATTTCTGGCCAAATTTACCCGCTTGAACAGGGTGTTATGATTTATTAAATATTTTAAAGCAGTTCCGCGAATCGACTGTTTTTTTTATAAATCACGGTTTACAAAATCCCGGTTTTCAAAATCCCGGTTTTGTATAAAAAAATCTCCCGATTTTTAGGAAATCTCGGTTTGAATTTTTAAAATTTCACATGTGGGAAAATGGGACTCTTAAATTATTTTTGACAAAATTCAAAAATGAGCTTGCAATAAAGTTCTATAAAATGGCTAATAGGGATGGAATTTGGCCATTTCTTAACAGATTTTGTTGAAATTCGATACGTGCAATGGAAATGGAATTCTAAAAATGCTGCATTAACAAAATATTGCTTTAAATATAAAAAGTAAAATATTAAAGTCGAAATTCGAACATAAATTCGATTAAAAGAAAGTCGATGTTTTTTCTTTCGACTATATTTTTTTCGACTAAATTTTTTCGTCATTTTTGTTTTAGATCAATAGTTTTTCGATATTTTATCATTCGATAATTTTGTTTCGATGTTTTCGAAAACGGTCAAATGACCCTAACCCCCCTTTGACACTTTCGGCCCTTCGACACATTCGGCACCCCGGCTACATTAGGTCCTTCGATCTTTGCCACATTCGGCTTTTAGACACATTCGGCCCTTTGAAATTCGGCCCTTCGTGTCCATTTTCTGCTAGTCAACTGTGCGAGAGTTTTTGCAGCCGGTAGTCCCTACAATTCAAAATTTTTCTAGTGAAATTTTGAGCAGATACCTCGCAGCCTTGGTTTTTTCTAGTAAATTTTTGGGCAAGATATCTTATTTTCGGTAAAAATATTATTAGTCCGGCCGGTCCGAATTAATAAAAATATTTTTTTCAAAATCAAGACTTTAGAACCTTTTTAAAACCGGGATTATGAAACGGGGATTTCGTAGTACCCATTGGTATAAACGCTTCAGAAGTGGCGATTTCGACATTGAGGGCAAGAAGCGCTCCAGTGGCACTATTGTGGTAATTCCCCGGGATTAAGGAACTGGGGAAAGATTCTATATGTAATTTTTATTTAAACGTATTTTTTCTGGCATGCTGAGGTAAAAGGTTAATGTTAATTTTTTTGAAAACAAAATTAAATGGGGAATAATTTTCACTGCCAATTTAGATATGGAAAAACTATTCCCATTTTATAAATATTTACATCAAACTTATCTCCTCAGTAGGCTGGGAACAATAGTTGAACAGAAATTACATATAAATTCTTTCTCCAGTTCCCTATTTCCAGAGAATTACCAGAATAGTGCCACAGGAGATCAAAAATGTTTAAAGACACCGAGTTGCGATCGTTATTGGATAAAGATGATACGCAATCTTAAGATCAACTTCCAAACGTTTACATGATATGGAAAAAATCCAAAAGAGGGGAAAATGGGTGCTTCATGACTTGGCTGAGAGACAGATGATAAATCTAAAATCCACTTACAAAATTTTGCTTTCACGGCCTCAAAGAAAGGGCTTCCGGCTTCGAATTGTTACGGAAGATCAGAAATTAAACTTTTTTAAGAATCCCAAACGCAAAAACTCGTGACTTTCACCTGGCGAAGCATTAACATCGACGGGGGCGGGGCGACCAGCACCATCAAAATGCTGAGAGGGGATCTGCTACTCACCCACCTTATTCGACAGACCCGGCCCCCTTGGATTACCACTTCTTCCGGCCGATGGTGCATGGTCTGGCAGGACTACACTTGGCCAGTTTCGAAAAAGTGCAAAATTGTTGGATGGATGGTTTCGGTCAAAAGACGCGTCGTTTTATCGTCGTGGTTTCGTCGCATGCTTATTGCCACAGAGATGGAAAAAATGTGTAGATAGCGAAAGCCAATACTTTGAATAAACCGTTTTTTATTCTTTTATTGAAATTATCCATGTTTCATTTTTTCAAAAAGAACCCGGAAATTTAGTTGCGCACCTAGTAACTACGCGGCGTAGACAATACGGCACAAGATTGCCAAGACTAAACAACTAACAAGATCTTCGTATTTTAAGGTGACATAACTGGAGAAACCATGTGATAAACCTAGATATTTGAAAGATCAACGTGCAGGGGGCAAAATCCTTTCATGGGATGTGCAAGCTGGAGAAAGAGACAGAGAAAGTGTTTTAAAGGCCGATTCTTACATACAGAACAGTCAATGGTCATATCTTAAGGTCAAACCATATAAATTAAGATTTTTTTAAGTTTCAATTTCCTCGTAAAATCAGTTCTACTAACCCAAACGGCCGAAATTCACTCGTACAATAATTTAAAAAAACAATCCGATTTTACTTTTATGATAAGGTATTATTCTGACTCATAACAATCGTCTAGGAAAGGTATTCAAAATATTCCGTTGATAATTCGATTAGTTCTTAAAACCTTTTCGTTCATTCTTCTTCTATATCGAAAGAAATCCAACTTTCTCTTAAATTGCCGTAATATTAGCAATAAAAATTTGGTATTAAAATTAAATTATAAATCGATTAAACGAATTTGTCATTCATAAATCATCTTAATGACGACGTACACAAACAACAACAAAAATATTATTGACGCGACAGATTTCCATCACAATTTTAAGTGGGGATAAGAAAGCAACACAAAAAAAATATCCTGTAATTATTCGTATTTTCTTTTATCACCAAAGAAATTTGTTTACCTGAATTGGTTGTTTTGTCGCCTAATCGTTGTCGATTTTTATTCTATTTACGAGTATATACGGGTTGTCCTCCACAGCGAGGCCATTTATACCTAAATACAATGTAGATTAGGTTCATAAAAACACCTTATCTGATTTCGGTGGAAAATGTAAGCAAAATTCACTTGTATTTTAATGTTTGTTACTCAAAGTAAACAGTTTACTGCTGTTAGCAGCACGAATATGAATTTACTCGATAAAATGGTAGATAATAAAAAATCTTCCGGGAATCAGGCGATGTGAATAAATTAAATACACATGGGTCGAATAAATTATCCAATGTCCTAGGGGCCGAATATGCAAATTTCTCAATTATCGAAAAAATTATGAAACGTGAAAAGGGTAGAATTTGCAATTCTTAAAATTCGTATTTTCGAGTAACTAATTTTAAAAAAAATCAAAATCAATAATTAAAAATTATTTTATTCTTAAATATTTTATTGAATAAATTACAAAACTATAATCATAAATTTACCTCAATTGTTTTTGAATTAGTTACAAATCGATTACAAATCAATTCAAATCGAGATCCCTGAAACGAACGCAGGGATGTCGATTCAAGTAGTAAATGAAACACAATTTATAATTACAATAATACAGATAATTACGCAGCCATTTCGTCAATAAACCGATCAATCGATTCAATTCCGCCGGCCTTTTGTAATTCTTCATATTTTTTAATTGCACTTCTCACAAATTCGGTTGCCCGTGTAATACGGTCCGGTGTCAAATCCAAAGTTCTACCCGCCTCAGCAACTTTATGTGTTGCCTCTTTTGCCTCTACATCATTTGTTGAAATATGTATTGTGTTTTCAGCTGAAGTGCCCTCTTGCTCTAGGTGGTGATTTACATGATCAACGGTTTCAGCTACCGACTCGACTGTATGGGCAATTTTATCTTTCATATTCGATTTAACGTGCTCGGTCCAATTATGGAAAGGAATTGCTAATTTGTTGAGAGTTAATGAGCATATCGATGTTAATGAACAGACGAGATGCACGATGAGACCACCGACACCGGCGGCTGCAGCGGCGCCCAATAATATGGCACCAACTTTAACAATTACACCAAAGATTACTGAAATGACGGTGAGCAAACCTTTTGGTATTAAAGATATGAGCCACTCTAATCCGAACGGTGATAACACGGTTTTTAGTGCTGGTGCTAAACTTTTTTCGGGTGTTTTTACCGCTCCGAATACTGGAATCAATCCTTGTGGTAGGTGGCTTATGAAATTATTTAAATCTGGGTAGGTGCCATCACCATCCGGAAGTTGGGGCACTAAATATCCCTCGAATCCGTCTTCCACCCGGTATTCATTATTGTCGGGATCATAAGTAGCGGAATACGGGGTGGGCGGGTAGGGTCCGCCAAATGAACTAACATATTTTTGCACCGCATCGTGAGGCATATACGCTTGATACAAATTTGGATCAAATCCGGCACTTTCGAATAACTTTAATTAGATTTTATTAGTTACAACGCCATCAACACAAAAATTCGTTTTATACTTACATTTAAATTTTCCATTGCGGATGGATGTGGCGGGCTTAGCGGTGTAAATCCACTTTGCGAATCATACTGGATATTATTATTATTGCTATTATCAATCTTATTGTTGTTCACATTTTCTGGCGGCGTATCTGATTTAGCCACAGCCAACACACCAAAAAAGAAAATAATTTTAATTAAATCATCTAAATCCATTGTTGAGGGCACTGGATGGTTTTACACTTGTTACTTGCAATTATACAAATCACTTTCAAATGAGCTACATAATTAAGGGTTTACCATTATTTATAACCTAAATAATTTTGGTTTTGAAATGGTGGGGGTACAAAATCGAAATTTGTTTTTTATGCACACAAAACGGTAAGTATAAATCATACCTTCGTAATCGGCGGCACAATTTGCATAAATGGTTTTCTCAGGTAAGAAAAACATAAGAATATTATGCTAACATTCGTTGGGTACGTTCGTATGATAACAATCATAAATATGTGATGTAATTAAGACATTCCGGAAAAAAACCATGAGAGTTCTTGATAAAGAAATTTTTGTAATTAAATTTAAGAAATTTACAAAGAAGCGCCGGGATTTATTTACTTGCTGTAATTCGTTCTTATCAATTTTTTGTTTCAAGGAATAATGTCTGTGCTTTTTTAAGTTTCTCGTCTTACGTATTGTTCGTTAACAGTGTATGATAGACGGAAGTTAAACATGAGTCATACAGATAGCAGAAACACATATTAAAAATAATGTTACCTGCTTGAAAATATATCATCTTACCTTTTTATTGGCGGAAGTATTTACCAGCAACATATAAATTAAGGATAATGTAAAATTTTGAAAAATGGTTAGATCGTATGCAAAATCGATGCACCCATGTATATTATTAAATTTCAAGGGAAATTGCTAGCACTTCATCGTTCATTACAAGTGCTGAGAGTCGCTCCGAAATAATAGCTATAACTGATATTTTCTTTCTAATTTATCAAATTATTAGGTCGTCGGTGTATAAGTTATTGCGGATAGTATTAGCACACAGTAAAAAAGAAATTCTAAGAATATTACGCGAATTTTCAAGTAGGCAAAATTGCCGAACCTTCGCACGTGAAATTACATTAAATGGTAAATTTGCTAGCAGAATCATGTAGTGGTTTGCATGATAGTAATTGTAATTTTTGTAAACATTAATTTACCTGTAAATATTAAAGGTTATATTTTAAATTTTTAGATAATCTTTTACATTTACATTAGAGAAGTTCCTGAGTCCCTAATAGTGACGCTGTAGAGACCAAATAATTTTCCAGCAATTTGAGTTTGACACGAGATAATCGTGAAACAATTTACTAAAGTTTTTTTAATTCTAAAGAAGACAATGGTTTTACTTTTATATCTCCGATCCTAGCATTGTTCACGAGGTCTCTCCTATTTGACCGAATAGCTAAATCGAAACCGTGCGAATATCTTGTCCTGCGTATTACTTACTGTGTCGTACAGCCTACTTAGGAGTTCAATGAATTTGGATAAATTTTCAAAATTGTATTTCACCGATCCTAGAGATGTTTGCCAAGTCTCACCTACATGGCTAGATAGATCAGTCAAAAACCTTTGAGTGTAATAAACGGGATCTGATTATGACGTTTTTTAACTTTTCTACAGTCATTTTTACAATTACGGTTACATCCCATATCCCAGAAATGATCACGAGATCTATTTCATCAATTCGAATCGGTCACAAACTTGTCTATCATCATTGTGAAAACGTGACACGAATGATGATTTTCACCATGTTTTCCAAAATTTAAAACTTCACAATTTTCAATTTTATTCTCAATTGAAAATTTTTATATTTTCGCCATGGGAATTTTATCCAATTGACATTCCCAAATAAGCTACGAACCCGATTTATTATAAAAATAATCAAATTACAGAAACCCTAGAAATGTTCATGGAGTCTCGTTTATATTTTTAGACAGTTCAAAGATGCCACTTTTGATAGTTCCGGACAAGGTACGGCTATGATGATATTTACTATGCCATACAAGACTTACGAGTTTCATGAAATTATTTGGAGACATTTTCAAATTGTATTCCACCGATTCTAGAAATGTTCATGGGGTCTCACTTACTTGGTCAGATAGATCTGTCAAAACCCTCTGAGTGTGATAAACTGGATCTAATTATGATGATTTTTAACTTATCCAGAGACATTTATACATTTACGGTTACATCCCTTATCCAAGAAAGGTTCACGGGATCTCTTTCATATATCAGAAAATTGCCTATCATTATTGTAAAAACTAGGCACGCATGATGATTTTCACCATGTTTTCCAAAATTTAAAACTTCACCATTTTCAATTTTAAACTAAATTGAAAAATTTGGTACTTTCGCCAATTAGAATTTTACCCAATTGACATTCTCAAATAAACTACGAACCCGATTTATTGTAAAAATAATCAAATTACAGAAATCGTAGAGATGTTCACGGGGTCACGTTTATACTTTTGGATAGTTGAAAGATTTGACTTTTGATACTTGATTTGACTTTTGGACAGGGTTCGGTTATGATGATATTTACAGTGCCATACACGACTTAGAAGCGTCATGAAATAATTGGAATACATTTTTAGACTTTATTTCGCCGAACCTAGAGATATTCACGAAATCCCATCTATATGGCCAATTATATCGGTCAAACCCCTATGAGTGTGGTAATTCCTTTTAGAAATAGAAAATATGTTTTTACACTCAAAAAGTGAACAGTCCTCAAAAAGATAACATAATTGAAGTAGTAATAAAAGTAGTATCCGTTTTCAAAATCCACCCGTCAGGTGAGGGTGCCTTAATATATCCCGAAGTGTTGGAATTGCCTAATTGTCTAAAATGGGACACCGATTTTATGAATATGAAGAGGATCAGCATATTTTTTTCAAACGTGGAATAGATGGCTCTGTGGGTAGATATTGTTTTAACTACAAAAGTAAACTTAATCATCAAAAATCCAGTAAGTATGACTGGTCCCGGAAGTCAGTCCAAAAATATACAACCGAAGGCTTCAACTTTAAAAATAAATTTTTCTGTTAAAACTACAATAATTCCTCTGAATTTTGGACGATCGATCCAGGTATCCCCGTAATTGGACCTTTAAATTCTGGTGCGTCATGTTTAATTTTCCGAAATGGAAGTGGAGTCGACCTTACACTATCTTGATTCCTCCTTTGCAGCAGCGAACGGAAACCTAGCCTAACTAGTTCACTAATTCTTGAGATCGATTTATGGAGAGGTTTTAACATATATCATCTGTCGTGTAGGAGTGTCAATTTGCGATTTCAGCAGGTACCTCTAACGAATTATAATCGATTCTAAAACTATTTCTTCATTGACACTGGTAACAAGCCAAAAAAACACCGGAATTATCCGGTCTCGATTCGATCTAGTAGACTAACCGAACTGCAAAATTCGGTTATGCTAATAAAAGAAATTGAACTCCGTATAACCAAGCTACCCAAAAATTATCCGATTTCATATATTGAGCGAATCTTAGGTCGATTTAAAACTACTAACTACTTTTCTGATGCATTTTGGCAGATCCCAAAGACAAACCCGGCTTACAGATATTATGTTAGGTATTGGCCTAGAACCTAATGTTTTTGTCTACTTGGACGACATATCGACTTGGCTGACCGTTTAAGTAAATCAGGTGTAATTATCAATAAAATTTCCTTCAAAATTGTAAGAAGTACCTTTGCTACGTCATATCCGATGAGGGATTGCAAACGAAGGTTCAAGGAATACTAGATTACCCATAATGCCTAAGAATATTAAATATATTCTTAGAATTTTGAAGATGGCGGGACTACACCGCAGAATCATTCCGAACTTTGCTACCCTTACTTTCACAATCTCGAATATTCTAGAAGAAAATGAAAAATTCTCGTGGACTAAAGCGGCTAACCCTGCTTAGAGCTCAAACCTCAATTTATAGCGCCACAAATCCTATCAAATCAAGATTTTTCTCAACGCTTTGTAATCTAAATGGACGTATTGTATGCGTCAAATTTGCCGTAATTTTAACCATTGAAAGTTACCACCATAATTTGAGGATAAACTGAGTTTACGGATCATACGTCGTTAACTTGGCTAATTACTGATTGTGACCCTATTGGACGTTTAGATAGATGGTCGTTAAAGCTGCAGTAATATTAGTTTCTCACTAAAACATCGGAAACGGAAATTTCACATAGTTTCACTGCAATCGAAAAAGTAACATCAGCATCAGATTTATGGTACGCTAATCTTATATCGGGTTTGCTAAATTCTCCCGACAATAAACCTTCGTTTACACGAAGTGTAACAAAGTGGTGCTCAACTGTGGGATCCCGCGCGAGAAAGGCGAAAATTTCTCTAGAAACATGGTTTGTTATAGTAGATTTTCTTGTACTCTTGACCAGATCCAAGCAGGAGAACGCATCATATCAGTTGTCTTAGGTATTTGTACAAAGTTTGTGCTACTTTACCCTTCATAAAATTCCGAAACATCTACGACGGTCAAAATCTTCGGAATAAAATTTGTTTTTATTGTTTGCTATACCCAAAAGGCTAATTTCTGACAATGAACCTCAATCCATTTCGCAAAAATTTCTATCACTTTTTGTAGAAAACGGAGTTACGGATTATCTTAATGCGACGTGGCCCAGCCATCAAACTCGATTGGATACGATGAATCCGATATTATCGCTGTCTCCTAGAAGTTGCTGTATCTCGTGGTTCATACGCATCCGATATTCATTGTACCCAACTTTAATTGGACCAAAGATGGAAGGAATGACCTTCCTTTCAAAGGCAAATAGCGATCTACAACCCTTAGAGATCAGAGTTCAGCTCTCGCTTTCAAAAGCCAATACAAGTCTTATGACTGCGATAGATGTTTAGATCGTAATAGTCTTGATTGGACGTAGGTATTTAAAGTTTTCATCGCTTTCAAAAATATGGTTGCCAATTCTGAGATTTGCTATTTAGATTTTCCTGGGTGTTGCTAAAAAATTGATTTTTCTACTGTTCATCTCCAAACTAAGTATTTTTGCGTAGCGATCGAGCGGTATGAAACTTCCTTGATATCGTTACATCTTTGGCCAAGAAGCACGAAATCATCAGCATATCCAAAAATTTGGCCTGACTAATTAAATATTCAACGCGATGTTTCATGGTAGCTTTTTCTTACTATGTACTCGAGCGCCAGGGGCGAGTGGATATCGGTATGGATCCACCAATTACGATTTTTCAAACAAATCCAGACGTTGTTAATCTACACAGATAAACAAGTTTCTTTGGAATTCCTTTACATGGTGAAGCCCAGTAAGGTTATGTTGTAGTCCCAACATTTTTCGAAAATCATCCTCGTGGTAAAACACTAGACAGTGGTCGATCGGTTGGGACAAAAAACACATTGGTAGTCACAAATGACGTTTTCTGTGAGACAGCTGAGTCTGGTAAGAACAACGTTAGCAAACACTTTATAGGCAGTGTTTCAGCTCTATGCAACGATAGTTTTAACATTTAAGCCGGTCGCTTTTTCATGCAAGGGACATATGAGCTCGGTCTTCTAATTTTCCGGCAGCTCTTCTTCTATCCAAATAGAAACGATGAGATCGTATAGATTTAATGCAAGAGCTGTGCTCCTGAGCTTAATTAATTCGGCAAAGATTCCATCAAGACCTTTCTATTTTTCAATCTAGTTATAGCTGCGTCTTTTTCCTCTACTACGGGATATTCGACAAAGTTCTCTTCACCGGAAGGAGCTTTTGCTCTAATGGTGATCACTTCGTTATTCCGGACTAGCAGATTTTGGCAGTATGTTTGCCGTAATGCGATAACATCAGCGTACTTCTTGGGTTGAAGTCTTTAGTGAGATTTCTAGCGTTAGCAAAACAGTCCCTTGAATTTATATTTATACATGATCCCAAAGCTTCTTTTGTCGGGGGTATTTAGTCGTGGCATTTCTAGTACGGAGATATTCTGCTAGAGTGCAACAAGTGTTCGAACCAATCATTGTGGGGTTTCATAAGTTTTCTTCCGATGGCCGTTGTTGTTCCTAATTAGGTGAATGCGGATAGGACCGATGGGCGATGCATTTTCTGCACACCTCTACCGATTTTAGCAATAAAAACACCCATATGACTCCTTCCAAGACAGTGCGGAATCTGACCGTGCATATCCGAATTTTGATAGGACAGAAGTTGATGATCTGTTGCTTGACGTGGTAATGGTTGAGGAAGCCTACTCCAAATTCTCTTAAATTTCGATGGCCGCTGTACTGAAGGACTCCCAGACTATTTAAAGTGTTGTAGTATAAGTTCCTTTAATGTGTAAATTTTTGCCTCGTTCGAGATTTAAAAGATATCCTTAAGAGGCTAAACACGTTCCATGTTCCCATTTTTAAAGCGTTGATCGTGAACAATTTCCGTCATCATGTTTGTGATGAATCCGATAAGGTAATCCAAGGCATAAGGTTCATTACTTATTTGTTTTTATGAGAGAAGGTTGTTACCCTACCGCTCAACTCGCTTGTTACGTTCGTAGGTCACCTATACTGGTGGTGAATCTAAAGAAATGCCCGCTACAACCGCTTGTAACCTGAAAATATAAGCTTACTTGGTTTTGGTTTTAGGGCGCCAATGACTCGCCGTGACACGTAATCCTTGACTATAATTAAAATTTCCTCTGCTCGAATTCACTACAGCGCCTGATTAATTTATAGTTACCCAGGGGCGCCGTGAGGAGGTATAATTCTAGACTCTAGAACTAAATCACAAATGAACATACAATACAAATCCGGCCACTATTCGAAATATTTCACCTTAATTTAAATGGGCTGTTGACCATCTCGGATCTTAAATTTTCGGTTAGAAAAACTTTTATTGTGATTTCGCTGCTGTTAGCCCAAACATCCTCCTTTGGTTGGTAGTTCGAATACTTCGTCTATTTTCGCTAAGTGGCATTAAAAGGTGAACCTGTATAGGTTTAACCTACTTAAATTAAAAATAATTAAAAGTTATGATTAAAATAATCCTTGAGTGATTCTTGGAATTTAAAAATTTGTCGAAATCGCAAAACAAAAAGTAAATCTCAATTTTCAAAGCTCAAACCCAAATCAAGATGTGAAATTTTATCTCAAAACAGAGCCACCCTTAAAAATATTTTATTATTTGGTTAAAGCTGTTATCCTTCGAATTCTAAATCTTCTTTTCGTTTTTTAACCGCAACTTAGTTTGTTTTCAAGAAACCATTGACCTAAAATCTTAGAGATTTTATATTCTGCTTGTATCGCACCACAATTATTTCTAATTATAGCTGACCTAAATTCTTGTAGATCCAACATGTTAAATTACTTACAAGCATAATACCGTTTATACCACACTGAATGTATGCTCCCTATATATATATATATTGTACATGATTATATTTTCGTATATTTATAATCCCCAACTATTAAAAGATTTCAATCAAAACAAATTGATCTTCTTAAATACAAGACAAATGTAGTTAACAGAATGACAACAACAAGCACAACAACCACACCAAAACGTCTTCAGTATTATACAATAAATTTTACCTGACGGTACTACCTATACATGGTACCCGCATATATACACGATTGTTTTTCATCCCCACCTACCCCCTACACCCCGCCCTCCCTCTTGCCTTATATTTATGTTGTGTATATCTGTTATATTATTATGATGGGAAAATGTAATCAATAAATTGGAAAAATAAAAATAAAAAAAAGTGAAAAACTGTTCAGACAACGACACCATGAAAATAGAACAAGAACATGTATGAAAGGAAAAATGTTGTATCGGAAAAACATCGGAAAACTATGTCAACGTTAATTGTGTTGTTACGTTCTAACATAACACACAAGAATAACATGAAAATGATACCAGAAATTGGTATTGTTCCTCGATTTCTAGTCTCATGTTTTCCCAATATAAACGAGATGTAATTTTTTGGATTGTAATTCGTTTGGCTATATGTTTGTAAAACACAAGGCTTCTAGGTACGTACTCGTAGTTTGCTGAAAATAATCTTATCGGAATATTTTTATGGTCTTCTTCTATATTCCGTCGTCATCGTTGTCGGCTTCGTTATATAAAATAAAGTTTTTATTGATTTATCGAGATTGAATGGATATATAATGTACAGAAAATGCTCACAGTGGGTTTAGTATATAAGTATTTACTTAGCGGTGTTAGGGTGATTCTATTTATTTTTCATAATCTAAATTTCTCTCGTGTGTGTGAAAATCTTTCGTACAGTGGAAGTATCGTTCACAATATCTCGGTTTGAAGGACTGTTTTCGAGCTATCCTAAATCATTGGTGATTAAATGATCTGTATAGGAGGCCTTCAACACAAAAATTGTTTTTCCATCGCGAACGTCACACCAAAATTTGAAACCAATAATGCTATCGAGATGTAATTCATGGAATATGAAACCAGTGGATTTCGATCGGGACTGAACAACATAATCTACATATATAAAAAATTGTTGCAAGTGTGTTGTGACTTTATAACTCACGAACGGTCAAACCGAATTCGATCAAATTTTTAGGGTTTGTCGGTCGACCCGTTCGTGATTTATCATTTTTCATGTCAACATGTGATTTTGTCCATATAAAAAAAACAACAAGAAATACGTAAGTGCCTATGAGCGTGTGCGGTATACATACCGTGTCAGTGTCACTTTGTATAGTTATTTTTCCTCAGTTTAAGCCGTGGCGCATCTAGCTCAAAGTTTTGGGTTTTGGGAGAAGTCCATTTTTTGTGTTTAGCCGACTTCAGTTGAAAATCAAAATTTTTAAAAATAAGTGCCACTCTTACGTTCCTACTACATATGCATGTATGTAGGATTTTACTTTTAATCGTCGTAAGAATGAAACGCGGAATTAAGTTTTGCTTTTCTTCGGCTCTTTATTTTTTGGATTATCACCGCAGACTGATTTTTTGAATAATCATTTTATTTCAATTACAAAAATAATAACAGTACAGAGTACAGCATAAAATCATACGATCGAATTATGGGTATTCGTCTACAATACTTGTAATAGTAAACAGTAATAAGCAATATTAATTAGATACGGGGTATCCCACAATCGGCCCTCCTGAATTTTCATCCGGCCCGGATGAACTCTCCTCCTGCGCAATGTCAATTTCATCATCCTCACTTTCGTCGTCTGATATACCAGTGTAGTAAGGCTTCATGAACTCCGAACTCGTTGATGTCATCATTGGGCCCTCGGATGAACTAGTTCTTCTCACGTCGTATCTATCGTGAAGGTTGACTTTCAGGACTTCGTACGGACCCAAGTACTTGTGCGATAATTTGGAACATGTAGTAAATTGCGATCTCTTGATCATAACCGCAGATCGCCTACTTTATATCTCATAGCCTCTTTGCGCTTTTTGTTGTACGTTTTACGGTTCTCATCTTGTACCTTCAATATTTCTTGCCGCGCATGCTCCCTCATATTATCTCGATCATTGTTAAAGAACCACGCAGCTTCTTCCTTTATTATTTCGCGAATTTGAGCATCTTCACCACATCGCATCTTCACGCCCATCAGAAGCTCAAAGGGTGTCATTGCGATACTGCGCTGGTAGGTGTTATTGATGAACATCTGTAATCGATTTGTGTGCTTGTACCAGTGATTCGGATTCGCTAGCGAAAGTTTAGCTAGGGATGGTATGATAACCCTATTCAACCGCTCAACTTGCCCATTGCTTGTTGGGACACCTGTGGTTCTTTTCGTGTGTGCAATCTGTTCATCGTCGCAGTATTTACCAAATGTTTCAGAAGTGAAGCACGGACCTCTGTCGCTCACAATGTGCTTTGGGTTCCCGAACATTGCCTTTTGGATGTCTAGCTTTTGAATCACCTCGCATGTGCTTGTCGTTTTGGTGGGGTAAATCCAAACGAATTTGGAGAAACCATCAATAACACTGAAAATGTGTTTATAACCTTTCCCAGTCGCCGCTAGGCTTCCCAAATGGTCAACGTGGTAGGTTACCAATGGCGCGTCACCTTTCAGAATCGGGTTAAGGTAGCCATCCTTCTTACCCATTTTACGTTTTGTAAGGATACACGGAATACAGTTATTAATAAATTTTTTAATTTTCTCACCAAGTTTCGGGATAAAAAATTGTCGCTGCACTAGCTCTTCGGTTTTCTTTGTACCAAAATGTCCCTGTTCGTGATACGTCCTAATTATCTCATGTTGCATTGATTTTGGCACCACTAACACTGTAGCCCCATTTAACAGCTTGTAAAGGCATCCGCTACTCACAACATAGTCATCGTAGGAACTCGTCTCGAGTACTTTAAAAATCGGCTTCAAGTTCGGATCATCTTTCTATGCCGCTTTCAGTTTCGTAATGACGTCTTCTTTAATTACCATGGCAAGAGGGCTTCGACTAAGGGCATCAACATGCTTCATACGCGTTCCTGGCCGATGCTCCAAAGTGTATTGGAATTCTTCTAGCTGTAATGCCCACCCTGCAATTTTCGACGCCAGCTCCTTTTTTTGCATGGTCGCCTTGAACGCGGCGCAATCTGTTACTATAGTAAATTGAAGCCCAAGCAGATATACTCTGAATTTTTTCAATGCACTCACAATTGCGAGTACTTTCAACTCGTAACTATTGTACCTCTGCTGGCATTCAGTTGTTTTTTTGCTATAGTAAAATATAGGGTGAAATGCTTGATCCTCAGGGCACTTTTGCAATAATACGGCAGCTAAACCAAATTTACACGCATCAGTGTGAAGTTCTGTAGGTGCGCTCAATGAATATATTCTCAGCACTGGCTCAGAGGTGAGCTTATTTCTCAAAGTTGCAATCGCTTTTTTCTGTTCGCTTCCTATCTTGAAAACAATACCATCCTTAAGCAAATGTGACAACGGCTTTGCGATCAACGCGTAATTTTCGACAAATCTTCGAAAGTACCCTGTGAGGCCAAGGAAACTGTGAAGTTTCTTCAACGTCTTAGGTTCTGGGAAATTCCAAATTGCCTTCATCTTGCATGCCGATGGCATTATGCGACCATTCCCAACTTGGTAACCCAAATAATCGATAGATTTTTGTAAGAATTGACACTTACTCCATTTTACATCGAGTCCATTCTTTTCGGCGACATCAATTACGCGAATCAATCTCGAAATTGCATCTTCTTCAGTTGTTGCCGGAATTACAAGGTCGTCTAGGTAAATGCAGAGAATTTTCTCCATCACCAGATGCTTAAAAATATTGTTGATGAACCTTTGAAAACTGGCAGGCGAATTACAGAGTCCAAATGGTGCTCGCAAAAATTCATATAACCCAAACGGTGTTACAAACGCTGTAAACTTTGCAGTTGGTCGATCTGGTCGTCGATTAAAGGCAGTGGATACTTATCTTTTACCACAATCTTGTTCAACTTGCGGTAATCAACGCATAGCCGTTTTGTTCCATCCTTTTTGTTTGACAACACTATCGGGCTAGCATAGTCGGATTTGCTCGGTCTAATGATTCCTTCTCCTAGCCATTCATTTATCTGTTTTCTCACGATCTCGGTCTCCAATGGTGAAAGGCGTCTTACTTTTTGCGCGACTGGTTTCTCATCCATCAAAACAAGTTTCATCTCAATTTCTGTGGTCCACCGAAGCTTTTCCGGGCAATAGTTCACGATTACACTCTTAATTTTGTCAACCAAATGTTTGTTTTCTATGTGGTCCAAATTTAAATTTAATTCTCCATGTTCCAGAATGAATGAGTACATCTCAGGCACAAATTTTTTCATCGTAATGCCGATCGGTGAAATCGTTGTAACCGTCTTAGATATTAGTTCCTTTCCCAAAATCAGCAGACACCCGCACGTTGTTATACATTTAGCAGTCCATCTTGAAAATGGCCAACGTGTTTATTTTACTGATGCAAATGCCGCACAAAGAGCAGTACAGCCTCCAGCAACTACACTGACAGCTTTTTTCAAGTTATGTGAAACGGATGAATTTGCAAGAACACTATTATATTCGGAAGCACCACGATATTTCACTTGGAACGCATCAACAAAAAAATGTCAACGCCGCAAACAAGGTACTCCTGTTGATGGCTACCGAGGTGTTTTTTCAACGGATGCTTTAGGCCGCATTTATACAGTTAGTCCAAATAATGTTGAATGTTTTTTTTTGCGGTTGTTGTTGGTGAACGTACGTGGGCCACAGTCATTTCAGAATTTAAGAACTGTTGATGGTGAATTGTGCGTAAAATATCGTGATGCATGCCAACGGTTGCGTTTGCTTGAAGATGATACGCATTGGGATGCTACGCTTAATGATGCATCAGTTTCAGTTCACCCAAATCAAATACGTATGTTATTCGCAATAATAATATCAACATGCTATCCATCAAACCCACTTGAATTGTGGAATAAATATAAAGATTTCATGGCTGAAGACATTTTGATTCGACTTCAACATCGTTCGATGGATCCCGAATTGTTAGATACATTAGAAATTTATAATGAGGACAATTATGCATGATCGCACCTAATCGTCCAATGTATGATTTATTTCAGCGAGAATTGCAACGCGAACAGCTGTTTGAATGTGATGAATTGCGTGCGTTTACGCAAACACACATTCCACAATTGAATGTTCAGCAAAAGAATGCATACGATAGAATTATGCAAGCTGTCATTAACAACACTGGTGGATTATATTTTTTGGACGCTCATGGTGGCACTGGAAAAACATTTCTCATTTCATTAATCTTAGCAACAATTAGATCCGAACGAAAAATTGCATTGGCACTTGCTTCTTCACGTATTGCAGCTACATTATTGGATGGTGGCCGAACTGCACATTCCGCGTTAAAATTGCCATTAAACATGCAAACGGTTGAGATTCCAACGTGTAATATTTCAAGAAATTCTGGAATGGCCAAAGTTTTGCAACAAGCAGCAACTATTTTATGGGATGAATGTCCGATGGCCCATAAAAAATTTTTGGAAGCATTGAATCGAACATTACAGGATCTACGTGGAAATCAACAGTTGTTCGGAGGTGCATTAATATGGCTATCTGGTGATTTTCGACAAACGTTGCCAGTCATTCCCAGATCGACCCCAAGTGATGAAATTAATGCAAGTTTGAAAAGTTCGTTTCTTTGGGGAAATGTACAGAAGTTATCGCTCAACATAAATATGCGTGTGCGTCTTCCAAATGATCCATCAGCACGTGAGTTTTCGAAGCAACTGCTACAGATTGGCGATGGTAAAATTGCAAGTGATTTAAATGGCTTTATCACGTTACCAAACAACTTTTGCACAATTATGCCATCAAAAGAAGAACTAATTGATCGCGTTTTTCCAAACATTGTTCAAAACTATAAAAATCATGATTGGTTAAGAGAACGCGCAATTTTAGCACCAAAAAATGCAAATGTTAATGAAATAAATTTTCAAATTCAACAGAAATTGCCAGGTGACTTGGTATCATACAAATCCATTGATACTGCTACGAATGAAGAAGACGCAGTAAATTATCCGGTTGAATTTTTGAATTCTTTGGAACCACCCGGTATGCCACCGCATCATTTATATTTGAAAATTGGTTCATCGATCATAGTTCTTCGAAATCTCAATTCACCAAAACTCTGCAATGGAACGAGACTTTCCGTGAAAAAATTAAAGGCAAATTTGATCGAAGCAACAATTCTCACTGGCAAAGCAAAAGGAGAAGTTATACTGATACCACGGATTCCATTAATACCAACAGACATGCCATTTCAATTCAAACGTCTTCAATTTCCCGTGCGTTTATCCTTTGCTATAACCGTTAATAAAGCTCAAGGACAAACGCTTCAAGTGTGTGGTGTGAATTTAGAGGAACCGTGCTTTTCTCACGGACAATTATACGTCGCATATTCCAGAGTGAGAGCACCAACAAATTTATTTATTCATGCACCAAAAAATCAAACAAAAAATATTGCATACACTATTGTATTGAATTGACTTTGCTTTTTTTCATTATTTCCAAAAAAAAAAAGAAACCAATGAATTTGATTCAATGTTAATATTCATGCGCAGCAAAGCACGCCGGGTGTGTTGGCGTGTGTTTGTGACAGCATAACTAAAGAACGGAGTGACGGATTTCGCTGATTCTTTTTTTATTTTGTTCACTGTTGACTTCGAATGTAGAGATCTTTAAAGAGTAAAGGATCTTTACAGTCTGATGGTTTCAGAAAGAGTCGATCCCCCATCAACTCAATTGGAAAACCACTGAATTCTACAAACTCCCAGCCCCCCCCCCCTTAAAGAGTAAATAATTTCATAAATACTTTTGTGGGCAGAACGAAGCCTGTCGGGTCCGCTAGTAATAACATAAATTTTGAAATCGAATTTCGGGCAACGAACGGGGTTTTAATCTAGTTCTTTTCTATATCTCTGCATGATCCGCCAGAGGGCTAAAATGGGCTGAGTAACTATTCCTATGTCGATCGTCATATAATATATTGCGTGATACAATAATCTAGCTAATGCGTCATGGGATTAATGGTCCTTTAATTTATTCGCTGCGGATTGGATTGCAATGGCCAACTCAGGTGATATTAAAATCTAAATTTCAACTGGTTCCAGTTTATCATCTATCTGCTCAGATTGGAGACGTTCCAATAGTTTAACATAACTCCCGAATCATTTCGGAATTACGACTAATATCAAAATTACCGATGCTGGAGCTTACGGACAAAAAACTCCATTAGAAGATGTCATTGAAGAGAGAGCCTCTTAGACACCTTCTCATAAGTTTACCATCGGAAATAATTAAACAGAACTCCAGTTTATCACATCCGAGATCCGGACGCTGATCACATTGTAAAAATAAGACATTAGTGCGTCCATCTCAATAGCTCATAGGCTTAATCCAACAAATGTTTACTTTAAACTTTCTAAATTTTAATGTAATTTTAGTTCAAATACGAGTTGATTGAATATACCTAGACGAGAGCTCAATGTCGCCTTGTCGCGAGTAAGTTGCAACAGAACGTTGAAAATTAAAAAATTCGAGTTGTAGAAATAGATTCCGCAATATAAAAGAGAAAGTTTAGATTTACAGCCTCGTAACAACACGCAACGGATCTGAAGAGTTAGTAACAAACACTTACAATATATTTCGAGTGTGGCGGACTTATATTGCCGGAATTATATGATGAACAATTATCTCCCTTGCATCACGCTGCCGTGAACGCAATCCTAAGACAAGGCGGCGATCAAATGTTCTACCGGATGTTAGAACTTGTATTAACTGCGTATGGCCTGCTGATTTGTCTGTTACATAAAAAACGAAGGTCGATTAAATTGCAATAATTGCAAAGGAACAGCCTTTTAAACACTGGTTATAATACCAGAATCGATTTCGCCCCTTTGATAGCTGAAGAACTTCAATTGGGAGAATTTTAGCGCAGTTCAATGTACCAATAATTTCAAATTCCGATTTACAAAAACCAACAAAAATTGTCATCCAATTATTAGTTGTAAATAAGTCTCCGCCTTTTTTATCAAAAATTGGCGATTTATTGTGACACTAATTTTTCCAATCTTTCTGGCAGGATACGAATACCATGTTGGAAGAACGCTTAATTTTTTGAGGCTAGCCATGAATCAACTCATTTTTTGGTATATTCATATGAAGCGAAGCGCTACTCAGACAGGCAATGCGTCATCGATCAAACGCAGTGGAAATCAGACAGGGCAATGTCTGGTGAATACGGCGGGTGGGGTAAATCTTTATAATTGAATGTTTCCAAGTAGGTTTTGACCAGCGCCGCAACACATGGACGAGCAATATCATGCAGGAGAATAATTTTGTCATGTCTGGAGTAGTAGTGGGGGTGGTTTTCCTTGAGCGCTCGGCCCAATTTCATCAGATGTGTTTGGTAGAGAGCCACTGTAATGGTTTCGTTTGGATTTAGCAACTCGTAATAAACGACACAAAGCTGATCCCACCAAATACACAACATACGTTTTTTCCATGAATAATCGGCTTGATTATCGATGTTGAAACATGACCTGCCCTTGGTCTCCATTATTTCTGATTTCGCCTGGCAAGCAGCATTTCCCATGGTAAAAATTGGCATTTAACATCTCGTATCTTCAGTTCGTATGGAACCCAATTTTCCAATTCTTGAATCATTCTCAATGATTTTAAACGATGTGAAATTGCTTTTTGAGCCACTCCTAATATAAGTCCACTTTCGGCCCTCCGCTACGTTCTTTGAAACCACTGACATTAACGTCTCTCACTTAAGGCAACCTCACCATATGCCTCTACAAGCAATCGATGTGCCTCAGCTGCAGATTCCTTCAAGTTAAAGAAATAAATAAAAAGTTCCCGCAAATGACGCTTATATTCGGCACAAAACTCGATATTTTTGCGAGAAAACAAATATTTGATGCTGAAACAGGGTGTCCATGCGAAAGGCTAACAAATTGTTGTCACCATTTAGGCGAATATTGATATTCACAATTTGTACTTGGCAGCCAGTCGTGAAGTACACACGTGGCAAATTAATCGTGGAAAAATATTAGATTGGACAATGCGTTTTAATAGTGAAAACCTTTTACACAAATCAAACATTAATTACATTAAGATTAAGAAAATTATGTGAAAGTTTTTGAAGGAATATGGTGCCTACCAAACTATCAAAGATTTTTACGACAGAGGGACTATAGCAAATAAGCCAAAGTGTGTGCAACAACGTATATAGTCAGGCCACCAGAAAATATTTTGCTGCTGTACGTGAAAGGACACGAGATAAACTAACAACATCCCTCAGATTCCGTGTGCAAGAGCTTGGACCTCGAAGATCAACACTAACCAATATTTTGCATATTGAATTATTCCCTATAAAATTCAATTAATTTACCATTTGCAGCGCGTATATAAGCGGATATTTTTGAAAATTTATTTTTTAATATTCATTGCCAACTTTATTTTAACCAATTTACAAAAAATATATGAGATTAAGGCATTAAGCGCATAATATTTTTCTGCCGAACCAAAAGCGAACGCATTAATTTTTTTCGGGCACCCCCTACACGCCAGCCCGTAGAGAAGAATAGAATCATCTTGGGCTTAATAAACTAACCTCCGTATAGGTATAACGGACCTTCCAATTGGGCTGGGCCTTTTAATTTAGATTTGCATCAATCAAAATACCTAAATATCTAATTTCATTTACTACACAAATCTTAAAACAGCCAATCGAAGTACAAGTTTGAGCTTCGTTACAGCCAAAACTATGGAAAGAAAGAGCTTCAAGTAGTTCCTGCATATCCCTAAAATGTTCCATTTTAGTTTTCTCACTCAAAAGTAAGTTGTGAATTTTAAGCTATTCCGCCAGTAAATCGAAATTGTGTTCGATCCCTGATATGTTAACATGTTTGCTTGAACATGAGTACACAAACGAAAAGTCGCCAATAAAAGGGGTGAGGGAGCCTGCAAAATGGAGTCGGAAGATTCAATTCACGTAAACAAGGAATAACAGGGGTCTCAACGCTGATCCCTGAGGAATTACTGCCGTAATTGACAGCTTACCGCTCAGTGCGTGATTAACACGCACTACTTGTGATCGATCAGATAGGTAACTACAAAGCCAGCTATCGGTCATTCCACGAAAGCCACAACAATAAAGTTTTCTTAAGAGAATCGGATGACCTACTTGATAGAGTAAGCTTTAATCATATCGACAAACAGTAATTTTATTCAGACAATGTACCTTCTTACTTGTCATGGCCTTGTCAAAGATTTTGGAAAAAATGAAAAGAAGCGATATTGGTCGGTAGTTATCTAAGCTCGGTTTATCAATTTTTTTTTTAATTGGGATAACTACAGCTCGCTTTAGGGCTAAGCCCTGTATTGTTATCCACAAGATAACGCCATCTAAACCAGGCGATGAATTATTTTTAAGCAAATTGATAATTGCATATAATTCACCCGGAAAGATCGGGAAAAATAAAAGCTTCTTGTCGTATCGTAGTTTTCTGTCATCAATTTATGCTTTACCGACTCATCCAGAGTAACAGTCGAATAACTGGAGTCACCTACTCGCACAAAAAAAATTGTTAAACTCATTAGCAATGGCACTTGAATCAGAGATCACAAAACCCGACTTACAGTTTAATTCTTTAATTTCAGCTGATCCGGGGTGCCCATGTATCAATTCTATTTACTGCCGGCCAGTTTTACAGGGCATTAATGCCATTGGAATCAAACTGTAGCACTGCTTTATATTCGGACCAATTTTGGCATTAACTTTGTCACATAGTTTGTGGCTATAGTTAACAAGCCTTTTGTCAGTAGAATTTTTCCTTGCAAGCAGGCACATATTATTTCTCTTACGTATTTTATTTAATACAAGATCAGACATCCAAGGCCTAAGCTCAGTTACCACTAAGATGACCATTTAGAATATTTAGAAAATAACCAAAAGCAAGTGACCCACTGGATTGGCTATAAACATCGCGCCAATTCTCCCAAAAGTAGCAGTTCTTGCAGTTGGCTATAGCCAATGCGGACAATCCCAACAGAGTTGCTTACAAGTGGTCTAAAAATGAGAGCACCTAAGAAACTAGTTTCTATTAATTATGAGTCACGAAGCTCATTTTCACACAAGTGGACATGTAAACAAACAAAACAGCCGATTCTGGACAATAGAGAATCCACAAATAATTCAATAATCACCATTACATCCCTTGAAAGTGAGGGTATGGTGTACATTTTGAGCTGGTGGGGTCATTGAACCATATTTTTACGCAAATCCGACAGTTAATTTGGAAATCTGGTGATATGTTTTAGCATCCACGGTCACCCGATGCTAATAAACTAGATAATATTGAACAACTTAAAAGGAAAATTAGAGAATAAATTAACATGATACGAGGCCAATAGAGGCGGGCATTGCTTTTCATACATAATTCCAAACCTTAAATAAACGATCTGGAAACATTAAAGTAAACCTTTCGAGTGAACATCCTGTATTTCAAGGTTATGTTGTTGACAGATGACCAACCTCAGGATATGACGATTTACATCAGGCATTTTTGGCTCTAACTTACTGACAAGATAACTTTAACCAATAATCTGCTTTCGTTGGCAATGCGACATTCAGAGTAACACACATCAAATCCAATCTAATTAAATAACAAAAAAAATTAAATACAGTCTAACCTCTCTAATCAGATCACCTTTACGAACAAACAAACGTGATCCGATTTAGAGGTGGCTCATTCTTTCAGATACTGGTTCTACGGCCATTTGTAACGATGAGAATAAATTTTCTTCCCAATTATCGGCTAATTCATCAAAAATTTCTAAATTTTCATCCCATCCGAGATACTCATTTTCCGATTCGCTTGTTTCAACTATTAGCCATGAACAAGCAACTAAGGATTTCATTTTATTGGATAAGTCCTCCATTCTACTTGATTCATCAATGGTAACAATCAATCGACTCATTAAAAGGGATCCCCTGATCTGGGCGGCAATTCTGATGTCGTATTAGGAGGAAAAAGTTAAAGCTTAAGAACAGAATTACTGGTCGCTTCTGTTTTGCTATTTTTTTATGAAATTAATGAATTCGTTCTTGGAAAAATGATCGATGTCATTCAAGCCTGTTTATTATATCGCCAGAAGATTCTAAAATCTCGATTTTTAAACGCACGTGGTTTTCTCGCTTTACCTTACACATTTTTCCTTCCTTTCAATACATTTTTCATTTCATAACTATAATGACCTCGACGGAGTTGCACAAGTTTCCGGGACACATTAAAATGTTTAATGTGTCCCGGAAACTTTGTACGACATTCATATCAACTGATATGATGAGACGTTCGTAAAATTGTTGCAGCCATTCATGTGATGCTCCAAAATCCGTCGATTCAAATAATTCAGCCATGTTCAACAGGACCGGGAAATCGTGCCACAAATAGATAATTTTTTTGAACGGGCCATCGTTATCCATCGAAAAAGTTTTTCGTCGAGAATTCCGAATTTTGTGCAGAGACTTTCAACTGTCTCCTTCTAATTCTCAACTTGTTCGTCAATATCTGTTGAACTTGTATTTGACTGATATTGAATTTTTTATTTAATATTCGTTGTGACAAATGTTCGCTCTGTGCAGCTTGGATTAAGTAAAATTTGGCCGCTAAATTCAATTCGTGGTAATGCACGAATTTAACTCTATTTTTTTTGGTCCCCTTAGGGGGGTGATGAAAGTCAAAATGTAATTTATAAATGGTCCATTGGTCCCATTTGGAGGTGGTCTCATTACAGAGGTATGTCTATTCTAGAAACTCTTTTTACTGCATGAATAGTGGTCCGATTTGGAATTCGCCCGATTAGAGAGTGGTCCAATTAGGAGGTTAGACGGAAAGACGTATGTCCAAAATTCATGGAATTGATAGTCATGTTGGATAAATTATAGATGGTTGAATGTAACGTCGGTTAGGTTGACTCGAATGCTCGGAAGTTGAATATTTCGCTCTAAAAATAATTTTTGATTTATCAAGGGGTAGACAATATAGCAATTTGACTTTACACCTCTTTCATAAATAATAGAATTACACAATGAAAAAATAATTAAAATGTTGGCACACAACAAAGAAACGTCAAAAATTAGTAGCTCCTATTTAAAAAAAAATTAAAGGACTAAAATTGTTTGGGTGTCGACTTTTACAAAAATTAGAATATAATTAAACCAGTTTTATGTCTTACACTTAATTAATAATTAGAGTAATGATAATAAAATAAAAAACAATTAATGTTTGCAAATTCTGTAGTTTATTTTGTTAGAACAGACAAAAAATGCCTACGGAAAATCTGTTAATTTATTAATCAATATAGAGTAAAGTGTTTTATTTATTTAAATTTTTCATTTTGTGTATAGAGACGACGGCATTAACTCCAAACTGGAAAAAATTTGTAGCTTTTCCAGTTTATCTATTTTCATCACATTTATAAAATTACAAAAAATAAATTAAATATTTTCACTGCAGAACAATAGAACGAGATTACCATAGTGAATGTAAAATTCATTAAAAAAAAATTTGCTCTTTTTGTCGGAAAATCTATAAAAATTTGTGTCGGATCAAAAATAAAAATTTATTACTTTTTTGTTTATTTTTTGTCATTCGATGTTGTTTTGATTAATGAGATATAAATGGTACAGGTATCTAAAAAGCGAATAAAACGCTTACACATAAAATTAACAGACCAATTGTTGAGAAAATCCATTTTCTAAATCAACAATAATTTTTGGTATTAGGCAATCGAATCTAGTTAATTAATTAATATATTGACGTGTCATCGTTACTCTGTTTTAACGTAATCCAATTTAATCAAACATTTTCATTAAATCAAAGTGTTTGATCCATTAAATGTATTATTACGATATATGACATAATAATCAAGGTCTAATTCAATAAAAATCGATTTCTAGATTTGTGACAGTAATAAAGGATACCATATTCGAATGTAGGGCAATTGAGATATTACCAAATAGAATAAAATTTTGACAATGCCGAAAATCTATTATTTGCAACGGCCTTTGGGGGTAAATGGCTGTAACATGTGTCATAGGAATAGGCAATCTGAATAGCTTGCTTCTTGAATTCTAGAACATTTTAGTTCTATTGTAATATTTTTTTAAACACAAATACTATTAAACAGTATTGCCTAAATGTTTCTTGTTTAATATAGTATCATTTAGGGGCTAGTTAATTAACCACAGTTTATGAATGAAAATTCTATTTCTATGCTAAGCTCAAATTTCGTCAGTTTAATTCCCTTCGGAAAATGATAAAATTATGCTTAAATTTTGTCTGGTTTACTCTAGAAATAGGGTGGTGCTTTTTCGTCTTTAAGGCGAAATTTGAAATTTTATTTCCCCTTTTCCGGCTCCTGGACTAGCACTAATTTGTTGTGTGGAATCGAATAATTTACCATCATTTCGGCATGGCAATCCCAGACTGTGGTTTAAACAAGCAGAGTTGATAATGGCTTCTGCACGCATCACGCCAGACGAGTGGCAGATTGTCAAACACCTAAGTGAGTCCCAATCAAGTCTGGTGTCAGACGTGATCTTCAAACCATCGTCAATGAGATGAATTCAATCAGTATTGCACGCTCTCGAAATGGGAAAACAGCGGCGCACTGTCATCTGACTTAATAAAAAAATTAGGGGTATCAAGGTTACTACCCACAATTGGTGCAATAATGGTCGGCATGGAACGTGATGCTATTGCTAAGTTACGAGTATATGAAACATCAGGTAGGATTTGAAGAATGAACAATCAATTCATAAATCTATTTCGTCAACTAGTATCTAATTCACATACTTCTGCAACAAAGAAGTTCTACGTCGGTACTTCTGCTTCAGTTCGATAGATTCGAGAATCGCGCGAATCAAGAAAGATCTAGATCTCGTAATAGAAATCATTCACGATCAAGTTCTAAATCTCGCTCGGTGAATCATTCTATGTGTTGGTATCACTATAAATTTGGTAAAATTATACCTTCAAAACGGGTGACAATCAAAAAAACCAATTTCCTCCACCATCGCTACGGCAGATGCTGGAGTAACCGTAGTAGACCGTTTATTCATTTAATGTAAAAATAATAACTTAAGTTTCTTGATCGACACAGGCGCTGACATTTCTGTCATACCTGCGTCATCATTCAAAAATCTTATTAAAGGCCAACATCTTCATTTAACCCCAGCAAATCACCCATCAAAATTTATAGGTCAAAACTTCTGTTATTAAACTTAAGACTTCGTCGAGAATTTCGACACCCATTCATTGTGGCAACAGTAAACAAGCCCATCATTGGTACTGATTTCTTAGTAAACTTTGCTTTAACAGTCGACTTAAATAATAAGCGCTTGGTCGATCCAACAACAACCATAACTACCACAGGAACAATCTCTACAGTAAGCTCGCCATCACCAAGAATTTATAATATCGAGGGTTTGCTTAAGGAATTTTCTGAACTTACTCCTTGTGATAGAAGGACCCAACTACCATTTTGCAAACCGCGTCTTGATCCAATGAAATTTTCATTAGCTAAGGATGCTTTCCAACATATGTAAAACTTAGGTCTGTGCAAACAGTCATCATCGTCAAACTGTTCTCCACTTCATGTGGTACCTAAAAAAGGACAAAATGATTGGAGACCATGCGGTGATTACAGACGTTTAAATGCAGTAACTATACCAGATAGGTATCCGCTACCACACATCCACGATCTGCTGATCACCAAATTCCAGTAGCAAAAGAAGATCAATTCAAAACAGCGATAGCAACTCCGTTTGAAATGTTTGATTTCTGTCGCATGACTTTTGGCCTCAGAAACGCAGGTCAAACATTTCAACGTTTCATTGATGAAGTAACTAACGATTTAGACTTTATTTTTGCTTATGTTACGATTATCTGATTATGGTATCAATATCCGCTTGGCTAAATGCGAGTTCGGTGTGACGAATCTAAATTTCTTCCGTCAATCCGTCAAATTCAACGTATTGTGGGTATGGTTAATTATTATCATCGATTCTAACCACACTTGGCCGATAAATTAGTGCCAATTTATAATCAAATGAACTCTTTGATTAAATTAGGTAAAAATGCTATCTCTTCTTGACCTTCATATTGCCAAATAGCACTCGAGATAATAAAAAATTCACTCGCAAACTGCACGTTACTAGCACATCCAAAATAAAACACCGTATATTGCATTATATCTGATGCTTCTAATACGGCATGTGGTGGTGTGTTAGAACAAATAAACGAAAATGAATGGCAACCTTCGGCATTTTTTTCAAAAAAAATTTCGTCTGCAGTATAAAAATATTCCACTTTTGAACGTGAATTATTAGCGATCTTTGTCGGAATAAAGAAATTTAGGCATTTTCTCGAAGGACGTGAAGTAAGGATTTATACTGATCTCCAACCATTAATGACTGCAATTAATTCCAAAACGGAATGAAGTCCGGGACAAACTCGTCATTTGGAATTTATTGCTGAGTTCACAAAGGATATTCGTCACGTGAGTAGCACAAAAAATGAGGTAGCTGACACCCTCTCGCGACCTGATGATATTTCAGTTTTGACATTTTGAAATTAATCCAATCACAGGAACAAGATCCAGAACCAAAAGGATACTTAGACGGATCGAAACCGCTCAATAAAAGATTGAAACTCAAGCAAGTCTCACCGGATAATAATTCGAGATCAATTTGGTGTGAAGCTTCAACCATTTCACCTCGACCTTACATCCCAGAACCAATGAGACGTCACATTTTTGACGGTGTCCATAACTTAACTCACCCAGGTGTTAGAGCTACAAGGATAGTTCCTATTGGGCAAAAACTTGCATTGATTGTCAAAAACCAAAATCAGAAGGCCAAATTCATATTGATTTATATGGCATTCCTCTTCAAGATTCTACCGCTCAAACTGTCACGAAAGCTTGATTATCTAACCTTATAGATTCATAGATTTTTGCTAGATTTAGTATTCCACTAGAACTTACTAGTGATCAGGGTCCTCAATTCGAATTAAATCTATTTCAAGAATTGACGAAAATGTTGGGAGTTCATAAAATTAGAACGACTCCGTAACGCAATCTAACGAGATTATCGAAACAAATCCTAATCGCTCGCGATTGCGGGAGTTCGGACAGCAATTAAGGATGATTGAACGGTTCCGCGGCTGAGTTGGTCTACGGACAAACACTCAGAGTGCCCGGAGACTTTTTGGTTCCTTCAAGTTTAAATCCGCCATTAGATCCGACATCATACGTCGAGTAATTACGAAAGTATATGCAAAATCTGGTTCCAACGAATACACGTTCCCAGACCCAAACCAATATCTACAAAAGATTTGTTAAATTGTGAGTATGTTTTCGTTCGAGTCGACAAGGTGAAACCAACCTTAACACCACCTTACGATGGTCTTTACAAAGTGGTCAAACGATTACGAAAACACTTTGTAATCGAAATCAATGGAAAAAATAATTCGATTACGATCGACCGTTTAAAACCGGCATATGGTGTAGATGCCGTTGAACAACTAAACACCTCAATACGTCAACGACATTCAAAAAAGTTCAATTTCAAATCAATAAACAAAGTTTCAGTACTCACTCTAGGAATATGCAGTTTAAGTAATTTTTTCTACCAAATCACTTTTACGGTACAGAAAGTCACAAACAAATTCCTTTGATTAATGATTTAGATAAGTTTTACCAACAACATTTTGTTTGAAGGTGAAACGAACGATTTCTATTTCAAAGTTTAGTAGTTTTGGAACACTATGGTCACTGATAAACACGAACACAGCAACAATATTGAAGTTTATATCTCCAAGGAATTATTTATAGTGTGGCATATCGTTTCCGTACGTACGAGTATTATACACCGAGAGCAAAATATGATTGACTTTTTGGATAATTGATTTACCGATTTCGATTATTTAATTCTCTGTTCGATTTGCAATTTTCGTTAAATTTAGCCTAACATAAAAAAAAAATTGTAAAGTGGTTTCAGTGATTTGTTTTTCAAATTTTTCCGTTTTCTTCTCTGGTGGATTTTTTCCCGATTTCAATTTTTGTATGTTGAATGTGTGTGTGTGTATATATATATACTCGTAAGTATGTGTTATTTATATTCTGTTCAATCACAGAATTAAAAGTGAAAAGTTTAAATTTCGAAGTAAAAAGTTTTGAATTGTTCCGATATTTTAACACAAAATTTTTAAATTTTTTTCTGAAATGTGTCGCTTTTATTTCGAACTGATGATGATGGTGATTTAAAGCATAAATTGAAAAGTTTGCCTTTTTTGTTGTTTTGCGTTCGAAAGTGCTGAATAAAATATCGAGTGTTTAAATTAATATTATTGGGATTGCTTGTAGGTGTGGCGTTGTTTAATTTGTATATTGAATTGGTTATAAATTGATTTATGCGGTTTGTGAAACTATAAAAAAAAATTGAATACGTTTTTCGGTGGCAGGAGGGGTATATTTAATTGAATCCGATCGAAATTAAATATTTGTAATCAAATTTGCTGATTATTTCAATTTTTAAAAAGCTACACGCAGTTCTACGGAATCGAATAATTGTTTTTTTTAAATCAGTGATTACGTTTGATTTTACTGGTTTGGGTATTGGAGATAGGAATAATTATCAATACAGTATTTTGTACAGTAAACAAGAAACGTAAATTGTTCTACAAACCAAATATGTCAATCAAGTGAAAATTGTTTGGAAGGCTTAACCACTGCACTACTCGTCCGGCAAAAACATTGGAAAGCTTAACCGGAAATCAAGCACAATATCTTAATTTAACAGCGTATAAGATATCGAATTTACATTCGGACTGAGAGTTGAATTTAGGTTTAGGTACGTTAGGTTTCAAAATACGTCCTGTGAGTTTATTAATGCAGCATTTGTAATGTAGTATGGCTTGTTGTTAACCCTTCCCCCATTAAAGATCCACGGCCCGCAGGTCATATATTTAAGGTAATCGTTTGGATCTCTGGTTGGCAGCTGAGAATCCCCTGTTCGTGAGCTGATTGTAGTTTTCCTCCATTATTGAGGTGCAGGTTGTGAAGGTATTCCGGATTTAATAGTATACGTTTTTCTGTCAAATTTGATTGAATCACTGATAGTAAGATCTGGGATGTGCGTGTTGCTTGGTTAGTGAATGAATGTTATGTTGTTGATTATTATAGTCTCATTGTTATTGTAGATTTCCCCGTTAAAATTATTCAGGTAAAGTGAGTTGTCGTTCAGTGTCTCAATTATTTGACTTTGATTGAATTCGTAATCACGCAATTAGCATGCGTAGCCCTGATATGTTGGCTGATACAATGGTTGTCGTTTACTTTCTTTAGGCAGTTCCTCCCGCAAATGGTAGTTTCGTTGAACAAGTTGCATTCCTGCGGTATTCCGAATAACTAATGTTGATTTAAGATTAGTTCCTTTTATTCTAACTGGGGAAATACCGTTTAGTATTATGAAACAAGCATCGTAGGTTCTGCGTATTCAATCGCCTCTATTTCATTTGCATATGGAAGGCTTTCAATTTCTGCAACGAGTTGTCCGATTTCCAATTTGTTCAGTAGATTTGTGTTGATTATTTTACTTTTTGCAATTCTGCAGCTCTAACTATTTCCTTTATTTCCTCTTTGATGATTGTGAGTTTGTTGAACAGAATTTGCGTGTTCTTTCATCTGAATATTCACGCAATGAGTCGGCAATTTGGTTGTACTCGCTATAAGGATCATATTTGCCTTGTTCATCAAGACCGTTTGCCGATGATTTTGTTCTTTGACTATCGGCAATTTGGTCCCAATCAGTGTCATCTGGTGTTTCTGTTACCCATTTACATGCCGTTCCAATCCAGTTGATCGATCGTTTAGTTTGTGTATTTTAACCTTTTGGTTCTGAAATCAGTTGAATTTTCCTTTGATGATTCGTCCGGATCCCTGCTTAATTGTTACTGGATATAGAAGGTGAAGGAGATGGTATTCATCCAGTTACATTTTTATGTGGCTCTTGTGTACTATTTTGCCAGAAGCTGTTATAACCTATAACTTAATTGTTCTTTGCTACTGTTTTCTCTCTAAATTTTGCTTTATCTTTTCCTTAAATTTGTTTAATGGCCACGTCGTATCGTATCAGCAACTTCATAGATTGGACTCTACTTTCTTTGAATTTTCTCTTCGTATTTTGGTTTGTTGAGAGTTTTGGATTGTTTGCATTATGTCTTCATTTACTTTGTCCGTAAAATATAGTAGACCTTGATAGTTGATAGTGTTGATTCTTGCGAACTCTAGGTCACTGAGTTTTGTTTTAGTAACTGAATTCCAAATGTTTTGATGTAGTCAGATATCATTGGGCTAACGAAACTCGATTCATTGACCATCACTATCATTTTTGATGCGGTGAAATAGTACAACATTTATGTGTTGTTTAACGATTTATCCTTGATATGGGAAAGTTTCGTAATTTGGTGAATTTGCCTAGGCAGGTGATGAATTTTTCCTTCTTAATGTTGTACATCCGAATGGATGATCTCTGATGGATGGGGTACGATTGGTGTTTGTTGCATGATGGCCGTATTTTTTGTATGGCAAGTTTCACAGTTATGTGTAAATTTCTTTACCAGACTTGACATCTGTTGGAAATAATATTTCTTTAAAATGTTCTTAAATATATTGTCTTCTCATTTTATGTTTTGTACGATCCTTTGAATGAGGTTTTTCATAAGCATAAACGTCTTTGTTTTCTGTGATGATGAGTTGATTTTTGAATCCATTTATGTGTGTAGTACAGTACACTAACTTAAGTGTTGTCATGATTTGAGCTATGAATCGTCCCATCTATTGATATTATATTGGTTTCCAATTCCAGCCATGATAAGGCATCTGCTACTTTGTTAGTGCAATCGGGTTTGTAAACCATTTCATAACTATATTCTTCCAGTCGTGATTTCCATCGTTTTAGTTTTCCGTTGTTGCTGCGATTGCTTGATGTACATGTCAGGGGTTAGTGATCCGTGATATTTCTTACATTTTATGTGCCATTTATGTATATAGTTCCGTAAGCTACATAAGAACCATAATATGGCTAACATTTTCATTTTCCACATAATTTTCATCCGTCTTGATTAATGATCTAGCGATGAATGTAATAGGTGTATCCTTGTCCAGTTCGCCCTGTGACAGTACTGCTCTAATTTCAGTGTCCGACGCGTCCGTTGTTAATATAAATGGCTCAATTGACCTATTTCAGTTAAGACACCAAACCAAGTAATTTTGCGTTTTGATTTAAACTCTAATTCAAACAAGGCTTAAACAATGGATAGATTCACTTCCTGCTGTATTGTAATAAATGTCTTATGAAAATTTTATAAAATTCACTAATGTTGTTTAGTTATTTCAATAAATATTGCAAAATGAACGTTAATATTCACTTCGCGCATGTAATTGAACGATTATTTAGTATGCCAAAAATAATTTAAATTGCGAGTAATAACAACCCTCAGTTGACCTATTTTAGCTAAGACAGCAAATGAAGTAATTTTGTGTTTCGATTTAAATTCTAATTCGTATAAGGCTATAACAATGGATAGATTCACCTCCTGCTTGTAATTATTTTAACCAAATTTTATTTCTGGTAAATGTGTATTGTAAGAAATGCCAAATGGAAACTCTATAAAATTACTAATGTTTTAGTGATTGTTTCAATAAATATTGGTAAATGAACGTCAATATTCACTTCGCGCATGTAATTCAATGATTATTTAGTATGCCAAAAAAAATTTAAATTACGAGTTATATCCATCCTCAATTGACCTAGTTTAGTTAAGATACCAAATGAAGTAAATTTGTGTTCCGATTTAAATTCTAATTCATATAAGTCTATAACAATGGATAGATTCACTTCCTGCTGGTAATTATTTTAACCAAATTTTATTGTTGGTAAAACTGTATTGTAATAAATGTCTTATGAAAATTTTATAAAATTCACTTATGTTTTAGTGTTGTTTAGTTATTTCAATAAATATTGGAAAATGAACGTTAATATTCACTTCGCGCATGTAATAGAACGATTATTTAATGTGCCAATAATAATTTAAATTGCGAGTTATAACAGCCTTCAATTGACCTATTATAGTAAAGACACCAAATGGAGTAATTTTGTGTTTCGATTTAAATTCTAATTCATATAAGTCTATAACAATGGATAGATTCACTTCCTGCTTGTAATTATTTTAACCAAATTGTATTTTTGGTAAATGTGTATTGTAATAAGTACCAAATGGAAATTTTATGAAATTTACTAATGCTTTAGTGTTATTTTAATAAATATTGGTAAATGAACGTTAATATTCACTTCGCGCATGTAATTCAATGATTATTTAGTATGCCAAAAATAATTTAAATTACGAGTTATATCAATCCTCAATTGACCTATTTTAGTTAAGATACCAAATGAAGTAATTTTGTGGTCCGATTTAAATTCTAATTCATATAAGTCTATAACAATGGATAGATTCACTTCCTGCTTGTAATTATTTTAACCAAATTGTACTTTTGGTAAATGTGTATTGTATAAATGCCAAATGGAAATTTTATGAAATGTACTAATGTTTTAGTGGTTATTTTGATAAATATTGGTAAATATTCACTTCGCGCATGTAATTCAATGATTATTTAGTATGCCAAAAATAATTTAAATTGCGAGTTATAACAACCCTCAGTTGACCTATTTTAGTTAAGACACCAAATGAAGTAATTTTGTGTTTTGATTTAAACTGTAATTCATATAAGGCTATTACAATGGATAGATTCACTTCTTGCTTGTAATTATTTTAACCAAATTGTATTTTTGGTAAATATGTATTGTAATAAATGCCAAATGGAAACTCTATAAAATTACTAATCTTTTAGTGGTTATTTTAATAAATATTGGTAAATGAACGTCAATATTCACTTCGCGCATGTAATTCAATGATTATTTAGTATGCCAAAAATAATTTAAATTACGAGTTATATCAATCCTCAATTGACCTATTTTAGTTAAGATACCAACTGAAGTAATTTTGTGGTCCAATTTAAATTCTAATTCATATAAGTCTATAACAATGGATAGATTCACTTCCTGCTTGTAATTATTTTAACTAAATTGTACTTTTGGTAAATGTGTATTGTATAAATGCCAAATGGAAATTTTATGAAATGTACTAATGTTTTAGTGGTTATTTTGATAAATATTGGTAAATATCCACTTCGCGCATGTAATTGAATGATTATTTAGTATGCCAAAAATAATTTAAATTGCGAGTTATAACAACCCTCAGTTGACCTATTTTAGTTAAGACACCAAATGAAGTAATTTTGTGTTTTGATTTAAATTCTAATTCATATAAGGCTATTACAACGGATAGATTCACTTCCTGCTTGTAATTATTTTAACCAAATTGTATTTCTGGTAAATGTGTATTGTAATAAATGCCAAATGGAAATTTTATGAAATTTACTAATGTTTTAGTGGTTATTTTAATAAATATTGGTAAATGAACGTCAATATTCACTTCGCGCATGTAATTGAATGATTATTTAGTATGCCAAAAATAATTTAAATTACGAGTTATAACAACCCTCAATTGACCGATTTTAGTTAAGACACCAAATGAAGTAATTTTGTGTTTCGATTTAAATTCTAATTCATATAAGTCTATAACAATGGATAGATTCACTTCCTGCTTGTAATTATTTTAACCAAATTGTATTTTTGGTAAATATGTATTGTAATAAATGCCAAATGGAAACTCTATAAAATTTACTAATGTTTTAGTGGTTGTTTCAATAAATATTGGTAAATGAACGTCAATATTCACCTCGCGCATGTAATTCAATGATTATTTAGTATGCCAAAAATAATTTAAATTACGAGTTATATCAATCCTCAATTGACCTATTTTAGTTAAGATACCAACTGAAGTAATTTTGTGGTCCAATTTAAATTCTAATTCATATAAGTCTATAACAATGGATAGATTCACTTCCTGCTTGTAATTATTTTAACTAAATTGTACTTTTGGTAAATGTGTATTGTATAAATGCCAAATGGACATTTTATGAAATGTACTAATGTTTTAGTGGTTATTTTGATAAATATTGGTAAATATCCACTTCGCGCATGTAATTGAATGATTATTTAGTATGCCAAAAATAATTTAAATTGCGAGTTATAACAACCCTCAGTTGACCTATTTTAGTTAAGACACCAAATGAAGTAATTTTGTGTTTTGATTTAAATTCTAATTCATATAAGGCTATTACAACGGATAGATTCACTTCCTGCTTGTAATTATTTTAACCAAATTGTATTTCTGGTAAATGTGTATTGTAATAAATGCCAAATGGAAATTTTATGAAATTTACTAATGCTTTAGTGTTATTTTAAAAAATATTGGTAAATGAACGTTAATATTCACTTCGCGCATGTAATTGAATGATTATCTAGTATGCCAAAAATAATTTAAATTGCGAGTTATAACAACCCTCAATTAACCGATTTTAGTGTTTTGTGGTCCGATTTAAATTCTAATTCATATAAGGCTATAACAATGGATAGATTCACTTCCTGCTGGTAATTATTTTAACCAAATTGTACTTTTGGTAAATGTGTATTGTATAAATGCCAAATGGACGTTTTATGAAATGTACTAATGTTTTAGTGGTTATTTTGATAAATATTGGTAAATATTCACTTCGCACATGTAATTGAATGATTATTTAGTATGCCAAAAATAATTTAAATTGCAAGTTATAACAACCCTCAGTTGACCTATTTTAGTTAAGACACCAAATGAAGTAATTTTGTGTTTTGATTTAAATTCTAATTCATATAAGGCTATTACAACGGATAGATTCACTTCCTGCTTGTAATTATTTTAACCAAATTGTATTTTTGGTAAATGTGTATTGTAATAAATGCCAAATGGAAATTTTATGAAATTTACTAATGCTTTAGTGTTATTTTAAAAAATATTGGTAAATGAACGTTAATATTCACTTCGCGCATGTAATTGAATGATTATCTAGTATGCCAAAAATAATTTAAATTGCGAGTTATAACAACCCTCAATTAACCGATTTTAGTATTTTGTGGTCCGATTTAAATTCTAATTCATATAAAGCTATTACAATGGATAGATTCACTTCCTGCTTGTAATTATTTTAACCAAATTGTACTTTTGGTAAATGTGTATTGTATAAATGCCAAATGGAAATTTTATGAAATGTACTAATGTTTTAGTGGTTATTTTGATAAATATTGGTAAATATTCACTTCGCACATGTAATTCAATGATTATTTAGTATGCCAAAAATAATTTAAATTGCGAGTAATAACAACCCTCAATTGACCGATTTTAGTTAAGACACCAAATGAAGTAATTTTGTGTTTCGATTTAAATTCTAATTCATATAAGGCTATAACAATGGATAGATTCACTTCCTGCTTGTAATTATTTTAACCAAAATTTATTTCTGGTAAATGTGTATTGTAGGAAATGCCAAATGGAAATTTTATGAAATTTACTAATGTTTTAGTGGTTGTTTTAATAAATATTGGTAAATGAACGTCAATATTCACTTCGCGCATGTAACTGAATGATTATTTAGTATGCCAAAAATAATTTAAATTGCGAGTTATAACAACCCTCAGTTGACCTATTTTAGCTAAGACACCAAATGAATTAATTTTGTGTTTCGATTTAAATTCTAATTCATATAAGTCTATTACAATGGATAGATTCACTTTCTGCTTGTAATTATTTTAACCAAATTGTATTTTTGGTAAATATGTATTGTAATAAATGCCAAATGGAAACTCTATAAAAATTACTAATGTTTTAGTGATTGTTTCAATAAATATTGGTAAATGAACGTCAATATTCACTTCGCGCATGTAATGCAATAATTATTTAGTATGCCAAAAATAATTTAAATTACGAGTTATATCAATCCTCAATTGACCTATTTTAGTTAAGACACCAAATGAAGTAATTTTGTGTTTTGATTTAAACTTTAATTCATATAAGGCTATTACAATGGATAGATTCACTTCCTGCTTGTAATTATTTTAACCAAATTGTATTTTTGGTAAATATGTATTGTAATAAATGCCAAATGGAAACTCTATAAAATTACTAATCTTTTAGTGGTTGTTTTAATAAATATTGGTAAATGAACGTCAATATTCACTTCGCGCATATAATAGAATGCAAATCTCGATTTGCGAATGTAATAGAATTATTTGGTATGTGAATAATCATTTCAATTTCACGTTATAACAACCCTAACTGCATTTTTGAGTTTTACATTATATTTCTTTAAAGTTAAAAATTCTGCTTTTAGGCAAGCTGTAAATTCCTTTATTTCTTTTAATAGTTCACGGAGTTTAACATTTTTTGCTCTTACTAAAAGATATTTTTAAAGCCATTTCTCAATGATCTTGATAATTTGGAGCTTCGTCCATATGAGTTTAACAAAGATTGGCCCACTCTAGAATGTAATTAGTCGGTCTCCAAGAAGTGTATATTTGGGGTATTATATTTGTGTTTGTAATAATAATTGCTTCTTTTCGCCAATATACCCCTTGCACTTGGTCCCTGGAAGTATTTTGTTACTGCCAAAGCAGTACTTGTACTCCGCTTGTCCAGAAGCAGCCGAAGGCCTCTAGGTACCCTAGAATAAGGTCCCTAATTTTTTAAATATAACTCAAATTAAATTTTAGTAGGAAACAATTATTTTATTTCAGATTGAGACATAAACTCGTACTATCTTGACTTCAGAAAAATATATTCATTTAAAAGGTATATCGTTACGTACACCAGACCATCAATCAAATATAAATTAATTTAATAAATTGGCTTTTACTTGTCTGTATACCGATAAAATATACAAATTCAACATTGGGTAAATACGGATAAAAAATTATCTCTGTACCTATTACATTTCAATATTCAACATAATATAAATAGTACTCCAATCCATATATGAATATGGACTATGATCGAACACATATGCAAATATGATTACACAGAAAGCAACTATTCCAATCGAAATGTGTGTGTACTCGTAAATAATTGAGAAAATTTTTATTTTCCAGTACCATACATAAAAAAAAATGTTTGCATATAGAAATAATAAATAAAAATTATTTAAATTTATTTGTAATAATAAAAGTTTTGGTTCAAAACTACACTACTATGTACGTTTACACACACATATATGCAAAATTCGGAGGATTCGGAAAATTTATTAGAATACACCAACATCACATTATTTTAAATCAACCCGATATAGAGAATGTTCATGGTAATGGCAAATAATAGATTTTTCCCAAAAGAAAAATATTTTTTAATTTTTTTTTTGTAAAACTTGAATTATTTTTAAATATGTAAATAAATAATATTTTGTTTGTTTTAATAACAGCATTACAAATATATCTATAAATTTAAAAATTTCTCGAACCATATCCGATGCTTTAAGTTTAAATAAAGCGACATAAAAGTTTGCGAGAATCGTTTAAGTTTTGAAATAGTTTAATGCTCTTGAGTTTAAGTCTTGATGATGTTTAAACGATTGTGCCGCTCCACAAAATATTAGACTGATTTTTGCAGCACGTTTGTTTTGTGTTGTATATTCCCTAACACAAACGAAAAAAAAAACAGAAAAATTTAGGGTCGGATTTTTGGGTTTTGAACGTGCCCTTATTGTGAGGAATTTCACATTGGGCCTACTTCTACTAAATTTTTTAAATAGGATAGGAGCCGTTTCGGAAATGTGTCACACTTGAGTTGTGTGTGGAAAGGCAATTCTTGCTTGAGTTTTATTTGAAAAATGTGTACTGTAGATCGGCTAATTAACACTGTTGTTATCATTTTACCATTGTAATTTGGACATTTACAAAACAAATGTATGACTTTATTTTTTTTTTTTTTTTAATTTTTGAAAACGTGAAAGTCTTAATATGTTTTATGCGGAAAAAAACAGAAAACACTTTAAATGCGACTCTCATCTTGCTCAGGACAATTTCTGACCTATCACGCGGTTTGTGAATCATGGTAATATGGACTTGCTCGTTACGATTTTTTTAGAAAACATTTATCGACCGTTACGTTGGACTGAATCTCCCTAGAAGTACTACTTCATAAACGAAGCATGTAGTGTTCTAATGTGGATTTGCTCAGTACGTTTTTTGAGGAAACTTCTCATCGATGTATAATGTTTTTTAAGTGAATCTCATTTAGTGTCAGTTATCAAAACAGAAATTACAAAGAACAGCAATTGTACTGGTTCTTTAGAGACTCTCTCATTACTATTTTTTGAACAAAACTCTCAACGTTCTATTTTTGAGTGAATCACGTTTAGGCCAATAACCATACCTATCAGAGATAGTACCAATAGTTATTGTTATCAGAATAAATGAGAATCAATCAAAAATCAGAATGAGCCGATGAGAAAATTGCTCAAAAAACGTACTGAGCAAATTCACATTCGAACGAAATGTACTTTGTTTGATAGGTTAAACGCGTAGAACTTTTATGTGGTGGCATTTTGGTGTATCGCTGTGATACCTTGTTATTGGCCATAATGAGATCCCCTCAATAAAAAAAATGTGAATTTTACTAAAAAAAAATCGTACTGAAACGGTACAATTGCTGTTTGATAGGTCAAATCCGTAGTAGTTATTCCTTTATGGTGGAATTTTAGTGCAATCTCTGCGTTGGCCATAATGAGATTCACTCAAAATAATAAAAAAAACCGTTGAGTGTTTGACTTAAACAAACATAATGAGCAAGTCCATTATGAAATGCATCACCCGCCGTTTGATAGGTCAGCAACAACTTTTATATTGGCTGCACTCAAATTAGAAAGTGCCCGATAATTGTTTTACTTAAAAAAATATCCCAAAAAATATTTATTATGCAGGGAATAATTAATTTATGTTGACATTCAATTTTCTACTCAAAGTTCTTACAAGAAATATTTTAACAGTGTAATTTCAAATACTTGTTAATTTTTGTTAATTATTAAAAACAACACTCTCATTATTATTTGTATTTGGCTATTTTCGAAACGAATACTTTTCCGGATCCGAAAGGAATACTTATCCTTCGAGCCAGATCATAAAATAAGAAGACGGATATTAAACAATTTTTGGCGATCAACTTTGGAATGCAATAATATCTGAGTGAGCTGAGTAAATACGATTTTGCTCATACGTTCTGAATGAATATTTCTCCATTTTTTCACGTGTTGTAGTGCAGATAGCCCACAGATTGAACAAAAGGAGAATAAATGATTCGAAGGATTGAATCAGATGGATAAATTCATACGCCCAATAAATGACGCAACGACACACGAGTATATAAACTCAAGGCCAGAACTCCTAGGAAATTTAAAGATTGAGTTACGGAAACCAGCTGCAACAAAAAATTTAGTGTCACGCAAAGTGGACACTCAAATTATTGCCGCTCTGAGTCGTATTGATGTACAGCAAAAAGTAGTGCTAGAAATAATATTCGATAAATTAACGACCAATAATTGCTCAATATACCAAAATTCGCAGCAAACTATCGCGACTTTCCTTCTTTCGAGATTTACTTATTTTAATAATAGAATTTTATTTACGTCACAAATTTCATTATTTCAAGCGATTATTGGTTAATGAAACAGCAAATCTTATCAAACACATGCTGCTGACTGATGGTAACTTTCCACTGGCTTTGAAAAAGATAGTAGAGCGCTACGACAAAAAGTGTTATATACTTTTCGAACGTATTCAAAAATTCGTGCAGCAGCAGTCTATTACGTCCAAAGATGGAATACTATTTCAGTTATGTAAGACTTCAGATGAAGGGTCGGTCGGGATGCGTGGTTGACCTAACTGTTACTACCAAGTTGAGCAACGATATTATCATCAATTCGACTCGAGTTTCTTGATTGCGTAAAAGTTTCCAGCAAACAGGTAAACAACACAAAAGCGATGGCAGAGACGGCACGATTGCGAGAACTACGGGCTGTTTTTTATAGTTCTCTTTGTAAATGCAATAATCTTACTTGCCTTGAGCTACCGGAATAGTTGCATTAAGGACGTATCATATTGACAAAATTAACTTCGACAACATGTACTACATACAGTGATTTGAATTTCATCGATTCTATTATTATCAGGAACTAGATTCTCACATAAGATTTTACTTATAGTATCAAAAGCCGATTAAGCGTATAGTTCCCTTGTGGGCATTAACAGTGTATTAATAGAGATCCTGCAAAGGTTTTTCTTGCCCTCCCTTATGTTATATAAGTGCTATATGTTATTTAAAGTTAATATAACAAATCATTGATACCAAAATGTTCGAAACATTTACATCAGATAATAGTAGTTTTATTGAAAAAATCATAAAACTAAAACTTTTATCGTAGTAAGAAGTATATATAACAAAGCAAACACTTATTATTGTAAATTTTACATGTCGTGTTTGCGTGCAATAAGCCACCATTGAGCTAAAAAAATATTTATTTACAAACGGCAAGAAATCACGATGTATCGCTTTAATGTTAAATACCAGTACCCGTACACCCACGCTTTCTTAGTTCAAGAGCAACTCATTTTATAAATTTTAGTTTTAATTTTCTCCGTTTAAAACTTTTGTGTATAACGGTGAACAACGTGAGACCAGAATATGCCATTCATTCTTCGATGCATTTAGTAATTAAGGCATGAGTATGTACATAGAGCAAGAAGATTAAAATTATAAATATTTAAAAGTCCTTCGCCAATATTAAACTCATCATCCAATGATGGGACTAAGCTACTTGTATCGTTCATCAACAAACTCATAATCCACATCAGCAGCAGTAAAAATAAAAGGAATACAAATTTATTTTTCTTTCGCATTTTCATTTTCGTTATATTGCTTTTGAGTATATTCTTTATACTTATGTGTATTAGTTTTCAATTTTCCACTATGTATACATATTTGCTATAGCTAAATATTATAATGCTGTCGAAAACTTCTAGAATAGAGGACACCAGTAAAAATGTGCTACGGTTAAGCAAGCGGACAAATATAGATTCCCAGAACGAGTGCATTAGTTAGAAATTGTCTTACAAATAGGCGTATACATTACTATTCGTAAATTCATCCTATTTGGCTAATTAACGTTCGAATTAGACTTGATTCTATATTGGTTATATATAATTTTAAGAAGAATGTATACGAGTATCCCTAACGAATCATATTTAGCACTTTTACAGCACATTCTTAACGGACTCTACTCGTGTGCCATAGTGCATAACCAACATAATACACATTAACAACAATTAAGCAACGATTTACCAATTAATACTTCAATATCATAATAAAAATTTGTTGACAACAACAACTTCCAATTTTGACAACAACAAAATGTTCATGGTGTGTTTATACCAATTCAACATTTAGGGGTAATAATTAAATTCTTTATACAAAAAATATTCTTGTTTTATTGCCTGAATATTGGCTTGAGATAACGAAATTTTTATTTGTTGTTGTCAAAATTATAAATTGTTGTTGTTGTCATATAAAGAATTTTTCAATAAGAATGATACAATTTAAAAATTAAAAAAACACATAAATTATTGAGTGAGACCAAAATTTTTTTTTGTTTGAAAGATTACATGCATGGAAAAAAATCATTTATCATTGTTCTGTATCGTTCTCCATTGACTGTTACTCTTCGATCATTTTTTTTTCAAAGAAATATGGACCAATCACTCCACCAGCATGAATTACACATCATACAGTGACTTTATCTGGATGTAATGGTATCTGAATAGTTTCGTGTGGGTTTTCATTACTCCTACTCTCTGCAGTACTGTTTGTTAACATAACCATTTAACTAAAAATGAGCTTCATCAGCGAATAAAAATTTTTGATACAAATGTTCATCATTTTCAAGTTGTTCAAGAGCAAAATCAGAAAATAAACGACGTTTATGCTGGTCTAATGGCTTCAGTACTTGAACCAGTTGAATTTTGTAAGGATGTAAACCCAAATCTTTTTGGGTAAATAAAATAAAATTCTCCATGTTGTTGTTTGAGAAAAATTTAATTGTTGGGAACGACGTGGAACCGATAAATTTGGATTTTGACTTACTGCTTCCAAATCAATATTCTCTTATCTGCGTGCATTTCTTTGTCGTACTGGTATTCTTGTATCGTGTAAAGAAAATTTACTTTCAAATTTGTCAACAATTCGACGAGTAGTGAATCGATTAACTGAATAGAATATCGTTCATGAATTCTTCTTAAATTCCTCTCAGAATTCACAAATGAGCACTGACTTTGTAGTAATATTTTTAGTTTTAATTTTGTAAATTTGTTAGTTTTTAATTTAGTTTCATAAGTATTTAACAGTAAGAGTAGGCAAAACATATTAAACTTCCAAGCCGAAAATATTACTTAAATCTCAAGTTCTCAAATTGGAAGAGCAATTTGTAGCACAGATTACCAAATCTTATAGAAGCTGAAATTGATAAATAAAATCAAAATTTTGTTTTTATCAATCATTGTTGTTGTTGTCAAAATAAACTTGGCCGATAATAACACATAATAACACATAAACTACTTATGCGGACTAGATATCTAAATATAATTACTGAATTCGTATTTAGATTTGCTCAAATTGGGATTAGTATTGAAATATAGTAAATCACAGCCAAAATTTTGTTTTTGTCAATCATTGTTGTTGTTGTCAAAATAATCATGGCCGATAATAACACATAAAATACGTATGCGGACTAAACATCTACACATAATTACTGAATTCAGATTTGAATTTGCTCAAATTGGGATTAGTATTGAAATATATGTAAATCATAGACAAAATTTTGTTTTTGTCAATCATTCTTGTTGTTGTCAAATAAACGTGGCCGATAAAACATATAAAATACGTATGAGGACTAGACATCTATACATAGTTACTGAATTCGTATTTAGATTTGCTCAAACTGGGATTATTATTGAAATGTATGTAAATCATAACCAATATTTTGTTTTTGTCAATAATTGTTGTTGTTGTCAAAATAAACATGGCCGATAAAACACATAAAATACGTATGAGGACTAGACATCTACACATAACTACTGAATTCGGATTTAGGTTTGCTCAAATTTGGATTAGTATTGAAATATATGTAAATCATAGCCAACATTTTGTTTTTGTCAATCATTGTTGTTGTTGTCAAAATAAACATGGCCGATAAAACACATAAAATACGTATGAGGACTAGACATCTACACATAACTACTGAATTCGGATTTAGGTTTGCTCAAATTTGGATTAGTATTGAAATATATGTAAATCATAGCCAACATTTTGTTTTTTCAATCATTGTTGTTGTTGTCAAAATAAACATGGCCGATAATAACACATAAAATGCTTATGCGGACTAGATATCTAAATATAATTACCGAATTCGTATTTAGATTTGCTCAAACTGGGATTAATATTGAAATGTATGTAAATCATAACCAATATTTTGTTTTGTCAATCATTGTTGTTGTTGTCAAAATAAACATGGCCGATAATAACACATAAACTACTTATGCGGACTAGATACCTAAATATAATTACTGAATTCGTATTTAGATTTGCTCAAATTGGGATTAGTATTGAAATATATGTAAATCATAGCCAAAATTTTGTTTTTGTCAATCATTGTTGTTGTTGTCAAAATAATCATGGCCGATAATAACACATAAAATACGTATGCGGACTAAACATCTACACATAATTACTGAATTCAGATTTGAATTTGCTCAAATTGGGATTAGTATTGAAATATATGTAAATCATAGCCAAAATTTTGTTTTTGTCAATCATTGTTGTTGTTGTCAAAATAATCATGGCCGATAAAACACATAAAATACGTATGAGGACTAGACATCTATACATAATTACCGAATTCGTATTTAGATTTGCTCAAAGGAGGATTAATATTGAAATGCATGTAAATCATAACCAATATTTTGTTTTTGTCAATCATTGTTGTTGTTGTCAAAATAAACATGGCCGATAATAACACATAAACTACTTATGCGGACTAGATATCTAAATATAATTACTGAATTCGTATTTAGATTTGCTCAAATTGGGATTAGTATTGAAATATATGTAAATCATAGCCAAAATTTTGTTTTTGTCAATCATTGTTGTTGTTGTCAAAATAATCATGGCCGATAAAACACATAAAATACGTATGAGGACTAGACATCTATACATAATTACTGAATTCGTATTTAGATTTGCTCAAAGGAGGATTAATATTGAAATGCATGTAAATCATAACCAATATTTTGTTTTTGTCAATCATTGTTGTTGTTGTCAAAATAAACATGGCCGATAATAACACATAAACTACTTATGCGGACTAGATATCTAAATATAATTACTGAATTCGTATTTAGATTTGCTCAAATTGGGATTAGTATTGAAATATATGTAAATCATAGCCAAAATTTTGTTTTTGTCAATCATTGTTGTTGTTGTCAAAACAAACATGGCCGATAATAACACATAAACTACTTATGCGGACTAGATATCTAAATATAATTACCGAATTCGTATTTAGATTTGCTCAAACTGGGATTAATATTGAAATGTATGTAAATCATAACCAATATTTTGTTTTGTCAATCATTGTTGTTGTTGTCAAAATAAACATGGCCGATAATAACACATAAACTACTTATGCGGACTAGATATCTAAATATAATTACTGAATTCGTATTTAGATTTGCTCAAATTGGGATTAGTATTGAAATATATGTAAATCATAGCCAAAATTTTGTTTTTGTCAATCATTGTTGTTGTTGTCAAAATAATCATGGCCGATAATAACACATAAAATACGTATGCGGACTAAACATCTACACATAATTACTGAATTCAGATTTGAATTTGCTCAAATTGGGATTAGTATTGAAATATATGTAAATCATAGCCAAAATTTTGTTTTTGTCAATCATTGTTGTTGTTGTCAAAATAATCATGGCCGATAAAACACATAAAATACGTATGAGGACTAGACATCTATACATAATTACCGAATTCGTATTTAGATTTGCTCAAAGGAGGATTAATATTGAAATGCATGTAAATCATAACCAATATTTTGTTTTTGTCAATCATTGTTGTTGTTGTCAAAATAAACATGGCCGATAATAACACATAAACTACTTATGCGGACTAGATATCTAAATATAATTACTGAATTCGTATTTAGATTTGCTCAAATTGGGATTAGTATTGAAATATATGTAAATCATAGCCAAAATTTTGTTTTTGTCAATCATTGTTGTTGTTGTCAAAATAATCATGGCCGATAAAACACATAAAATACGTATGAGGACTAGACATCTATACATAATTACTGAATTCGTATTTAGATTTGCTCAAAGGAGGATTAATATTGAAATGCATGTAAATCATAACCAATATTTTGTTTTTGTCAATCATTGTTGTTGTTGTCAAAATAAATATGGCCGATAATAACACATAAACTACTTATGCGGACTAGATATCTAAATATAATTACTGAATTCGTATTTAGATTTGCTCAAATTGGGATTAGTATTGAAATATATGTAAATCATAGCCAAAATTTTGTTTTTGTCAATCATTGTTGTTGTTGTCAAAATAATCATGGCCGATAATAACACATAAAATGCTTATGCGGACTAGATATCTAAATATAATTACTGAATTAGTATTTAGATTTGCTCAAAGGGGGATTAATATTGAAATGTATGTAAATCATAAATAATATTTTGTTTTTGTCAATCATTGTTGTTGTTGTCAAAATAAACATGGCCGGTAATAACACATGTAACACATATAACACATAAAACAATGAGGACTAGATATATTCATAAAAACAAACTACACTTTCTAAATGTCTTTTTATTATTAAGCTTTAAGCTTACAAGCAATTTTCTAATGGATTTGACAGGGTGTTCCATAACATTTATAAACGCGATTTCCAAAGTCATTCGAAGTATTTTCTAGATATTTAGTATGAACTTCGGTGACATTGGTACACTACTGAGATCAAACTAGTAATCCCAGCATGTTATATGCTTTTCTAATGTATCTGACAGGGTCTTCCATGAGATTTAAAATGTGATTTTTAATGGATCTTTGGTACATTCCAAAGTCATTTTCATTTTTTTTTAAGCAACCAGCAGCAAATTTAGTGATATTATTAGACTACTTAGATCTAAGAGAGTATTCCTAGTATTTAATAAGATTTTCAACTGTGGCTGACAGGGTGTTTCATTAACATTCCAAGCTTCAATGATATTGGTGGACTGTTTAGATCCAAAGAAGTCCCACTAGTAAATTATATGATTTTCTAATGGGTCTGACAGCGTGTTCAACGAGATTTAAAGATGTGACATTTTAGTGGGTCTTAGGTTCATTCGAGAGTCATTCTAAATAATTTCCAATCATTTATTTTTTTTTTTGTCAATCGAAGTATTTTCTAAGCAAGAACTTCAATGATATTCGTTGACTACTTAGATCAAAGGTCACTACTTAGATGTATCTGGTAAGTTATACGATTCGTTGACTACTTGTCTCTGGTAAGTTATACGATTTTCTAATGCGTCTGATTGTGTGTTGAGTTTTAAAATGTGATTTTTTATTTGCCTTATTGGCACATTCCAAAGTCAAGTATTTTCTAAGCATTTAGTATCTCTCAATTCATAAACATTTTATTTTACGCACGAAAGAGACGTTCAACCAATTTGTTTGCAACGAAGAAAAGCTGAACATTCTAGGAGAGAACAGCGCTGAAACCCCGTTTGATTTAGATTTTATCGTATATCAGTTCCGCGTAAACGATCAAGTGTAACGAACAAATAGCAGTTCTTAGTTTTGATGCGGTGTACGAATTAGCAATGGGAAATAGTGTTGGAGGCTATCCATCTAGTGCACAACGCAGATTTTTTTTTCTTTACTAATTTTCAATTACAATTATCAAAAACATTTTTTGTTTGTTTAAGTTGCTGCAACCCGAAGGGTTTTATGCAACTGGTTTTTAATTTTACGTTTAATTTAAACTGCTTTAGTTTGGACTAATATCACAAACAAAAATTAGCAGCCGACATCCTTATTAGACCGTTTGATTATTAGTCGCAATAAAGTTAAATAATAAATTCTTCTAACAGTGGCATCTGTCATCAAGTTTGGTCTATGAAATCAGTTGAATATTAGGAACAAACTGTGTAGGTATGACAGGTTAAAGCCACCCAGTCGCAAAATTTTTTTGATCATCGCTGGAAATCGAACCCGAGTACTCTGAATATCAAAGAAAACACTATACTTACTAACCTAACGAAAGCGACGAACTCAAGCTAAGGAATTAGACTAATAGAAACTTACAATCACTTTGGTGTTTGTAAATATCGGCATAAACCACACCAGTGACTTCGGCATATCAATAAGGCGATTGAATATATGTTTAAGAGAACGATCCCGCTTATTAAATATCAACTGGAAACAACCTCCTTCCCTCACGTGGATCATACGCAGATGTGTATGTTTCTGATTATTTTCCATTATAGGTGAATGTATATACAAAATAAAAACAAGACGACTATAAGGTATCGTTCGAATATGCAATTTCTTCTAGGTATGAGCTTCATTAAGACCTTTCATTTGAATCCATTTCCAGCCAAAACACTTTAAATGGTAAATTTTTAGAAATTTTCAAATTTTTTGTATGCGATATATTCAATCGAGTTTTCCCGGACTCCTCACATAAAAACTAACCTGAAATTTTTTACAGGTATGAACATCATTAAGATCTTTGATTATCTATTTCCAGATATAACACTTTAAATGGCCAATTTTTTAAAATTTTCCCCGGCTTTCCATATGAAATGTGACCTAAATTGTTTGCCAGAGATAACTATTACTAAGATCTTATATTTTAACTGATTGGCAGCCATGTCACTTGATACGATCAATTTTTAGATTTTTTCAAGTTTTGCCTGACATATTCCAACGAGTTTTCTCAGTAATAAAATAATTTTGTATTAAATAAAAAATAAAAATAAAAAAATTAATTTTGATAATATAAATAAACATTTCTGTTAAACATCAAAAATAATTTTCTACTTTATCGACATTTTTCGACTGGTTATGTATATGAAACTGCATTACCGACTTTTACAGACGGATATTCCATTGCTGTATTTTTTTCATAAATTCACAACAACGGTTGCATGTATCTAAATTGAGAAAAAATTTTGCTAAATTGAAAAATTTGTTAGATTTACGAAAGCAATTTGAATGTTACCAACCTTGGAAAAAAAATATTAAAATTATCTACGAGTGGTAAGCACCTTAACTAAAAATTCAATATAGCTGTCGTAAATCTAAATTTTTTCAAATTTAGCTAAATTTTTTCTCAATTTATATACTTGCAATTATTGTTGTAAATTTACCAAAGAAATACAGCACATGTTGGTTTTGGAATCTTCATTATCGACATTTGTCGATACAATCTTAATTTGCTTATCAGCCTAGTTTAAAAATCCATACAACAACAATTTAAAATTTTGACAACAACAAAATACACACGCAGTAAATATTTATAAAATTTACAACATTTGGGGGTATTTTAAAAATATATACGTAATCTGTGACAAATTTTTAATAAATCCCCTAAATGTTGACCTGTATCACCTAACTTATTTTGTTGTTGTCAATAAAATAAGTTGTTGTTGTCAATCAAAACAAAACGAAATATTAAATCTAATTGGATTTTGAGATGTTTCAAACAGATTTTAAGATGTTTAAATTTTTTTAAGACCGATGCAACATTATATTTGCAGATTGTACAATTTGAAATAAAATTTCATTTTATTATAACAGGACGACACCTGATCTAAAAAATTTAATTTAGTATATCAAAATAATAATTTTAAAGTGAAATTTTGTAACTGAGGCACACGATTTTCTAATTATGAATAAAATTCGATTTAAATGTTTATTTTAAAGGCAATTTTCTGAAACAATATATTTGGCGACTTATAACTTTCCGTTTCAAAATTTTCTAACATCTCTCGGTCTATATAAAACTACCTTACTAATGATAGTAATATACGAGTAAATACACTAGTTTGCTGCTAGTAGTTTATTTTATTTTCGGTATCCGTTTCTTGTATACCTATACCTAAATGTATATAGTTTACAGCAACTATTTGATTATGAATTTTGTAAACATTACAACATTTAGCATTGAAACTTGAATAAGCTTGACACAAATATTTTCATTTTTTATACTCGGTAAAAGTTACACTAAATAAATATTTATTCTACATATTATTAAAATAAATAATGCATTATAAAAAATAAAGTTTATTTCATATACTCTCGGATATCTATAAAAGTACGAAAAGTGCAAACATTTTTAGTGGAAATTCAACGAAAACCAAATACGAAAAAATTCTATAAAAAAAAGTTTTAACAAACAATTTTTAAAAATGTGTTAGTTGGTTTGCTATATAGGTTTATGCTAAATTATACATATTTTTTTATCGGAAAATCGGAAAATTGAAAGAAAATCGAACAAAAAAAAATATAAATTTATGAAGACAAATTTTATTTTATTTTTACAAAGCTGGGAAATTGTATGGATACTGTAGCTGTTGTACAGCACAAAATAATACATTCAGTAAAGTAAGTTGTATATTATTTTTTTTGTTGTCTATGTGTGCGGTTGTAAATGTGCGAGTGACAATTTTAAATACGGGAATAAACAGGAAAACCAATTTTTCACTGTTGTTGCTGTTTAAAGAAAATCTCATAAATTTTATAAAACTGTGCGAAATTTAATATAATTACTCAACCAAATCGGTTATTTCTTATTATTTTTAATTTTCAATTGATTTATAATGTATTTTCAAAGAATAAATTCTATTACATCAACGAGGAGGGGGGGTGACAAAGTTGCCATTTGAATGATTTTCCCGATAGACTAGGTTTGATTAGGTAATTGGATTTTTAACAAGAAAAATATATTTTTTTAAATTATGGTTGATTTGATGTTGGGGTGAAATGCTCTTTTAATTGTACGCGGGGATAAATTATTGTAAGTGTCAGATGATTTCCTGTTTTATATTTTGATTGGAAACAGGTTGCCCACTTTTACGGCAGCAACAAGAAAATCGTATTGTTACAAAATATTTTCAAGATTTCTAATAAAAAATTCTGGAACATTGAAATACGTATGAATATGATGATGCACGATATTATTAAAAACATATTGGGTTGTTCTGGTTGATAGGCTGATATTTCTTTTACGTCAATGTGAAATTACCAAGAGTTAGATGTTTACTTTCAAGTACTGCACAGTCTTATGATTTTCAATTTACATTTTTATTTGTAACTAAATTAAAAAAATAAATAAATAAAGGGATGTAATTGTTGTGGCCAACACATATCTTTCGTTTACATCAAATGTATATACATCTCGAATACACCACATGTAATTACTAAAGCAAAAAATTAAGCCTACTGGATTTGTGGTAAAAATTGTTTGATATAATCAAAAATCATTATTCTTCCTCAAAAACCCAACAAGATTCACTCTGGTTAAAAATGTAAAAGCTCATATGAAAGCCGGCCACTTTTACTACTCAGACGTCACCACATTTCGCATTGAATCTCCAAATTTATTGAAAAGGCTTTAGTATAAAGTTTTATTCCGAATAGCCCATCAGCCTGGTCTGTAAAGACTCCGAAATTTTTGCATAAAAAAGTATTTTCTATCATCTCTGGTAAAATTTAAAATATGACCTGAACTAGTTTTGTTTGAAACATGATTTACAATCATTAGTTTTCAAAATATTTGCAAATCGAAAAAGCTCCTTTTGAAGCTATTATTTCCGGTGAATAAACGAAAAACATCTTATGAAAGCATAGTCACTTTCGGTGGACCGATTTGGGCAGCTAAAATTCGCAGGGGTGTCCTAATTTGTAAAAGTTTTGGATAAAGCTTACGTATGAAGTTTCATCCCGACCAAACAGTTCATCTGGGCTGTAATGGGGCGAATATTTGTTGAAAATATGTTTATTTTCCGCTTAAATTTTGAAAACTGATCTGCAATCGTATTGTTCAAAATATTATTTAGAATCTTAGAAAAAACGAAAAAGCTCCTATGAAAGCTGCCACTTCCTGTGGAACGATTTCGAACAAAACTCATTTGGGTACCCTAACATGTGGAGGAACTTTAAGTATGATGTTTCATCCCAATCAATCAATTCAAGGTATGATGATACACATCTTTCTTATTAACCCCACCAACAAAGGGTGACAATAATTAAAAAGTTCTCTGAGGTGAAGAAAATTCGTTTTAAATAATAAATTAAATATTAATTACTAGTTCCTGTGTCCTCGAATCGTAGTAAAAATTGAAATTTTCAACAACATTACCGTTGTCAATAAGAATTTTCTCGAAAATATGCTACCGTTGAGAATGAAAGTTCCTGCGCGTTCTCGAATCTTATTAAAAACATCCAGGAGTAAATATGTTGTAGCCAACACCCGGCGTTTATTTACCATGAATGTATTTACAATCAGATATCTTGAATAGAGCACACTTGGTTTCAAAAGCGAAAAATTAAACTTACCGGAATTTGAGTAAAAAATGTCTTATATATATTATCTATGATGCTGCCTCTTCCGGCACACAAAAATCCACCAAACTTCGGAAAGATATCTCAATTTAAAAAGTTTAAATATGACGTTTTATTCCGTTTAAGTATATTTTCCAAGACGGTACAAATGCCGAATTTGGTGAAACAAAGTTTTTTTTTGTCAAACATCACTCGTCATTTTTTGTAATTTAAGATCTAAACAAATTTGTTTTAAATTTAATTTACAATCTTTTTATTTTTAATCGTTCTTTCGTAAATTGCTTTACTTTTCAAAATATTTGCAAAAAACGAAAAAAACTCCTATGAATGCAACCACTTCCGATGGACCGACTTCGGCCAAAAGACCGACTGAGATCTCTGTTTTTTTAAGAAAAATCTTAATAATGAAGTTTAATTACAAACAATCACTTTACCTGGGCTGTACAGGGGTCGAAATTGTATTGAAAAAGATTTATTTTTGTCATAAATCGTCATTCTGCATAAATTTTGGATAACACTGATCTAGACCGGTATTGTTGCAAAATTAGTTTTAATTTATTAATTTCGTCATTCTGCATAAATTTTGGATAACACTGATCTAGACCGGTATTGTTGCAAAATTAATTTATAATTGTTTAGTCCTTAAATGATTTGTCGTAAATGACATATTTCTCAAAATTTATCCAAAAAACGAAAAAGCTCCAATGGAAGTTGCTACCCCGAACAGTCAATTCGGTTGGGCTATAGAGTGCGCACAGAAAGTTTGTATGGCACCATACACACACAGACACACAGATATTTCTCAAAAACTACTAATTTTTTTACTTCGGCGATATAGGTTGATCTACAAAAATCTCGATGCCAAACTTTTTAATGATTACTTTACATACTTTACTTTACTTTACTACGTAAAATGTGGTTGTTGTTAACAAGAATTATTTCAAAAATATCCTTCCGTCGAGAGCTGTATGTTTTCGAATCTCTGTGAAAGTTTTTTATTGTTACCCATTTCGGTTGTTGCTGATAAGAATTTTCTCTAAAATATCCTACCGTCCAGGCCTGTAGGTTCCTGTTTCCTCGAATTATAGTGAATTTTTTTAATTCTAATTGTTGTTAAAAAACTTCTTTAAATTTGTCGAGAAACTGTTACTTTTTCACTCATGGTTGTTGTCAATATAAATTTTCTATGGAATATTGCACTGTGGAGACCTGAAATGTCCTGAATTGTCGAATTTTATTATCTGGTGTTTTCTCACCCATTGTTGTTGTTGTGAACGATCTCGAATCTGATTAAAAAATTTTGTTTTGGGCAAAAATTGTTGTTGTTAACAGTAAATATTTTCTAAAAAATATCCCCCTACTATATTCCACCCTCGAAACCTGCAAGTTTTTTGTTCTCGAATCTTAGTGAATATTGTTCCTTTTCTAGTTCATAGTTGTTTTCGATAACATTTTTCTCGAAAATATCAAATCGTCTAAAACTGAAAGTTCCTACGTTCTCGTACCTTGGACCGAGAACCGTTGTTTTTCTCACCCATTGTTAGTTTTGCCAATCAGAATTTTCTCCAAAATATCCCACTCTCGAAACCTAAAAGTTTGATGCTACTGAAGTTAGCGGAAAAATTTAGCAGGAAAAACTGCATTATCGACATCCTTTATATACCTTTTCGAATTTTTCTAACTTCAACCAAAGTTCGTGAGATATCATTAAACGCGCACTCAAAATTAAATAGCGGGATTTCCCATGATCAGCGGGTCATCACACTCGCTCGGTAGATAGCTGTAGGAGTCCAGAACCCTATAAGGCTGGAGAATCTTTCTACCTTCTACTTCTAATTTATTATTAAACCAGTCCTTGTGCTTATGTGAATGCATTTTTATAGTAAATATTTGAAATGTACTCGAATTTCGACCGAAAACAGGCGTACATAAAGAAAATTGAGTCAATTTTTCTACGACTATTTTAAATATGTCGATAATATAGTTTGTCTATAGAAAACGGTCAAAAACCAAAAAAAATCTAGTGTCTTTTTCTTCCAATGTATATAAAGGATGTCGATAATGCAGTTTTCCCCTGCTGAATTTTCTCCTGACTTCAGTAGCATAAAAGTTTGTTTGTTCTCGAATATGAGTGAAAATTGTTTTTTTTTTCTCAACAATTGTCGTTGTTGTCAATAAAAAATTACGCGAAAATATTAAAATTGCTGTGTTCTCGAACCTCAGTGAAAATTTATGTTTTAGAATTTTCTCGGTAATATTCCATCGTCGAGACCTGAAAATTCCTGAGAGCTCGAAATTCGTGTGAGTCAAAATTTTAGTTTTTCTCACTCATTTTTGTGGTTTTTAAAAACAGTTATATCAAAAATATCCTAACGCCAAGATCTGAAATTTCCTTAATTCTCAAATTTTACTAAAAAATATTAGTTTTTTCTCCAATTCTTGTAGTTTTCAAAATTTTCAATAAGAAGAAGACCCGAAATTTCCTGTGTTCTGGAATTTCGAGTTTTTCTCAACCATTGTTAATTTTTTCAATGAGGATTTGTTCGAAACTACCCTACCAAATTTGGGTTTTAGTCACCAACTGTTATTGTCGTCAATGAGAAATTTCACGAAAATTTGTCGTTGTTGTGATGTTAAATTTCCTGTATTTTCAAATTCTAAATAAAATCGTTGTTTCTCCCATTGTTGTTTTTTTCAATAACAAGAGCTGAAAAATCCTCTTTGTTGATACCAATAACAGTTTTTCTGAAAATATCCCACTATCACGGCTTGAAAGTTCCTGTATTCTCAAATCATGGTGAAAACTTTCCTGTTGATGTCAGTAAGAATTTTGTTGGAAATCTTCCACCGTCGTCGACACCTAAAAATTATTGTGATATTTGCAAAAGAGATTTTGCTAAAGCAACTTTTTTCACATCGGTGGTATAAAGAATGGTATAAAACTGCAAAAATGTCGAGATAAAAAATTTTCATTATTGCCTATACTTTATTTTACTGCGAAAACTTAAATGTAGTTATTGTTGTTACAAGAATTATCACGAAAATATCCTACTGTCGAGACCTATATGTTTCTGTATTTTTGATTCTTAGTGAAATTTTTTTTATCACCCATTGCGGTTATTTTCAATAAAGTTTCTCAAAAATGCTTCGAGAACGTTAAGTTCCTGTATTCTCGACTCTTAGAGAAAATTGTTGCGTTTGTCGCTCATTTTTGTTGTTGTCATTAAGAATTTTCTCGAAAATATCAAATCGTCTAAAACTGGAAGTTTCTTTGTCTCGAATCTCAGTAAAAATTTTCGGTTTAAGGCATTCAGTACAGTTCCTGTGTTCTCGAATCTGGGTGAAAATTGTTGTTTTTCTCACCCGTTGCTGTAGTTGTTAATAAGAATTTCCTAGGTAAAATCTTATTGTCGAGACCTGTTCTCAAAATTCGTGTATTGGTGAAAATTTTAGATTTACTCGCTCATTTTTGTGGCTTTTAATAAAAGTTCTATCGAAAATATCCTACCGTCAAGACCTGAAAATTTCTTTTCTTCTCGAATTATAGTGCAAATTTTGATTTTGATCACCCATAGAAGTTGTCGTCGATGAGAAATTTCTCGAAAATTTGTTGTCTTTGAGACCTTAAATTTCCTGTTTTGAATAAGAAGACCTGAAAAATCCTGTGTTCTTTAATTTTGTTGAAATTTGCAGTTTTCACACCCATTGTTGTTGTTGTCAATAAGAATGTTCCTGAAGATCTCCCACCGTTGATAACTGAAAATTTTTTCTATCTCAAATCTTGCTGAAATATATCGTACATATCACCCGTTTTTGTTGTTGTCACTCAGAATTATCTCGAACATCTTTTAAAACCTAGACTGGATATTTCTGGTTACAATATCTAAAATTACAAATTACAAATTAAATTACAAATAAAATTGGCAGTTTTTCAGTATTTTCTTGCAGGGGAAAAAGCTCGAACAAGAAGGCTCTTATAAATCTAGATGGCTCTGCTTGCATAAACTTAATACTGCGGAAGCTTGTACATTTTGAACTAATTCAGTGCAAAGCAATATTATAGTTTGTGTAAGTTTTCTCTTTGCATTCCAATCATAAAAGCATTACCAGCTAAATTTGCTGGTGTTTGAACTTAAAGCACAACTGTATTGTCTCTAGCCAGTTACATACACATTTTAATTTAAATCACTGACTTGTTCATCGTGTCATCTAAATAAAATTTTATGTTGCATACACCAACAACTAAATATAACTTAGATGAAAATTCCAGTGATCTAGACTGTAAGCCACACGAACAGAAAAAAACAAAATTATTAAGTTTGTTACTGATACCGCAGCGTACATTTAGCATGAACGAAAAGACACATAATACAGAAAATTCTATAAATTTTCAACTTTATTTTGTAGAATTTGACACTTAAAAGTAAAAATGTTACTTCTAAAGCAGTCAAAACCATGTGCCATAGTTACAGTTATATTATTTTTGTTTTTCAATTTAAAGATTATATTTCGCCGTTGTGAAAATTTATACGATATTTTGCAACATATAGCTACACCGGGTATGTGGATTTTCCAGTGTATTTTTTTTTTTCAAGGGAAAACCATTCTCGTATAAAAGTTATTGATTTATTTGAAAAGCGAATAAAATGTAGGTTAGTTTACCATTTATATGGTTTAGCATTCTGCTCTTACCAAGCACACGGAACTCTTGCTTTTCCATGTCGATATTTAACGATGTCACGATACATGTACAAAATCGTCTATGAATAAATTAAAAAACGAAAAAAGAAAAGCGAATAGCAGGTTCAATTGACAAAGTATAAGGAGAAAGGAAAGTTCAAGAACAACATTTCACAATGATTTATTTAGCAAAGTTTTTATTTTTTTTCATTTTAATTCCTTGGAAATTTCAATTTAAATTAAAATTTGAATGCGTAGTGAAAATAACAAAAGTACGCAGGCAATAAAAAATGTTATACATAGATAATTTTTGTTGTTTGGGGAGGGGTGGGTGGTGTTGCCACTAGTGATGTAGGGAACATGTATCGACGAAATTATCTGGATTTCAATATCAATGTTTGTCAAAACAGAATTTATATTGCTTCTGCCATTAATAGACTATTCTTAATGTTTATCAGAAATGTTTATTTGTAAAACATTATTGGATGACTGACAAAAAAAGACGATTTCTGTGCAAAATTGACACAACTCATTAAAAATGCTCATGTCTATTTAGTAATAAAAATAATTCAAATAAATTTCGAATTTAATATTATTTGTGATAATATGAGGCTTGTATCACACGAGGGAATCGAAACCTTCGATCGAAAATTGTCAATCAGGGCTGACTAATATTAAATTAATTTTTTACGGTGCCAATGACTTTATTCTTAAATCTTTCTACATAAGGAACTAACAAAAAGTGTTAAAATCTTAAGCTAATTACATTTTTTAAGTTTTAACCAATGTTAATACTTACGATTTGTACAGTATTAGCTCTTCTCAGTCGTTTAAATCGCGACTGTTTTAGTATATCTCGGGCCAATTCGTTGGGATGTCCCTGAAGTTTTGAGTAGTATTTCGAACAGAATTCTTTGATTGTTTCTGTAACGGTTTTAATACCAAGGTCGTCATATATGTTAGTATTTCGGATACACGATGGAGCATTAGCAATACATTTGATGCACTGGTGGATCCCCATAACTGAATGTAATATGTCCATATTGGCTTGATTAACGCTTTGTATAGTTCTATCCAGGTGTCCGCCTAGGTATTTGACCTTGGTTTGTTAAGGAATATATACACCGTTTAATTGTACTGGTAATCAGGAGCGTTTGTTCAGCGTGAATGTGATAAAAATTTATTTTTTTTTCGTTTACCTTTATTCGCCAGATCTTGAGCCAGTCCTCAATTTTGCTTAGCTGACTTTGCACTTCTCTTAAGGCTGTTTGCGGGTTTTCGTGTGATACCAGGATGGCTGTATCATCAGCAATTGTTGATATTATTACATTGTCGGTAACAGGGAAGTCCTTCCTTGTGGGACTCCTGCGGTTATATCGTATAGGTAAGTTGTTGTACCATTTTGCTGCATTTGGAGGAGATGGTTTTCCAGAACTGAGTGAATATTCTTCGGCAGGAGTGCTTTAAATTTCTATATTAGTCCACCGTGTCAAACTTTGTCAAACGCTTGTGCTGTATCCATGAAGACATCAGAACAGTGTTGCTTTGCCTCAAAAGTCTGTTTGGTTGCATTTACAATTCTATGCATTGCTCTACGGTACCATGTTGGTTTCGGAACCCAAATTGATGGTCTGGTGCGGAAATGATTTGCCTTTCTTCTAATACTGGTTTCAGTTTTGTTATTAACATTTTTTCAAACAGCTTTGAGATTGTGGGAAGCATGCTTATTGATCGATAAGACGAGATTTGAGATTCGTTTTTCCTAGGCTTATGTATCATTGTGATCAAAAATATCTTCCACATTTCAGGAATATGACTAGTTAGCATGATCGCATTAAAAATGTAGGTGTATGCAGGCGAGTTTTGATTGTGGTGTTCTTAACATTCTTCCATTCAAACTTTATAGTTTTAAAGGATGGATCATCATTCATCTGGTGAGGCAGCACGATATTATTAGTCCCATTGGCGTTTTTTCATCGCTTCTCGCCCAATTTCCAGTTGGTAATCTAATCTATCGATTCGACTTTGTAGGCCTTTTTAGGTTTTTTGTTGCCTTCCACAAAGAATAAATCCTCTGTTGGTTTCCTCACATTGGTTTTCTTCTTCCTGAAGTGCAAATTTCAGGGTTTTGATAGCTCGATTTAATTTGCATTTCAACAATGGTGATTTTGTTGGTTGCCATTTTCGTCAAATTTTCTGCTTTTCCTGGATTAGTGACTGGATATTATGTGATAATTTATTAATTTTTCCAGAATTGTTGATGATTGGTGAAGCCTTTTTACCTGATATTTCCAGTGCCTCTTTTAGCTTTTTTGCAGCGACATCTCCTATATTGAATCCAATCTGTTCGTTTTATTTGTCAGACGTTTCGGTGTTTCTGATTTTAAGGCAACAGAACTCATTGTTACTATTATCGGCGAATGATCAGACGACAGATCATAGCAATCTAATTGGTGGTTACGCAGAAACCAATTAGATCAGGTACTTTCTTTTTATCCGTGGGCCAGTAAGTAGGATGACCGGTAGATACAAAATTCAGGGACTGTTCCTTTATAGCTTCATAAAGTTCTTTGAATTTAGACGTTGTTAGTCTTGCAACCCATTGAGTATGTTTGGTGTTGTAATCACATCAATTTATTACCCAGCTGATCAAAATAATCAATAAACTGCAATTTTTTTATAGCGTGCTTTGCATGGCAGTACACTGATGGTATCACAAAATTTCCAGACCATTCCTGCAGACAGGAGTTAGGAACGTAGTTCTTGTTGGTGAAGCCTGTTTCAGATATTAACATTATGTCAATATTGTGCCAAATGAGGAATGCTTGAACCTCCGCTCTATGCTGCGCTAGGCCGTTTGTATTCCATATTGCTATTTTGAGCAGAGTCATTTTTAATTTTTAAAACTATCTGCATCAGTGTGTTCACATTCTACATCATTAGATCCATGGTTCTCTCCATCATCGCTATGAAGCTTTTCATCTTTCCAGATAGCTTGTTTAAAGCCGATGAGCTGTTTCCTTCCTCACTTGCCTCCACTTTTGGGACGATGCCTTGCTTTTTACAATACTAAATTAATTGAGTAACTGAATTACCCTGGCGTTGCACGAGAGAAATTAGAATTATTTTGAATTTCGGATATTTTGCAAGAAATTTCCCGATATCGCAATCATATGAAAGGAATTCATTAGCTGCTGAATTCATTAAGAGAAGCACCACCATTTCAGCACTGCAGAGAATCATTTCCACGTACTATGTAAACGCTTCTCTTCAGGAGTGCAAGGGAATGTTGTATATCATTCTGTGAGGATATTATTAAGTATCCTATTTATGGGGCTAGGTATGCTTTGCCACTTCTTACCCATTATCAAATAATTAAACTCCCTTTTTACAAACCTCCGTTAATTTTTTTAAATATTTCCTTTCATTCACAATAGTTTTTCACATTCTTATTGCTAACGGTGACCCACTTTAATAAGTCCTAATTTTTATTGTAAAGCATTTGGATAAGCAATACCTTTGGTTTTTCCATCTGCTGAGAAAATTAACAAATTTTTTGGAGTTCACTGTCTGGAACAAGCAACATATAGATGACCGTGTGAAAAGCATGGCATTCAAAATTCATACCAACAATTTGTTAGTGGTTGGTCCTGGGCTTCAATGATTGTCATTGCGAGAGAAAGGCGTAGGTGGGAATCAATTAAATATGTGATATAAGCTCATGTTCTCCTTTACTTCTTCCAGTAATAATCGTTGCTTCATGACGTTTGGCATCAGTTTGGAAATTCTAGAAAATAGACTTGTATGTCATTGGTAAACCGGGTAGTTGCGATTGAATTTCATTTTACAAAAATCAGGCGGGGAAAATATCTCACATGTTATGGGATTCATTGAAAATTTTCATTGATTTTCATTCATTGAAAAAGATACTGGGATTTTCGAACTATATTTAACCGTAAACCGTTCCGGAACCAGCTACCAAAATAAGAACTCATCTCAGTGATCGGTTATTTTTCGTGCAAAGTACGATCAACCGTTTCAAGCGATTTTCTATATGCCATGGTTTTAACATTGGCAACTCCTGAATTTGAGCTATGTTGAAAACAAAATTACTTGCTGGATTCAAGTCGAGTCCGAGTCCGTTCTGCTGTATAATTTCGGCTAGTATCCAATTGAAAAGTAACGTTTTTTGTAATTTTTGTGTGTGATCACCATTTATATGCTTACGCTTGAAATTCAAATAAATGGAGACTTCCTCATGAGTAAAGAAATTTAGGCTAAAAATTTAAAAAAAAAAGTTTTAAAACATCGAAATTTTGGAAATTGTCTGGGAGCACCTAGAACCAGTAAATCGACCCCATTAAAAATATTACGAAAACCTGCTTATTTTCGTAGAAAATCCATATGCAATATTTATAGCGATTGTAATCGGACGCGATTGTCGACGCGTAATCTATTATCTAGATTACATAGAAATTTCTCGCGTCCTTGACATCGACAATGTAGACAGCGTCGACAACTTAGAAAATAATATTAAAAATTATATTTTCGCATAATTCCTGTTTATTTTACGTCTTCGATCTGGTATTGTTGCTGTTCTGCTATTACCTAATTATTCTAGAGACCAAATAAGTTAAAAAATTTGAAACAAAATCAAATAAATTATTCGTTCGTATATGAAACGACACCAACGATGGCCTAAACCCGGAGATATTTTTCATGCGATTCTATTCAAGATTACAGTGTAAGTTGCGCACTATTAAAAAGTGGTTTCTGTTGCTCGCAATACTATATATGGTAGATTCGCAGAAGCACACATTACAACTTTTGACCGCAGTACTGGGCCCAATTCTAGTAATTCCCAGAGAATAATGAACTGGGGAAAAATTTTGAATGTAATTTCTATTAAGTTTATTTTAATCTGATACACTCTTAGTGTTTATTCGGGCAAAACGATAAAAAATCATGTTTTTTTACTACGTTTGACCATAAAACGCACTCATTTTTCACAAAAAAATAGTTTTTTTGATTCTGGTGTCATTTGTCGGTAAGTAGTTCCAGGACCATTTTTAAGTGGTATTCCTAGTCGTTCTGTTGTGAAATTTCAGTAGATTTATCATATAGCCATAGACGAAAATAATATACGGGCGCCAATATACTTCAAATTGTGACTTCTGATTAATGAAAAACAACTCCAATTTTATTGGCACCCGGCAGTTAGATTCTCTTATTTATATTGAGGCGTCTCTTTAATAATATTTTAGGCTATGATTGGGATTCCTAATGTCTATAGGTTCGTAATAATGACTACCGAAATTGTTTTGATCCTGGTTTGTACAGATAAATTATCATCGGAATTGTCGTTTTGACTATTGACTCTAAATACGCACATAACCATGAAATTTTATTTTGCATCTCTACGCTCAACACCTTAGATGTTTTGTAAACCCTTAACAGCTAAAATTTCTCGATATCCCCCTGGGATACCCCATCCTGGTCGAAAGCAAGAACAGAACAAGTTATATAGGGCAACTAGAGGGCTAATTTGCCGAAATATTTATTATAAATGATGGATAATTAATAATTTCTTGTGCAATTAAGGATTAGTTTACTAGTCTAAAGTAACGATAATTTAGTAAAAAAGTCAAAAATATGAGTGTGTAACGAAATCCCGATTTTCAGAGTCCCGGTTTTGTATAAAAAAAATCCCGATTTTTCGGAAATCCCGGTTTGAATTTTTAAAATTTAACCTGTGGGAAAATGGGACCCAAATGATTTTTTGACAAAATTCAAAAATGAGTTTGCGATAAAGTTCTATAAAATGGCTAATGTGGATGCAATTTGGCCATTTCTTAACATATTTTGTTGAAATTCGGTGCGTGCGATGGAAATGGATTTCTAAAATGATTTTTTGATAAAGTTCTGAAATATTGCCATTGCTATGGCACTAGGCCATTTTTTAACCAATTTAGTTGAAATTTGACATGTGGGTCCTAAATGGGATTCAAAAAATGCGTTTTTGAAAGAGTTCTGGAATAAGGCGGATACAGATGAAACCTGGCCATTTCCTAACCGATTATGTTTAAAATCCACATGTGGGATCTAAATGGGATTTTAAAATGACGTTTGACAAAATACTGGAATATTGTCATTACAGACCGAACTAGGCCATTTCTTAATCGATTATGTTGTATTTCGTCGCAAGCTCTGCGTATCTGTATTAAAGGGCGATATATTTTAGAACTTAGTCATAAAATCGGTTTAGAATCTTAGTTCCATCACACATGTCGAATTTTACCATAATATGTCAAGAAACAGCCAAGTTCTGTCGTTAATGGCCATATTCTAGATCTTTAGCAAAAAATCATTTTAAAATCCTATTTAGACCTTACTTGTAGAATTTTAACATAATCAGTAAAGAACTGGAAAAGTTTCATCCCTATCGACCATATTCTAGAACTGTATCAAAACTTATATCAATCACTTATAGAATAAAACTAGTAAAACTGCTTCTTTATTCCCGGCATATTTTCGAACCACGCTCTCCTGAAATTTATTTCTAAAGGCTCTCGGAGGGCTAAAAGGAGGAGGAGGAGCTATTGAAGCCTCTACAATTCGGTATGATATCAAAGGGCTGAATGTCGAAGGACCGAATGTCGAAGGGCGAATTTATGAAGGACCGAATGTATCAAAGGGGTTACCTTTCTGCATTTCAAAATGTTGCATTAACAAAATATTGTATAACAAAATGGTTCAATTATCTTTTGTGCAGGTGTCATTAATAGATTTTATATAAACCGCTCCTACGTGCGACACGCAGTGCGACATGTTTGCTGATCCTGGCTCCTCCCCGTGGGGGGGGGGGGGCAGTAAAGATATATTACCCTAATCCCCCATTATAGTTTCGGCCCTTCGACACATTCGGCACTTCGGCTACATTAGGCCCTTCGATCTTTGTCACATTCGGCTCTTGGACACATTCGGGTTTTTGTAATTCGGCTCTTTGTACCCATGCCCTGCTAGTCAACTGTGCGAGACTTTCTGAAGCCGTTAGCCCCTACAATTCAAAATTTTTTAATAATACCCAATCAAGACTTTAGAACTAAAAGAAAAGAAAACCGGGATTTTGTAGTACACTCCAAAAATATTGGGTGTACAAATGTATTTCCAACCTTTTTATAGAGGTTTCATTAGAATCACTGCTTGCATATTATTCAATCAGGCAATACATGTTTTTTGGAGGTTAGATGTCAAGCTTGAACAATTTCTAGTAACATTTGTTCAAAACGTAAACAACAATTTTTTCGAAGCAATTGAAAATGTCGAATTTTGTGCTAAAAAAACAGCATTTACGGGAAGTTTACCCCGGCCATTATTAGTTTTAGTATTGGGCCACATGAAATCTGGCCGATTGCGCCATTCCTACCATACGTCTGGTGTTGCCCGACTAGCCACAGTTAGTGAGTCTTATAAGTTATTCAAAACATTCCGGCAAATCATATTTCTGGGAAAATGGAACGATTTACTCTTATTTTTATGTGGGGCCATATGGAACTTGGCCATTTGTGCCAATACTACCATACGACTGGTACTTCCATCTTAGTCATTGAAAGTTCTTACTATTACAACTCAAAACAAAATCAATCATTTCCGGCAAATCATATTGCTAGGAGAATAGCAATTATTAATTTTTGGTATGGACGACTTGGAATCTGGCCGATTGAGCCAATCCTACCATACGGCTGGTGTTGCCCGACTGGCCACAGTTAGTCCGTCTTATGAGTTATTCAAAACATATAGAATCTTTCCGGCAAATCATATTTTTAGGAAAATGGAACGATTTACTCATATTCTAATGTGGACCCATATGGAACTTGACCATTTTCGCCAATACTACCATACGGCTGGTATTTCCCTCTCTGTCATCGTAAGCCCTTACTATTACCACTCGAAACAACTAATTTAAGATAGTACCAATCGCTATCTTTAATCAAAACAAACAATTATTACCTATAAATGGAATAATCTGGGATGGATATTTTGTTGTTTTTTACTAAACTTGAAAAAAATATTCCGTCTTATACAAGTTTAAATAGAAAAAACTGGGATGAGATGAAATGTATTGTTTAAGGAAATTTTATTTTTTTCTGTGATGAAAAACTGGGCTAACTTCATATGCCTTTGAAATGGGTACCCAAGCAACCCAAAACATGTCACAAGAAAAATGTATTTCGCTCAGTTTCAAATCAGGGCTGCAAGGGTTAAAGAAGCATTCGGCGTTCTGCAGTTCCAGGTGACAAATTGCAGGAGTTCAAAAGTCCACGGCTCGCTGATGTACTCGCCCATCTCAAGGAAAGTTATCTGCACAAAAGGGATGTAAAAGTAGTTCTCGGGCCCGTCAGTTACTCTAAAGAATGGCACTCCAACGGAAGCAGGGCCACTTCTAATTTTAATTTTTAAGCCGTCTAACAGAATCAGCAAACGGGATTTTGAGGTGCATAGTTATACGCCGAATGCTGATTGAGTGGACGCTGCACATAGCGTTCGTTGATGTTCGTCAAAAAGCTGGCTGCGCTTATTCATAGAGCGGAGAACTTTGTAGCACTGTTCAGGCGTGTACTCAAAACTTGTCGCTCATGCAGAATTTTTATGCAGATCTTGTTGATTTTTATGTTGACTTCTTGCCGAATCTTTCGAATGGTTTCTCCTTGAAGAGTGCTTGGAGGAAAAACCTATTGAAAATTCCTCTAGAAAAAATTTCTCATCCTTGCCTTTCAAAGTGCACTTTCGACCTCCATTTTTGATGAACTCGTTGAAAGTCCTAGCGATAATGTGACATGTCGCGGTGTTATGATGACGTTGGGCACCTTGAACCAGAACTTGCATTTGGGATCATCTGGCAGCTAACATCACATGACTTCTGAGGAATATAAGTCTGGTGTACCTTCGACTTTGAATATGTTCTTTGAATTATGATTTAAATCATTGATGTACATTTACGAGCGATAAAACTAACATCAACTATTTTTATATTAATCGATAGTAATGTTGCTGTTCCAGTCTCATATAACCTAATAAAGAGCGCACGATTTGCTGCGCGGTTTATAAATTCATTTCAATGTTACTTCCATATAGTTTAAATTATGTTCTGTTCATCCATCCCTCACTCACGAACAGGGAAATGGATTTCAATGGAATCCAAATATCTAGGTCTTTCATACTTTAGATATTTTTTTTATTGTTACTTCTTTGTACGAAATGCTCAGCATTTTATGTTGTCACGACATGACAATGAAAATACTCCGAATTAAATGCTAAAAAGTACAATAAAAGTTCTGTCGATTTTATTAAAATGAAAAATATTGATAACGAAAAAAATAAAATCGTTCGAACATACTTCTGCTGTGCTCAAATTTTATAGACAATTCCGATTTAATCAGAAATATTTTAAAGGAAGTTTATCGATGTGTGCAGAGCTCGTATGTGAACAAAATGTCAGAAATTTGCATACGCAAAGTAGCTTAGAATGAATTATAAATGTTTTATTGTTTTACGTTATACATTGATTTTGTCTGTCTGTCGGCTTAGTGGTTTTGGTCGTGTGTTACAAAATGCTACATGTGTGCAAAAAATTTTGCATAACCTATATCGGTCTAAATATTTTGTATGTTAAACGATTTTTGGTTTATAATCGCGTGTCGAAAACCATTTGAAGTGGATTATTTGACCTTGATTTTATTTGGTTTTGGAACGATAACATTTTTATAAAATACAGGGAAATGCTATAATGGGATTTAAACATAATCAAAACCCCAATCCTGAGAGTTTCTTAAAAGGTAGGCCAGCCGAAAAGACTAGGCGTGTGGGAGTAAAAATATAAAACCCACTGGTTTCAGCAGGAAATACTTTTAGTGGTATCCATAAACCATTTTAAGTACGACTAGCATTGCATGTCAAAAGTTTTTCATGTAAATTTAATCGTAAATATTTATATTGTGGTTTGATTGGAATCCATAAATAATTAAAGGAATGTTGGCGGAATATTTTTATGTTGGTTTTTGTTTGGTTTAAATAGCAAACAATACTATTGTGCATTGTAATGTAGGTCAAAAGGTTTGACGAAAATTAATTTTCAAATTCTTTACATTAACCTCGTGTTGGGTAGCCGACCAAATCTTGTAAACAATTTTGGAACCAATTCCTAAAACCAGATTCTATTTAAACGTTGCACTTTTGGTTTTAAACGTACTTGCCGTTTTAATATTTCCAGAAATTTTATAGGACTAGTAATCGACAACAAATTGAAAAGTTTAGACATTTAAACGACAAGTTAAATTGTCCTTTTAGAAGAATTACAAAAGGCTCGCATTTTAAAAGATTTGAAGAAATAATTGCTAAATTCGAGTCAAGCGAAAAGTTGCAGCTACTAAACGACGCCCCTCTCGACCCTACACGAAATGGTACTCAAACAAGCAACCGCGATGCCATGACTCTCCAAAATTTCGCGCCTTCTGACCTGAGAAAAAACGCCACGCAGATGTTCAACGGCGTCTCCAAACCAACACAACTGTTGACGCTTTCAAAGTCAAAGTTTTTGTGTTTATAGTCGCGTTAGTAAGGTTTGTCACACGTGTTGCTATGCCAATCAAGCAAGCATGTATCGCTTCGAGAGATGATCTCCTCATTATATACCGCTTGATTGTTTCAATAGAGATCAACTGCTTCTGCGTCATCACTGCAAGACACAACTAACAAAGAAGCAAACAAAGAAGCAAAGCATCCGTCAAAAACTTATTGGAGCAATCTTGTTACCGGCATTATTCTTGGTGAAATTGCAGTGCCGTGTTGCCTGATCCGTTCAGGCATCATTACGTTTTTGAGAATCGTCAAGTACGATGGTGTTTTCCGTTAGCACGGCTTTATAAGACAAACAGTTCCATTCGCACTTATTCGAAGTCACCGAGAAGTTGCCGATGGAGCTGCTTCAATTATTTGTTTCCGCATGTTTTAAGTCTCTATCAACGAAACGCTTGCGAAGTTTGGAATACCACGCGAGTTCACAAATTCTTCACTGTTTCACGACGTGCAATGACTCAGTTTTACGTCCTCGTTACGTAACCGCCTCCAGCACTGGAATCAGAGTATAACGATGATTGATAATAGTAGAGACAAAAGTGCTGCGCCACGCCGATCGAAAAAATCGTTTGATAAACAGTGATGCCACCTTCACAGTGGAATTCTAACACTATTATCGGTAACTTGATCGAAACAGATCGACTTTACGAGATGGTCATTCTCGATTGGCCACGAACAAGATGCTTCGATCTATGAAAACCTCGATGATTGCAAGAATAGAGTCATAGATTAGTGTCATAGAGTTCAATACGAATTTGTGCGCATCTGCAATCGTACATTAGATTCGCAAAAGACCGCATTTACTCATGATTATATTGAAGTCATTCTCAAGGACAACATAATCTTGTAAGACGCTTAGACAGAGATCAAAAACAACGGTGACCTTGTAAGCATTTTAAAACCTCTTCTGCTTTACGACTCATCTTAAACAGTCGTCAGTTCAACGCAACTTCAAATCGACTCACTACTCAATCCTAGTACAAATTTCGATTATGACTCCGCAAGATACGTGTCAGTCTCGCTTCAAAAAGAATCAGAGTTGGCTAGACTTCCAAGTTATGACGAATTATGTGACTTATTTCAAATCCCATGAAAAACAAAGAACGATGTTGTTAAGATACAAGGTAGCTCGACCAGTTCCCATCTCACCGCTGGATCACTTTCAACAGCAAAAAATGGACAAGATCGCGAGATTCCAGCGCCCCGATTACCTCTTCTACACACTCTTAATGTACGAGTATCATGGTATCTCGGGTAAGACAATGTCTCCTATAAGAAGATCCAGCATAAAAACGAAATGGTGGAAGACGTTCACCACTACGCTAATTACTGGCGACGCCAGACGCAATGGGAACAGTATGAAAGTAATTGTAAAGTAGAAGGAAACTGAAACCATCCCTTCTGGCATATAGTACGTCTGATCCAGCAGCAGCGTGCACCTCGCTAGGATTCAATCAACCAATTAAAACTGAGGCCACCAAATCCCTTAAGGCGATGTAGCGCTAGTTCCTCCAAGAAAGGATTTGGTCTCATTTTCGAGATTAGGAGGTTAGGTTAGGTTTCAATGGTTGTTATTGCACACTTAGGCCAATTATCGCCCATTGGGATTCAATCATTAAACTCCCTTTAAAACCATTTAGTGCAATTAATATAGTGTACAAGATCTTGCACATTAAGGCTTTCGAAATCGGAGAGGCCGTCCATAGTGTATTTGCCCAAGTGATCGTGCCTTCTACCCACTAGCGCAGGGCATGAGCATATGAAGTGAAGAAGAGTATTCTCCTCTTCCTCGTCGTTTGTAGCTTCTACAGAAGTCATTTGCGTCCAGACCCAGCCTTCTCCGAAGAGGCAGTATCCGGTAAGTACCCTTACAATTCTACCTAAATCACGCTTCCTTAGTGTGATTAATATCTTGGAGCGATTCAAGTTTTCAGCTCAGGCCGTACTTGTTTTACTACCCTGTCAGTCAGACTGGCAAACCACCTACCATTTGCCAAGACAACGGCCTACCTACACATTATCTCCCTGGTTTCAGTTAAAGAGTCGTACCGTATCTTGCTAATTCGTCTGCCCTGCAATTTTTCTCAACATCAGAATGGTCCTGAACCCAGGTCAAACGGATTTTAAATATTCTCGTTAAGAGATGTTGAAAATTCAACGCCACCCTTGACGTCAGGGAAACTGAATACAGAGAAAGAATGGCCGACCGACTGTCCACATATATAGTGATATCAATCGACGATATTACATAACGCCTCAACCAGTTCATGACCTCTTTAATCGCTATAACTTCAGCCTGGTACACACTGCCGTAATCAGGGAGACGAAGGGATAGACCAACATTTAATTCCCCACAAAATACACCAGCTTCCACTCTACCATCGAGGTTGGAGCCGTCAGTGAAGAATTTAACTGTACTGGTCTCCGCAAAGCGATCTTTGAGGTTTGAGGGTCCTGTTTGCATGCACTTGCACCACAAAACCACTGATAGCCGAGCGGTCGTATTGACCGCCATCTGCTTACCAATAATATCGAACGGGAGATGGTACAGCATAACCTCTGATGCACTACTGGGTGTCGTTTTCAGCGCCCAAACAAAATGTCCTCTGCATCTTCCTCATCATGTGCATGTATGATAGTTTCTCCAGAGCTGGTCACCATACACTCACACCATACAGCAGTACAGGCCTCACTACTGATGTGTAAAGCCAGTGCATCAGCTCCGGTTTCAGACGCAATTTCCTCCCGATGGCCATTTTGCAAGATTAGAGTGCCACAGTATAGTACCATTAATATTTGGTGGAACAAATTCCGGAATTCTATATATATCCTAGCGAAAAGAACCAGCTCTGTTTTAGATTGGATGATCCACCAACCACATTTGCTGGCCCAACCCGCTGTGATTAATAGCGCATTCCGCATCACATCCCTAATTTTACCAAGGTGCTTTCTCAAGACAACTATCGCTACAACATTGGCATCAGCAACCGCACTTATTCCTACCCCCTCTAGTTCCAATAGTAGTCCGTACTACATTCCAAAGAAGGTGAGAGGGTACACCACTGAACAACCCGTCTTCTGCCGGAGACTTCCCCCATCCCCGCAATAACCATTCTGCTTCCAGGCTAGGCTAATTATTACCTGGTTACTGGGTGTTCAATCTCGAGTGGCAGCAATCCTTCCTTAATTGCCTCCACCTTTACGTTGTCGAGAGCGCCGTCGATATCGAGAAACGCCACCATCGAGAATTCCTGAAAATGCAGTGACTTCTCAATTTCCGGAGCCAAGGCATATGGTGCTTTCCAAGATTTTCAGCCGAAAGGGTTGCTGAGCGAGCTTCTATCTAGCCTTCCTCCATTTCTTCGGGATGTACCTCAGCTTCAAACACCGTTTGAAGATAACCTCCGGCAAGGAAGCAAGACCTCCGAGTTCTTTTAACTTCTGCTGGTACAATCCCATCGGGACCAGCTGACTTCAAAGGCTTAATCTCTAACAGCGCATTTTTTCTTTTGTGTACCCTTAGAATAGCCTCTGTGCACAAAAATTGGGTCCCGCAGTTATCCATAGACCCGCAGTCATCCACACTCGCAAACGACGCATCTTCACTTTCCGGGGGTTTACATCAGAAGATTATTTGGAACAGCTATACTGATTGAGATAATCTTTCTTAAGCGCGATGTTTCCGAGACCTTTTCAAATCTATCTCAGAAAAGCCTCCACGAATTATATTGCGCCTTCCTTGTCTCTCATTTATATTCTCTGGGACATTCCTTATAGAAATCCCGACTTTCTCTCGATCTTTTCGCTCAATTGAAAGCAGACTCGCAGACTTTTCGGTACTCCGGAAGTGCCGAGGTCTACCAAGCAGGTTTCCGGTTTCCTCTCAGCTTTGTTAATGGACAGGCTTCCCTCATAGAGGTATTGCAAGCCCTAGTAAGATTATCCACGATTGAATTACTACCCTTGTCGGGCAGTCCTGGAACTCTAGTTGGAATACTACTCTCCAACATATATCTATATATGCGCCATAATATCCTCTTGGGATTTCTGAAAACGTACTGATTTATGATTTGGAAATTAAGCTTAAACGTTAGATACCTCCTGCCTATTTCTAGTCATAAAGAAGGGTTACTGACCTATGTTACTAAAAATCAAATTAGTTTTTAGAAGAAATTCAAAAGTGACTCACCCTCCTGTCATTGATGTCCGAGCTACCCCAGATGGCAAGATGCGCGTTCGCGTCACACCCTAAGATAACTCCGACCTTCCTCCTTTCTGTATCACAAACAAGTGCCCAAGTATATCTGGCAGCACTGGCATCTTTCGGTACATATATGCGGCTGCAACCTAGAATTTCCTACCTTCCTTCTCTATGCATACCGCGATAATGTCTCCATTGCGGTACTGAGGAAGTAGAAAAACATTAATATTATTCTTCACCATGGTTCTTGGATCAAAACTATCTCCTTCCCTGACTTAGCAAGTATTCATTTACCTACTTACGACAGCCGTACTACGACGGTCTCCTCCGTCTCCACTCCCTCCACAATCCTAAAACGTAAAGAGGCCCACTGACCCCCTCCCCCCCCCATTATAGTTTAATATGTTCCCCTTCTCCATGTCAAGGGATAAAATATTCTTCAATTCCCTAGTTAACCTCTCACTTGGGTTCATCACTAGCTGCGATTTTAATACCTCCTCTGGAGATAGTAACATCGTTTGGCTTTCCTTTACAGGATATACCCCTTCTACCCCCTTCTCGGGTTGCACAGTGCTCGGTTTAACCCCGACCAGAGATAGGAGATTCCTTCCTAGAGGAGCCAGAGATTCCTCATTGATTATCATGATGGATAATCTAAAGCTACCCTTGTGCTACTCTTGCTTTAAAATCTTTCAGTTTCCCTTCAAAAAATTGCAAAACTAGATAATCCTCAAGGATTCTTTCAGGTTTTCCGGCTCCGTGGGAATCCAGATCATTGCCGTAGATCTGCTTGGTATTTAGGGACTGCCCTGAGCTTGGCTCCTGGCCATACCTCGCCTAGCTCCTCTATCACCTTTCTGTACAAGAAAGCCGATCTCTGATCAGTACACGCGGTCAGTTTCAGTCATTATTGATACCAACCAGCGCCCTTGCAAATTGGTGGAGGGTCCAGGTGTTGTCTAAGGACTTTAAGAAAGGCGAGGTTAAGTGTATTAAAAACGCAATGCTCCCCTCCTCATGGTTCTAGACCACGACGGCTATCACCTCCACCTCTTCTTCCGTGAATCTCTGCCTTATAGACCCAAGATCCTCCTTGCGTGCATTGGCCACATCGGCAATACAGCTCTTAGCTCAGTTGGTAGATTTCTTATGTTTTTCAGTCCAGTACTCTTCCGGGACTGTAGCCAGTCTGTCCAAGACACGGAAGGCCGAACGCCTAGCCCTGTATCTCGAAACCGACGGAGAAATTACTTTCTTATTCTTATTACTACATCTAGTCCCTGGCTTGGAAGCCCCGGAACCAGTGCTAGCATCACTGATGGCTGAAGTCACAGATCCCTCCGTCTTTACCAGCATTTGAGAAATACTGGCCACTTCGTTAGATTAATTAATTTCAGATTCCATTTGGTCCCCACGAGTATCAGATCCGTGTACACGAGTAAGGCTATATACAACTAGAGGTCGCCAGGTATCCAGACTCTCGAGGTTACATAGATTTACTTTCGAATTAGCAGAAGTGCCAAGGCATACTCTTTTCCTTCTAATCTCATTTTACAATTTTATTATTGCTGTTCATATGCGATCCCTCGAATTCAAATTAACCCAAACAGTGGTTGCTTGACGTTGATGATGATGTGCATTTCAGGCGCAATTCTGAATTTTTATTTGTCATAGTCATTTTAGGGGGGTAAGGGAGAGGGTAATAGATGTTATTTTACCAGTATTACTTGCCTCTGACAAATATGGGGTAGACCAAATAATTTTGTTTGTAAATGCAATAAAATAAAAGTTCTGAATATTTTTTCAAATTTTATTTTTTCATTGTAAAGAACAATCCTTCCGATTAATTATGGAATACTATTTCATTCATATGATAGCCTCGGCTGATCTTGACGTACCCCATACGGTCCGTCCAATTTTTGAGCACATTTTCGATGTTATGCGGCATTATGTCTTCAATGGCAATGCGAATACTGTTCTTGAGAGCGTTAGTCGTTGCTGGTTTATCGGCGTAACACTTATCTTTGACGGCATCCTAAAGATAATAGTCCAATGACCGTGCGCAAAAGATCAATTGAAACGTGTGCTGTGTGGCACAGAGCGCCGTCTTGTTGAAACCAAATGTTGCCTTTGTTCTCCTCTTCAAGTGCCAGGAACAAAAAATCGTTTGTCAAGGCGCGGTAGCGCTCACCATTGACAGTAACGGCTCCTTGCTAATTTTCAAAGAAAAATGAGTTTGATGTTTCTATGTAGTTATGATTTATTTATTACCCTGTTTTAATTAAAATTAACGTCGAACAAGGATTTAATTTCAGACTTGGAAAGATGACCTTAAAAATTTCTGCCCTTGGCTTATTTTATGTCTTAAATTAAATCGCATGCAGCAGTACAGTGAAAATATGTTAAGCACAATGAAAAACTTTAATTTCCACACAACGATAAATCAACGGTAAAACCGACTAATCAAGAATGATTACTATATCGAATTCAAATTTATTTCATCCAATCATAGATAATCCTCGTTAAATCCAAATTACCTTTGTTATGTAACATATCGATGCTATCCAAAACAAAAACAAACAAACACACATTAAATTAATTTAGATAATTGCGGAAAATTGGAATATAGTGCGGTTATAATTCAATTAAATTTCCATCATTAATCATCATGATTAAATTTTTTGTGGCCGGTATATATGTATATGTATATAGGTATAGATTATGTACACCAACAAACATTTATTAACGCTGATTTTTTATCAAATCGAATCAAATTTTTTATGAGTATGCCTGATAACCATAATACGTTGAATTCATTCGTAACAAATTGGTCAAACATTAATATTGCCCACTTCTATTTTTCCCAATTCTTCGAAATTAATCTAATCAGATTTATTTCGTACAAGGTAACCAGATTTCGGTATATATCAATTATCGAGCTTCTTTTCCTTTTGAGTCTTTACTTCCTGCATGTAATTTACTCTTTGTAACGTATACGTTCTGATTTTATAAATAAACAATTAAGTATATCTGTTTGTGACATAAAATAGTAGCTTGTTACAGTTTTCCAATTTATTATCCACAAACAGTTTTCACTGATCGAAAAATCAATAGTGGTGTGGGTAAAAGGCTTTTAAAAATTGTTTGTTTTCGTTATTTTATTACACGTTTCATAATTTAATAAATGGACAAATAAATTTTTTCCGTTTTACAGGTGTAAAGTATTTAATGTACATTTCACACGTAAATCAGATGTGCGCAAGATATCAAGAAACATGGGCGGCGAGGATTATAAATTGTTGAACACTGTCGATTTCACTTTTAGTTGGCTCGGGCCTTATAATCTAAGAAATTTCCAGATATTGTGCCTTGGGCGTAAATCTATGTCCACTTGGATTACCATGGATGGGGTCGCAATTGTAAAAATTATTCTGATTTCATTATGAAATTATCTGTCTTTATATACTAAATTTTGCACTACCACCATGCTCAACCGCGGTAGTAATCCTGGTCAGGATTGGATTCTTGTTCTTAGATCTGCCAGTGTTAAAATTTCCTGTGATTGTTCTGCAGCGTTTTCTTGAAGTTTAATGGCTCATTGCTGCAATCGCTGAATATTTTTAGACAAGAACTTTTTCCAAATATCAAAAGCTTGAAGGAAGGTAGGAAGCGTTCCATTGTGAGTTAGTTTATGAATTTTAAGTTACTTGGGCCAGTATAGTCAACCCTGCTGTTTGCAAATGAGGCTGCCGGAAATACTCGTTCGGATGCTAAAATACTGAACAATTGTTGCGAGGTTTGCTGTTAAATCTACCACACCTTATGCACTAATGTATTATGTGCAGGATGGAATACCTAATAATTGTAGCTTAGTTTCCTACATGTAATGTCTTCCTATGCGGTGATGACCTCTTGGCATTATTATGGGATGCTTCTCGTCGAATGTGAGTTCCGAGTTGTATAATTTGCCTCTAACTCTTAATATTCCTCCACTGTCGATGAATGGATTTAGTGTTAAAGTGCTGTCGTTTAACAATGGCTGTTTTCTATTTTCTTAATCTCAGCATCAAATTCTGCACATTTCACTATTTTAATGATTACTTTTAGACATCCCCCGCTTTTTGTTTTTTAGTTGGACATGTATCGGTGACAATATGCTATAGAGCGTGTTAGTCGTTCTATTGAGGAAAATCGGTTAAAATTGATTACAGGGTCCTTTACGGTTGAAACAAAGGCTTATATAATTTTGGATTATGATCTTAAAGCTGAACCTGATTCTTGTATATTGGGGTTTGAAATTGAGTAAGTTGTAAGTATTAGCCAGGTTGAACCATTCCACCAAATGTTGTGAATTTAGCCGTTTGTTGGGGTTTATAACTTTCGGTACAAAATCTGCTTGGTTTTCACTTCATTCTATACATAGTGCCATTGACTTGGATTAGTATTTTATTGTGCTTCAGTTATCCTCTTGGCCACAAATGTTTGGTTGTTGTGTAGTTTCCCTTTTATCCATCCCATAATGCCGCCATAGCAGCTTAGATCTATAGCGGCTCAAAAATCATTTTTCACTTCGTGGCACTCTTCGTAGCAAAAATATTTATACACCGCGCCGCTGAATTACGAGGGAAAGCTCATTTTGCTGAACAGAAACAACAAAATCCCGTTTCATCATCAGAAGACAACCGGCGGCATGGTTCATCCTCGTCGAACGACAATTCGGAATCCAACGAATTGTTGACGACGATGAACGGTTCGCGTACACACTCGGCGCAATACCACAGAAACCGGTTCAATTTACAACGGACATTTTCAGAAACACGCAGCCAGGTCCGAAATATGGCCGACTGAAATCCGCGTTGATCAACCGCTACACTATTAACGCGGAGCAACGACTTGACGAGTTGCTCTCTGGTTTCCAACGAATGGACGACCTTAGACCGTCCCGCTTGTATCGCCTGCTTGAACAAAAAGCAAGTGATTCGAAATTAGTAAATAACGATTTACTTAAAAATCTCTGGCTAAAACGTTTGCCAGACGACTTACGAGCGATAATGGCGCGGGTTATCATAAACGACATCGAGGAAATCTTACCGGTCGCCGACAATATCTGGATTTACGCTCAACCCAGAGCACCAAATCCAATGGCTGTCGGTGAATCAGCCCTTGCTTCAATGCAAAGACAACTGGACAAGACGCAACAACAATTGACCGATCTACAGCGAACACTGAGCAATATGATCATTGGTGCACGTTTAAGATCGCCAAACAATAGAAAGACAGGCCACCGATATAATTACCGATACAGGTCAAGGTGGAGATCGTCATCTCGATCTGCGCTCTGCTTCTACCACCGTTGTTTCGGCTCACGTGCACTCAACTGTAACAAGCCGTGCAGTTTCCGACCGAAGCTCATGGGGAAGCTACTTTCAAACATTTCAAGGCTCCAGAAAACCGCTAAATCCTGCTGCCTCTACGGCAAACAGTCGGATTGGTTCGTCTCGCCGTCTTTTCATCCAAGATCACGAAAATAATTTATGATCGATTCCGATTCTGATCGATTCGACCGCAGCAAACGGATCCCCAATTTCCACTTACGGTACAAAACTTTTGAAGGTAAATCTCGGTCTCCGGCGTTCGTTCACACATCTCTTCATCGTCGCGGCAGTAGACAGGCCTATTATAGGTGCTGACTTTCTGTCCAAGTATGGTCTTGTTGTCGAACACACATAGGTAAACACGGTCTCGCTATGGTGAAACACTTCTCACAGAACTCAGCGTCTTCTTCTTCGACATGATGGAATTACTGATACAAAACCAACACGACGACGAATTGCAGAAACTGATTTCAGCACGCAACCCGAAATCAAGCGTAAACCTGCAACGGATCGACTTACCAGACAAGCAGCAAATTTGGTGTGAGACTTAAACGCAGGTAAAAATCGACCTTACGTTCCGCTCAACATACGACGGACAATCTTCAATAGTCTACACCCCGACATCCGTGCTACGCGAAAACTCATAGCTTCAAAATACTTCTTGCAAAGAATGAATACTGATACAAGCAATTGGGCGAAATCTTGATTCTCATGCCAAAAGTGCGAAGTTCAACGCCACACGAAATTTCTTCACGGAATTTCACGGAATGGCTATCATTATATTTTAACGATAATCGACCGATTTACCGGTTGGCCAGAAGCTTGTCCAATCCGAGAAATGATCGCAAAAACCGTAAGCAAGATGTTCTACAATGAGTATATTTATAGATATGGTGTCCCACTCTTGATCACGACAGACCAAGAAACACAACTCGAATCAACGTTATTCACCGAGCTCACGGAGCTCCTAGGTTCCCATCGCATTCGGACAACTGCATTCAACCCGAAAGCGATTTAGGTCGAGATTCTCCAACGATCCTATTGAGTGTTTAACCTCCATCAAGGAAGACCTAGATCGCACAGCATCAGAGCTAGTATATGGTCAAAATATCAAGGTGCTCGGTGAATTCTTCATTAACGATCAAAATTCGAACCCAAACACAGATACTTCGGATTTCCTTAAGCAGCTTCGTACTACCATGAGAACGTTAGTTCCTACGGATACAAGACATCCAACCGAACAGCTTCACACGTATTCGTACGTGTGGATAGAGTCAGAGGTGCTTTGAGTATACCCTATTCTGGACCATGTCCTGTGACTCGCAAATTGCGCAAATTCTTTTTTGTCGATGTAAAAGGAAAATCAACAACAATTGCCATCGACGGGCCTAAACCAGCATACGGTACATTACCATTTACCTACTTGTGGTAAACCCAGTCAAAAAACGTAGTGTTCGAAAAACTGTTACATTTAATTTAAGCCACTACGGTTTTCGACCCAGGAGGGGAGTGATGTAGCGGCTAAAAAATCCTTTTTCACGTCGTGGCACTCATCGTAGCAAAAATATTTATACAACCGAATATCGAGAAGCCAAGAAAAGAAAGAATTAGAAACAGAAAACAGTCAGTCGCGTTTTAGAAGTTCAAGAGACACAGTCTCATACTTACACAAGTAAAATATTAAGTGCCGAACAATCGTCCGCCATTAAGGTCGTGGACTTGTATTAAAAATAATAGTTTTAATAAAATCATTAAACCCTCTATCCTCACTATAGATCCAAGGCAGTTCTTATTTTGAGAAGCAATTTTGATATAAGACCACAGCACTTAATTCTAGCCTCGGTGGTGAGATTGTTTGATTTAATGGTGCTCCTTTAGTTTTTGCAGCACGCTTGACTCGATGCGTCACAAAATCCATGTATTTCGAAATCGGACTGTTTCTTGTAATTTGTCCAGCGTTCAATTTTAATCTTTTCTAGGGTTGGTAATTCACGTGTATAGCTGAGCCACGTTTCTTCTATATAGGGATGTGTCTTTGAGTTTCAGTCTATCTCTGATGACCATAAATTTTGAAGTATTAATTTTACTCTAATTACTACTTTAGCCACCCAACCTAGAGGATCAAACCTTCTCAACGCCTCTGCCAGTATATGTCGTTTAGTTATTGCTACATCAGCTTTCGTCATTCCAGTACAGTTCCAATACAGGCCCAAAGTTTTTACTGTTCCATCAAAATAGATCACGCGTAGCCAATCTCTTTGTAGTTCTCTCGCAAATGTTGTAGTCCACATAAAAACCGTAACAATATTTTGTCCACCGTATTAAAATAGTTACTAGATGATCCTAAATGGTGGGCCCTGTGAATATTATCATCTTTAGAGACTAAAAGGTTTTGTAGTTATTTTACAAGAGGCATCAGACACGACTCTTAGTTAAGTTGTTTTGCTGTCCACCACCGCTGTTTACAGCGTGGTCTAGTATATATAAGCTTCTTGAGGTATCAAACGTGCTTTATAGTCTGACCGAGTTTAATGTACTCGTACGTTTTGTTTCGCCTAATCCCGAAACTTGAGATTCTTTGTTAATTGGAATTCTCACCTGGTACCGTCCACTTCCAATCTTGTGTGTGTCTCTTTGAAATGCTGTTTGCAATTCTTTTGCTATTCGCTAGTTCTTCTGAATTCCAAAACTGTTTCAGCTGATTAACAATATCAGTTAATGTGACGAAACTTTTTAGTTGAGCGACCAGAGTGTTCTTGTGTTTGAGGCGCCCAGACATTATTATTTCACCATATGTGTCGACGCCTATTAGTATGTCGATGGGTCCAAGAGTATCGAAGGTAGGATCGGCTAATATTACTCCATTCTGTATTTGAATGTTTAAAATGGTAGTGGTTGTGAAATGCAGGTAGGTTGTGCAGCATGGCCATTTAATTATTCTCTGTAAGACTTAGATTCACGAAACGCTGACATTCATTTATTTTGTGTCCCTTCTGACAGCACACACATATTGGTCTCCGACCGAATGTTGTTGTGAAGGCACGTTTTGGTGGTTGAAATCTTTATTGTTGTATTGCCATTGCTCTATTACAGCAGTTTCTAATGTTGAATCTGTTTTGTAAAATTTCCTAGCCCGCTTCATAAATTTCTCCGGCTGGTTGTAAATGATTCAATCATTTTCTCTGCTTGGCCACTTACGTGGCTGTTTAGATAATTTATCTTATATTCATTTCTAGCTGGTTGTTGCCGTGCACCAGTTTTTGAACATATCTTCGAATCCCGTCCACTTCATATAGCTTGTAGTCGAATTTCAACGGTGTCCATGTTCCATGGCCCCTTTCCTACGAAATGCGATATTTTTTCTTCTTCTTCTGAAGATTGAATGCAGATTTCTTTCGACGTTACCCTCAGTACTTGCGATGAAAAATGGGATCGTCAGAGTATCTTGTGGCGTGAGCTCAAACAGTTAACGGCTTCCCTTATTGCGATTAGTTCAGTTTTAAAAACGCTGCACCGGAAGAGAAAAAAGAAAAAAACCCATCCTAAACCTTTTCACCCATCTTTGAACCATCAATGAAAAAATTAACACCTTCATTATTCGGAAATGCTTCTCTCAAACAGTCCTCTCTGGTGGGAATATCAGTCCTAAACCTCTGATCAAAAGGTGCTGACGGATGGTATAGTCGGTAATATTTGAGATGTTCTTGTTTCCAAGAGTAGATGAATGGCTGTACACGATACCATTTATTTATCTAGGATATCTGCCGGGTGTGAGATGAAGGCAGCTATTTGCTGTACTTTCACCAACGATTTTAGATTGGTCAGAATATTTAAAACTGCGGCCACCAAACAGAATCCCCATGGCATTTTTACAGAAGTAAATCGCTATTGTAAATTTATTCACTCTTTCTAATATGTTAGGCTTCCAGCGTAATTTTTTCCAAAATAAGATCAAGATACAACGCTTTATCAGTGAAGGTCAATTCAATATCATTTAAGATAAAGAAGCCGATCTGAGAAAGTTTGCATTTCCGGGAGAAAACGATGACGCTCTACATCCAGGAAATTCATCATGGAGCATATCTTCCTTTCTCGATAAGAGCGTGGGCAGGAATAAATCGGTGGAGAGCAGTTTCACATATTTTTTCTTGTAATATGCATTTTGTGTTTTCGATAGCCTATTTGGCTCCATCGAACTCCTAATGTGGGCTACTATCTGTATTTTCAAAATTTTTGGTAAGGACGAGGCTCAACTTATAGGACTAAGATCATTGGGACTACAATGAGAGCTTTTCCCGCCTTAGATATACATATTACATTTACTTCAGTCAATGTGATAGAGTTCTAGGTTGTCCTTATCGTCCAGCTAGGGTAAGATGAAATCAGTCGTTTGTTAAACATCCGACGGTATAATGCCATTAGGTCCTGCCAACTTATAAGGCTTAGAGCTAGTTATAGCGCACGACTCTGTTTCCTAGGCCTTTCTGGCGCAGATTCGAAGCAACCTGAAAAGTGGGCTTCAAGGAGTAACTCCAAGAATTCTGCAATAATTTCGGTTCAAGAACCATCAGGACGTTAGAGAAAATTCAGCGGGGTGGGACTTAGAGAGGCCGCGTTAAGTACTGTGCGGCGTAAATATCTTAGAGGACTCCTGCATTTTACTGGCTATTCAGAACGGATTTTACGAGTGTTTCAAAGCCCTTTCGAACACCAAGGAGGTTGAGGTTTACTCAGGGCTACTACGAGGACAGACACCTAATATGGCTTTATTAAAGACTTCGGGTAGCATACCTGGTCCACTGCGGCATCAAACTCATTCTGCATCCTGTTTCTATAGCTAGGTTTTTTATGTGTTTTGTCTCCAATTAAAATTGGAGATAACAATGATCAGAAAACGAAAGGACATCCGAGATCTTTCAATTCATTAAACTATCCATAATGGTATCTGAGACAAATGTAATTTCTAGTACTTCTTGACTATTTCTAGTTATAAACGTTGATTTACAGCCAATATTGCATATACGTAGGTTTGTACTAAGAATAAAATAAAGGAGTAACTCACCTCGTTCAATAGTATCAGTGCCCAAAATTGTGTGATTTACATTTGCAAGGCAGGCCACTGTTTTTGAGCCTCCTTAAATGAGTTTCCTAAAATTACAGGTGTGATTTCTTCCCCATCATGTGGAACTCAAACTGATATTATAGCCAAAGATTTTGAGCATACATCTCAATGTTTCTTCCTACTAGATCTGAGTTACAGTCATCCGCAAAGTAATCCCATCGAAGTGGTCATGTCCGTGTCTATATAAAGTGTTTCTCAAGATGTCATCCATATTTTTCTTATAAATCTTGAGTGTAATTTTTAGTTAGTTCTCCGGCAATTAGGGATTGCTAATTTGTAGAATTTCTAGAATTGCTTTCGGATGGCTGGGGTTCGCTGAGATACAAACACTCTCTCTAGGTCTGCAGGGGATATTCTCTCTAGTGACTACTTTTAATCAAGCACCAATCCAAACTGCACCTAGGCTCTCTACAGCCTTTTTATATAAGGTCAATGATCGTTGGTCGCTACAAGATTTCAATTAAACACGATTCCAGTGCCACCCTTTGTCCCTGCAAAGTGCAAGGATCAGGTACAAGGGTCCCCTCATAATTTTTAGGAGAGTGGTGGCTAGGTTCTTCTTTACCTACTTCCAATTGGTAGACGTTATATATACGTCTTCGTGGGCTCGGTCAATGACAGCCACCACTAGGTTTTCTTTTAGAACTTCATTGAAGACCTAGTTACAGTTTTCTGCATTCCAGTCCTCTTTGCATTCTTTTGTGATACCTTCTTTTGAATATTGTTGATTATCCTTGATCTGCTCTTACTCTGGATATGTTAATCATGTATATATACCAAGCCAAAAGATATATAGTTAAATCCACATAAACATATATGAATTGGACATCAAACCTCAATTGAGTTAACATTATTTCGTCCCCGATTTTATGACGATTTGATTTATTTTTATTTCCATATCCACACACGGTTGGAAAAAGCCATTTGTGCAGTTGAATAAATAATATCGCTATCTTCTCTGTATAAATAGAGACAAAGATTCAATTGCATCTTTTTCAAACCGTTTGCATGTACGATACATCGACTAAAGTCAAAATACCATAAAACGAGTAATTTAATTTTTGAATATGAATGACGATATTTTGTTACCCCCGCAAGTGCTAAACGCCCAATCTCCACTATCTATACTTGAATAGAATGTACTGGCTCTCATTCCGTTCATATATACAAATAAATACATAAAATTTATTACATAATTTATCTAGAAAGAAATGAAAATTTATATACAAAAAAAATTCTTACATATTCATGCCACAGTGTATATTTTCCTGCCATTCAGTTTTTCGCTTTAAACATTTTCATTTACCCATTTTCCATTCAACATATTTTTTTGTACTGTTTTGGTTTTTAATTTGAATGATAGATATTTTCTTTTGTCATATTGGCTGGTACATATTTCCCCCCCCCCCCCCCCCCAAAAAAACCCAAATAAATAAAAATCTGATAAAGGGAAAATAATTTTGTGATTCACATTTGAAAATAAATCTATGCAAAACCAAATTTTTTAACAATCAAAACGGGTTATATACTATGCTGATCACATGCGCCCATTTCAGATATTTTCTGGAATGACAAGATACGGTTCCAATTGATTTTTTCACTATAACATTTATTGTCGAACTATTGTGATTATTTATCACAGTGCGCTAATGCTTATTACATGCACGAAGTGAATACTACATTCGTAGGCAAGCGCAACAAAAGTAAAAGAAGGTGGAAAGCACAGGTTCATTTTATTTAACCCAAACTACCATTAGATGGATCGAGTCCTGTTTTCAGGTGCCTCCGCAGTGATAAGTGCTTTCTCTCTTCTGTGGCTCCTGGTTATTGACGCAGTTGTTGTTAAGTTTCATCTACGAGGGCGTAGTGAGAAGTCTGGTAAAATTGCAACAGAGGGCGCCACAATCGCAAATCCCAGTTGTCATGTGTCAATACCATCTGTCACTAGACCAAATTAAAATTTTCAGATCTGTCATTTAGTTCAGTTTTGACAGCCATTAAAAACAGACAGTCCATTAGAAAGTGTGAATTTCGTGTATTATTTTTTGCGTGTAAAAACCATTACACAAACGAAAACAAAGCTTGATAAATATTATGAGGACTCTTCACCATCGATTAAAATGATTCACAAGTGTTTTACTGATTTTCGTTGTGGTCGTACAAGCACAACTGATGCCGAACGTTCAGGACGCCCAAATGAAGCCACCATACAAAATCTATGACACGGTAGGTGGGTGAAACATGGATCCATCACTATACTCCATAGTGAATCTGCGCCGAAGGAAGGTTGTGTCGGCTAACAAGGTTATGGCCACAGTTTTTTTGGGATGCACGTGACATAATCCACATCGATTACCTTCAAAATGGGAGAACAGTCAACGGTGAATATTACTGCAACTTATTGGACCGTTTCAACGACGTTTTGAAAGAAAAAAGACCGCATTTGGCGAAGAAAAAAGTTATCTTCCATCAAGACAATGCACGGGTGCACACTTGTGTAGTTGAAATGGCCAAAATCCATGAATTATGCTTCCACATCCGCCATATTTTCCAGACTTAGCCCCCCTGCGACTATTTCCTGTTTCCGAACTTGAAGAAATGGCTCAGCGGAAAAAGATTCGGCTCTAATGAGGAGATCATCGATGCAGCAGACGCCTATTTTGAAGGGTTGGAGAAATCGTATCATTCGAAAGGGATCGAAAAATTGAAAAAACGTTAGACTAAGTGTATCGAGCTAAAAAGCGACTACGTTGAAAAATAAATTTTTTTTGGCCGAAAATATTATTCCTTGTTTCATTTTTACCAGACTTCTCACTCCGCCCTCGTATCTCGTTTGTTGCTCAGAGTTATGCTAATGAAATGATTTTAACAAGTTTAAGTAAATAACTCAATGTTCCATCCGACTTAATTCAATTTCAAAATTTGGTACATGTAGCATTCTTGACGGCCACAACCGCTTGATGGACAATTAACTTCGAATTGTTGGGGCTCAGGATGTCGTATAAATGGATAGTCAGAAACGTGAGGAAATTTTTTGCTTTTGCCTGTCCGGATTTCAATCGCGAACAATCGCAACTATTCGATTTCAGATTTGTTATTGCAAGATAACTTCCGTCCTCTGCCTTCTCTCAAGCTACCACAGTTTACCATGGTGAGAAACGACAAATGAGTTATGTAATTGAGTTCTTTGTTTGCACCATTCCGTGGTTGTGTGGTTAGATATCGATTGGGTCTGTTAAATCAGACAATTTAGTAATCGAGCAGTGCTAAATGTTAAATGGTTTCTAATTGGTTGCCACAATGTAATGTAAAAATCTTAATTGCATTTATTTTTAAGAATTACGCGCACGAAGTAAATATCCCGAATTCATTGCAAATGGTTAAATACGTTTATTAAATTTAAAGCATGCAAAATAACACTGGGTGGCTTCGATTGGAACATCGTGGCATTGTTGAAGATCACGCTCGTAAATTTTATGTCAAAATAGAAAACGATGTCACTAACACTGGTTACACGGAAAATATTAGTCCAGATGTCTGTGAAGCTAGCCCAGGATTTCATACCAGAAAAATTAAAAATGTTATGAGGTAACACTAAAACTGCATTATCATCCCAGTCCAGAATTTGTTTATATGTCCTCTTAAATATGGTAAACTACATCATCCCAAAAAAATAATATAATGTGAACACTCCGCTTTCGCCTCCGTCTTCGGCTCTGCCTCCGCCTCCACCTCCGTCATCGTCCCGCTCTTCGTCTCCGTGTCCGTCTCCGCCTCTACTTCTCCCTACGTCTTCTCCACTGCCTCTGCCTTCGCTTCCATCTTAGACTGCGCCTTCGCCTCCGCCTTCGCCCCCGCCTTCGCCCCTACCTCCAATGACGCCTCCGCCTCCACTTCCGCCAGACACAGGCAAAATAAAAAAATTTTGCCGGACAGAAACAAAATATAAAAATTAAAAATTTAAAAATACAAATTAAAAAAAATCAAACAATACTACAGATACATCCGCATCCCAATCCGTCACTGCTGACGCCCAGACAAGGATAGATACAGGCACAGGAACAAAGACAGAGGCATAAACAGAGACAGAGACAAAGATAAAAACAGAGACAGAGATAAGAATAAGGGTAACGATAGAGATTTAGATAGAGATAGAGATAGAGATAGAGATAGAGATAGAGATATAGTTGGAGAAAGAGAAAGATATAGAGATCGAGATAGAGATAGAAATAGAGATAGAGATAGAGATAGAGATAGAGATAGATATGAAGATAGAGATAGACATAGAGATAGAGATTGAGGTAGAGGAAGAGAAAGTGATAGAGATAGAGATAGAGATAGAAATAGAGATATAGATAGAGATAGAGATAGAGATAGAGATAGAGATAGAGATAGAGATAGAGATAGACATAGTCATAGACATAGACATAGGCATAAACATAGACATAAGCATAGAAAATAAAACAGAAGATGTCCTTATTACTAGCCGATAAGTAATAGAGAACGTAACCTTAGAGATTGGAGCCCAACAAATTGTTAGTCAACCATCCATCAGGTACCTAGGAGTAATGATCGATGCCAGATTGTCATATAGACACATCTCATTACCACCAGCGAGCGAGCAAGGAGAATTAATGCGACACTAGCACGAATAATGCCGAATACAAGAGGGGCGCGGATGATCAGCAGAATTCTGCTCGCCAACGTCGTTACATCTATAATGAAGTATGGTGCACCAATTTGGGTCAACTCGTTAGAGAAGAATACTTATAGACAAAGAGTACCAACATTTCAGAGGTTAAATGCTCTGAAAGTATTGTGCGAATTTCGGACGGTGTCAGAAGATGCTGCTGGTGTTCTTGCGGGAATGCCCCCAATAGATCTACTTGCCAAGGAGCACCAAACCATTTACCTGCGTCGTGGTTAATGAACAAAATCGGAGAACCACCGATTAGCACATGCTGAGACGATCACTGTATGGCAGAGAACATGGAGTTTATCGACGAATGGTAGATGGACCCATCGCCTGATCCCCTAGATCGAGGCGTGGCTAAACAGGCGACACGGTGTAGTGGATTATCATCTGACGCAGTTTCTGACGGGTCATGGTTACTTTAGATCATACCTGTTCAAATCCAAACACGAAAAGTCACCATATTGCCCTTTATGCAACGGAGTAACGGAGAATGTAGAGCACGTATTATTTGAGTGTTCACGCTTTGCTGAGGAGAGAAGGAGTATCTGTGTACGTGGAGTCGAACGAACGCCGGAAAATATAGTGGAGTTTATGCCGGCATCTCAAGATGCGTGGAACGCCGTAAGCGGAAGTGTTTCACGGATAGTGAGAGAGTTGGGACGCCTCGAAAGAAGCAGAAATTCAGTAAGGAGTTAATTCCAGCCGAGCAGCGAAAGCTGAGCCTGCCTCGCGAAGTAATACCTAACGAGTGTTCCATGGGGCCGAACGGCATGGTTTATCGGGGGTGGTGGTTTGGTCGGTAAAAATCCGACTCTATCACGAGTTTGATATATGGGTTCACGCGTCAAGCCTATCGAAGGTTCCTCTCCTCTGGCCATAAAAAAGACATAGACATAGACATAGATATAGAGATAGAGAAAGGGATAGAGATAGAGATAGATATAAAGACAGAGATAGAGATAGAGACAGAGACAGAGAAAGAGACAGAGAAGCGAAAGAGGCGAAGACAGAGACAGAGACAGAGACAAATACAGAGACACAGTCAATTTTTGAATTGGGTTCTGCTAGCTTTAAATTAAAATACCTTAAATTAAATGAGTTTGGCCAAGAACAAGTGAAGCCTAAATTTGTTTAATTGTGCTTTTGATAAGGACCGAAAATTATTTGTATATCAATACTTGTTTTGCGTTCTAATTTCGGTTTGGTAAAATTTTGGAATTGGTTTCTACTTACTTTAAATTAAATCACCTAAAGCCTGGTCAAGTACGAGTGGAAGTCAAAATTTTAAATGGAGTATTTAATTAGGCCATACTGCTTAAATTATTTGTATGTCAATAGTTCTTGTTTTATGTTCTAATTTTGGTTTTGGTCCGATTTTCGCTGCTTTTTCTGAAGTGAAAATGTCTAATAATTTTCCTAGGACGAACGGATCAATAAACAGTTTAATGGGCCTTTTAAATTAAAATCAGTCTTTAATTATCTCGTTTTTAAATCATTTTTTGATTTCAGTTCCGCTAATATTTTCTATAGCTACCAAAATTGTTTATTTTAGTAGGAAGCAATGAGTCTAAAAAAATTTTAATATAACATTTAATTAGTCTATTATTAGCCTATCATTATCCATAGTACCTGGTTATGTGCTGCTAGATGGCTTCTGCTAGCTTTAGGAACGTCGAAAGTGACTTGTTTAGACAATTTTATTTGTCTCATTTTCAGTCGCTTTCCAACGGTATTTTCGATGAGCATGGGGTTTCTAACTGGGTTTCTGTCGGTGTCACTAGTTGGCTAGACATTCCAGACGTTTCTAGATCTCAATAACAGACAACTTCTTATGGATTTCAAACATTTCTCGCAAGGTCAAAAATCATTATCTACGCTGTTGTTGTCAACAATATGTAAACAATTATAAAAAACGCGTTACACGCGTAATCTCATACGATTTACTTCCCATAAGGTACAACAAAAGGAAACCTGTTTATGCAGCTGCTGTTCCCAAGAATTGTTGTTGGCTGAAAATAAGCTCAGAGGTAGCCAGCCAAAAAAAACAATCAAACTAAATTACCTCAGGATCATACATCGAACATATATATTGCTTAAAAAATCTGTATTAAATTTTAATTTAATTTCCCGGCCCTCAAACTAATAAACGTTTCCCACCACTGACCGAATGAAACTTGTATTAAATCAACCAGCACTAAAATATTTATAAAGGAATAAATAAAAATCGATTGAAAACAATTTATTTAATACTTTATTCCATTTAATAATTTTTTTTTTAGTTTCACTTGACGATTGTGTACATAACTTGGTCTAAACTATATCGAGTAAATTTTTTATTATTTTTTTTTGTATAATCTAACTTTATTACTTAAATAATATATAGTCTATAACTTTATAATGCATATTTAATTAATTTTAATTTTAATGTAGTTTATTATTGACGGATGAGTTTCCATTTGGCGTTCAATGATATCTTGTTGTCGTATCGGGCTAATAGTAGTAACCAATTGTAGTTTCTGTACCCAGTAATCATGTAATGGATCAGTTTTGTGTGCTTCGCTATATCGTGCTGACTAAATGACATATAAAAAAAATATATAACGTATAAACATATAATTTAATATACATTAAAATAAGCAAATAGTGTGTGGTTGTGTAGCTCATAATAATTAAAATATAACTACTTCAAACTGTTTTACTTTTAGATTAATGAGTTTTTGTGTTATTTTTTTGTGTCCGTAAATGGTCGATTCGACTCGAAAAGTTGTTGAACAATTTGTTTATTGTTTATTTAGGGGACAACCAATGATGCCGATCTTATACTACTTGCCACCATCACCACCATGCCGGACGGTTTTGTTGCTGGGTCGCATGTTGGAAATTGATTTTGATTTGAGGGCGATTAACGTGTTGGAGGGTGATAATATGAAACCGGATTTTGTACAGGTAACGAAATTATCATTGATTAAATTTATTTAATTAAGTTTTTTTTTTATTAATTTGTTTGTTAACATAAAATTGAGTGTTTAACAAGCTTGCAAATGTACCAAAATTGGCCAAAGAGTTTTATAAAAATGTATTCTTGTAGATTAAAGAGGTTAGTAAACAAATCAAAATATAAACTTTATTTTTAGTTTATAGCCAAATTCCGTTCCCAGTATTATTTCAGCAATTCAACAAATGTCATCCCAAAACCTATATTGAGCAACTCCTATTTTATTTTTATAAATTTTGGCACTATAAAATTTTAAAAATTTGCATCACCAAATTATTTGTTAACCGACTAAATTTTTGTTCGGCAATTTTAATGCATTAGTTGTAAAATGTCCCTTTACAGCCTTAACAAATTTCGCAGATGTAAAGTTGATGACTAACCTATAGCTCAATTATATCTGATAAATTTCGTGCCTTATTACTGCCTGCACATTATCACAATTCATTCAAACAATAGCCATTTGTGTTGATTTGCCATAGTTCAAAAATACCCAGTCCACGACGAGAAAAAAATTGTTTTTGCTATTCACCATTGGAGGCAACACTATTACAAAAAAGAAATTTTTTCTGTTGATAGTTTTTAAAACCAGTAGAAATTTTAAGCAAATCATTAATTCTCAGCAGCAAGTTTTATGACTAAGGACTCTCAAAATATACTAAAATTACCATAATCATCATAATGCAAATACAGGGCAACACAAAAAAAATCGCCGACGTTGAAAGCACTCCATAAACTTTTAGTCATTTTAATGTGAAATGTTTTCAGTTTTTTAACAAAAGTGTTAGAAAAACCTTCCTGAAACTACCCAGTTATAAATCTTATGTTGCTCATATCTAAAGATTATGATCTCAGCTATCATAAAAACATAAACGCAGGGTAGTTACAGGGGGGTTTTTCTAACACTTTTGTTAAAAAGATGAAAACATTTCACATTAAAATGAGTAAACAATTTTTTTGTGCTGCCCTGTATTTGTCCTGTATTTATTAATTACAACTGAGACTGTGCTCATCTAGCAATTTATCTTTCAAATTTTTACAAATTTTACATTTCTTAAACAATTCTGATTTGTTCGGGTGAAACCCAATGGGTAGTACCAAAATTAATTAAACCTATTTAAAATACTAATTTTAATTTGGTACGTTTACTAGGTCAAATGACCGCGTTCTTTGAAGTCTTCTGTCAACGACCGGGTTATCTGTCATATGGCGAATATAGGGGTTTCCATGTTCCTGGAGCCTTATTTCGTGGTTGGCGGCGTGCTTTTTTATTTCATCTTTGACGTATTCCATCTGTAAGTCCCTGTGAAGGCCTTCATTTCTTGTGTACTGTCCACGGAGCATTTACAGTAATCCCCCGCTTTACGGACAGGATGCGTTCCTCATAAACTGTCCGTAAATCAAAAATCCGTTAAACGAAACCGCTATTACTATGAGATCCTATTGGGAAGTGATAGATGCGTTCCAGCTAGTAAAAATACCCGTAAAAGAACCCAATTTTACTATAGATTCACACTAATAATGGGCAGATACAGGGGTTTCAACCTGCGTTATACGAAACCTAATTTCATAAAGTAAGAAAACCGTAAAAACACAAAAGTATTGAATAAATTTCAATAAAACACAAACCATTTATTCATTTTCAATAAATAAAATAAATTCATACAAATCATTAATTCAGTTTTAATTTTATAACTCTTAAATTATTAAATGTAATTCAGAGGTCTTCTGAGCTGGACGATAGTTTACCGGAGCTGTCGCTATAATTTCCATCAGGACATTCTTCAACAGTAGATGTTCCAGTGATTTTGGAAAAATAACAATCGAGAGAGGTTTGTTTTGCTGGTTTCTTAGACTCTCGGTACAGTTCCTTGTAGTACAGAAGGCTTCTTTTGGTAGACGGTAAATTCTCAGAAAAAATCTCCATGGCTTCTTCAATAAGAGAAAAGGCTTTTGACATTTTATTTGTTGTCAACATACGCTAGTTTTCATGCTGAGTAGAGTTCTCTGTCTGTCGCACATCGGTGGTTTCTTCTACTAGCATTAACAATTCTTCATTGGAAATGTCTTCATCAGCACATTCTAAGAGTCCCGATATACCTGCGGTGTCTACTTCACTCATTTCAGCTTCATGCGCAATGGCGACGATTTAATTTTGAATTTCTAATGTGCTGTCATGTAAGGGACCAGCAGATTGAAATTTATCCATAATTTCATCCACACGCCATTCATCCTTTACTTCATCCTTTATATTGAATTTTTTCCAAAATTCCTTAATTGAGGGTTGATTCAACCCATCAATAGACTCAATTAGGGTTTTGAAAACTCGACGAAGGTAGTAGGCCTTAGAATTAGCAATAACAACCTGGTTAAGTTATTTAGTTTATGGCTGGGGGCATTGTCAACGATTAATGTTTGGGCTTTGTTTGAAATATTTTGATCAGTGTTAAATTTCGAAATTGTATTTAGGAAATCATTATTTAGCCATTCTTCGTTAATGCGTGTTGTCATCCAGCCTTTTTTGTTTGAGCGCCAAGTAATTCCAAGCTGTTACTTATTTATATCTTTGAAGGCCCGTGGATTTTCCCAATGATAAATGAGTAGATCTTTGGCCGTCTTGAAACCTGAAGCTGATTTCTCGCCTTTAGAGATAAAAGTCCTTGCGGGCATTCGCTTCCAAAAAAGCCCCGTCTCGTCGACATTGTACACCTGTTGTGACGTGTATCCACCGCTCTGTATAATTTTTAAAAATTCTTCTGGATACGCTTTCGCTCTCTCGAGATCTACACTAGTCGCTTCCCCTACAGCTTTTATATTATGCAAAGAATGTCGCTTCTTGAATCGGTCAAACCATTCTTTGCTAGCTAAAAAAGGCTCCGCACGAGATGATTCACCATGTTTAGTAACCAAATCAGCGTGAAGATGCTTAGTTTTCTCTTGTATTACAATCGTGCAAAATGGTACGTTTCTGTTAGTTTGATGGTCTATCCACACACTAAGCAGCCGTTCCATCTCCTCCATAATCTCACTTCTTTGTCTTGACACATTTTTTGCGGTTAGGGGTGTTACCCTTTTTACACTTGATTCTAATGTTATCTCTGTTGTCCTTTATTGTATTAATTGTTGAAGTAGCTAGGCCCAAAACTTTGGCGATTTTATTATTTTTTTGGCCCGCGTCAAACCGTCGTAAAATATCTAATTTTAATTCTAATGCGATTGATTTTCGCACTTTTCAGACATTTTAACAATATTAGAGAAATTTAATTAAATTTAATTGAATTAAAAATAAATTAACACTGCACTATACCGCAGAACATCAAATAGAGACTAATTCGTAAGAACGTTTGATAACTATTCTGGGATTCCCCGTATAACAAAACCAAGCATAAACTGTATTTATGTACTAAAAATCGTTTATTATTTTATTTTTGGGATCCCTCACAAAAAATGTAAGCAAAACAGAGAAAATATATTTTGTCCCTAATTGCGAATATTTCACCCGTCGTACGTATTGATGTGTATTGTAAGCTCGGAGCCGTTACCTATCAGCCAATACATTTTACTGAACTTAATATTAAGTTCTTCGTTTTTCTTTTTGACATGCTCTCTCCACTTAAGCTTGGCATCGAGTGTCATGCCAAGATATTTAGCTTTATTTGCATGAAGCCTTTTGATAAGTAAAGTAAGATTATCCAGCGCTTAGTTCAGTTACAAACCGCACTGGTAACCTTCTGGAGGTTGTTCGTTGCATCAGCAACATTACTTCTAATCGCCATGATTGCGGTGTCCCTTGATCCCTTGTATATAATAAATACAGAAATGGTCATAAAACACTCCCCTGCGGAACACCGGCAGATGTTTTCTTTAGTTCAGAGTATTCATCCTCATATTTCACACGAAAATATCTATTGGATAAATAAGAACTTAGTATGGCATAGAATTGCCTCGACAGATCTCTAGGCAGCTTGAATTCCAGTCAACTGTGGCAAAATTTATCGATTGCTTGGGCGACGTCCAGAAATATGCTGGAGCATACTTTTTTACTTTTTAACGTTGTTTCAATAATGTTGGTGATTCTATGCACCTGTTCAATTGTGGAGTGTTTTTCTCTGAATCCAAATTAATGTGGAGGAATTAGTTGTCGGCCCTCAATTATTGGTTTAAATCTTTTTAGTAATAATTTTTCAAGGAGTTTTGACATAATTGGTAGCAATGAAATTGACCTGATGATTTTGTATCGTTAGGTGGTTTATCAGGTTTTGCTATCATGATTACTTCTGCTACTTTTCATTGCCACGGAATGCATTAATTATGTGTAATAGCTTACGAAATCCTTTACCTGGTAGAGCTTTGATTATTTGGCAAGTAATAAAGTCTTACCCTAGCTTGTAGATTGGCATTATATTTTCATTGGCCGTTTGCCTCGGTAATGGTTGTATCCTCGAGATACTCCGCAAACAGATCAGCCTTCTCTTTAGCACCTCTAGCTTAGGTTTCATCCTCCTTTTTTAGTAGAGGCACTTGCATTTTGGGTCTTTTGAGTCCATTCGTCGCCTTTCACAGTGAATAATCAGAATTTTTTTCATCGGTTAGGCTAACTAGATATTTGATGCATTTTTAACTTCTTTAAGAAGAGATTTGAGACTGCGTTACCTAAATTGTTAAGAATTGCTTTATTCTCTGGAGTTCTAATTATTTACCAGGTTTTATGTGCCCGTCGTTTTTTCCTTACTCTTCTCTATTAGAATTATTCTAATTCATCTTCCAACTGGTTAGAATTTCTTATCGGTACCTGAAGATTAATTTGTTTCCTCCATTACTACACGAAAGTGATCCCAGTTTGTTTTTGAATTTGTTAGCTGGGTGCACTCCCCCGTTGAAATATCATTTCACTGACTGTCATGATAACCGGGAATGATCCGTGTTCTGGGATATACCTCTTGCTACATAAAAGTCTATTAGGTCAGGTATCTTCGTTCCATCACTGGACCATTATGTTGGGGAAGCACCAGAGTAAAATTCACATTTTGATGACAGCTCTGCTTGAAGCAATTCTCTGCCTTTTGGCGTCGCAAGTCTAGATCCCCAATAAGTGTTTTTCGCATTAAAGTCACCTCCAATAATAAAATCACGTCCAAGCGATTTAAATAGTGTAAGGTAGTCCTCCCTTTCCAAGTTATGCCGGGGAGGACAATATATTGCAGAGACAGTAAGCTGTCTGTGTTTAATTTGGATCCTTACAGTAGGGACTTGCATTGTTTCTTCTTGGTTTTTTATATTTTCTTTTATTAGTATTGCCGAACCTCCTCCTGCTCTTTCCTCTGGATGAATGAAGTAATATAAGTTATAACCCCATATAACAAACGAAAATTTAACTAGTTGGCTGCCAGATATTAAGAAAATGTCGATTTTTTCAGAATTTAAAAATATTTCTATTGTTGGAATATGTTGCAAAATCCCATTCGCATTCCAGATTGCTATTTTGAAGGTTGTGTTCTTTTCCATAATTTGGTTATTTTGGGAGCCCATATGTTTGGTTGAATCCAAGCCTATCACTCTACTTGGGCAAGTGAACTTATTTGCCCTGTGATGCTTGGTTGTGGGTTTTGATTCATCTGATATGATATTTGACCCCTTCGATTTTCGTGATTTTGAGGTTAATTTCTTGTTGTATCTCTTAATTTTTGTAGTTGTTCAGCAACCTCACAGCCTCGATAATTAGCCGGATGTTGGCCCTTATAATTTGTACACTTGGCTGGTTCATCTCTCCCTCTTGTGCATGCCTGGGTAGTATGATTACCTGTGCATTTTACAAATATTAGATCCCGGCCGCAATATCTTTGCGTATGATTAAATGCCTGCCATTTCTTGCATTGCATTCTCTTAAGGAGTCTCCTTTTACTGATAATTTGGTTTCCTCCCTGGATTTCTGTTCTCTCTTTTTTAACAATATTCACAGCATCTAGTATTTTGAGACCTTAGCTTTGTAAGTCTTCCATTGTTTCTTTACTTGAGCAAGTGTGATGCAAACCTCTTGCCATGACTTTGACAGGTTGGGCCTGTTTGTTCCCGTAATTGAACCACTGATTCAATTTCATAGATAAGGTTCAATAAGTATCTGAGCCCAGAGTATTAATTTTCCAAACTCCATTGTTTAGCGCTGTTACCTTATAGTCTTTGTCAGTAACCGATTTCATCAGTGACTGGATTTCTGAGTAACTGGTTAAATCCACAATATTTTTTGGTGGGGGTGATTTTTCTTTCGGTTGCACCAAATTAGGTGTAATGTTCTTGGTAGATTTACTACCTTTTGGTTGATTGGCTGTGGGTAGAACATCTTTTGAATCTGGACTAGATTTCCCCCTGCCAATTAATTGCTCATCCTTAGGTGACGATTCAGCTTTTCTTTTCTTACCCTGGACTGTTTTTTTAGGATCCAGTCCGTTTCTCTTTGTAATTCATCTTCATCAGTGGAGTAGAGTTCAATGCTTCCTATATCGCAATCTTCTTTTGAATCCCGGTTCATTTTTAGGTTTTCATTTGCTCGCCTTAGATACTAAATTTCTTCACTTAGCTTGGAAAATAATTTCTTCATATGCTCTAGTATCGCCAAGAGATCCAAACTCTCCTTTTCTAGGAGTAATAACTATTTGCAAAGTAAAATTTCCGGTGGCATCACTTATTTGGTGTAATGTTGGTCCTGTACATCTAGTAATATCGTTAGAAAAAGGATATGCTTGGTCAGCTACCTAGAATCCATAGGGCCAGTCTCCACAGAGACTGGATTCACCAATGTTGATATTGGTGTACCACCTGGCGTATTATTTTCTTTTGTTAGTAGCATTGCATAGTTTTGATTGGCTAATTAGCTATTCTGCTTCATACTACGAAGGGATTGGGTATCACAACCCTTCGTTCTACAGAACATTGTCCAGAGTACATCCGTATCCATTTATGAATATTTCGTAGAGGCTGTCAATCTCGTACTCCATGATGATTATGGTAATTTTAGTATATTTTGAGAGTCCTTATTCATAAAACTTGCTGCTGAGGATTATTGATTTGCTTAAAAATTTCAAAAAATTTCTACTGGTTTCAAAAAAATATCAGTAGAAAAAATTTCCTTTTTGTGATAGGGATGCCTCTAGCGGTGAATAATTTCATAATTTGCATAATTTCAAAGAAGTTTATTAACTAATTTTAAAAAATGGTTGAGCGGTGTATTTGCTATGGCCAACACAGCTCCTCTGGAAGCTGCCACTTCTGGTACACAGACGTCCACCACATTTTGAATGAATCTCCCAATTTATAGAAAAAGCTTAAGTATTAAGTTTTATTCCGAATAGTCAATCCGTCCGAACTGTAGAGATGCCAAATTATGGTGAAATGAAGTTTTTTTTTTACCCAAACTCGTCATTTCCGGTAAAATTTAAAATAGATTCTGAACTAATTTTGTTTGAACTTTTTATTTTTAATCGTTTTTTCGTAAATGTTATAAAGTTTTCAAAATATTTGCAAAAACCGAAAAAGCTCTTCTTATTGAAGGTGTCATTTCCGGTAAAAAATGAAAAACCTTATATGGACGCTGTCACTTGCGAATGGTTGATTTCAGTCAAAATTCATTGTGATCTCCCAATTTGTCAAAAAAAGTTTGGTATGAAATTTCATCTCGATCAATCAGTCCATCCGGCCCATACAGGGGCCGAATATGTATTAAAAACATTTTTTTTGTAAAAAATCGTAATTTCCGCTTAGATTTTCGGAAATGATCTAGAACAAAATTGGTTGCAAATTTGTTATTCACAATCGTTTTTCATGTAAATGATGTGGTTTTGGAAATATTTGAAAAAAAAAACGTAAAAGCTCCTATGAAAGCTGTCACTTCCGGTAGGCCAATTTCGACCAAAAATTACTCGGATTAATTTGTGAAAAAAGTTGTAGTATAAAGTTTCGATTTATTAATCCGTCTGGGCAGGCCCGATTTTTTTGTTGAAAATCAGACTTTGGACAAAACCATTATTTCTGGTTAAATTTATGGAAAAACGATTTCGGCCGATATTGTTGCAAATTCCAGTAAGAATCATTTCAGAAGCCGCCACTTCCGGTAAATTGATTTCAACCAAAAAGCACTGGTATATTCCAATTAATGAAAAAGGCTTAGGAATGAACGAAGTTTTAGTCCGATCAGTCAATCTGTCTCCATAAGTAAAAAGCAGCTTTTTTTCAAAAACCGCCATTTCCGCTTAAATTTTAGAAAGCTGGTCTGGACCGATATTGTAGCAAATTTAATTTAGAATCTTTTAGATCATAATTAATATACATTTAAAATTATTTACATAACACGTAAAAGCTCTTATGAAAGCTATAACTTCAGATGAACCTATTTCGGCCAAAACTCACTGGGATCTGCCAATTTATAGTAAAAGGTTAAGAATAAAGCTTCATTCCGATCGATCAATCTGTATGGGCTGTAGGGGGCCAAGTTTTTGTTGCAAAATACTTTTTTTTTGACAAAACTCGTCATTTCTGGTTAAATTTTAGAAACAATATTGATTCAAATTTAATTTAGAATTGTTTAGTTTAAATCGTTTTTATCGTAAATATTTACAATAGACGAAAAGGGTCTTATTTAAGCTGCCTCTTCTGGTGGACCAAGAGGTATAAGAGGTGTATAATTCATAAATTTCGTGATTTAGTAACGTCCTCTAATTAAAGTAAAAGTCCCGCATATTTGAGTTTTGGATTGGATATCCAGATTAAAAATAATAAAAGGTCCATTATTATTGTCTTTTAAAGATTAAAATAACGTACAGCAATTTTAAAAAATGTTGACCACGATATTTGTGCAGATTTACCATTCGTTATATCGCCGAAGTCAAAAAGTGGGTTTAAAAAGATCTCTGTGTGTGCTTTGGAAGTGTGTGTCTAGTTCCGTGCAGACTAAATGACTGTGATTTCTCTACACTACATATAGATTGACTCATCGGGATGAAGCTTCACATTTAACTATTTCTAATAAATTTGGAGATTTCAATGATTTTTTACTGAAACCTGTTCACCGCGAATGTAGTATCCTAAAAAATTCTAAATTAATTTTGCAACTATATCGGCTCAGAATAGTTTTCCAAAATGTAAGTGGAAATGACGGTTTTTGACAAAAAAAACCGTTTTGATTGATCACGATGAAACTTCATTCTCTTCGTTTTTCCATATATTAGCAGGGCTCACTGATGATTAATCGAAATTCGTCCGCTGAAAGTGACAGCTTTGTTGTTTGCGAACATTTTGAAATTTAAATCATCTATGAGAAAAACGTCAATGAACTAGAAAAGTTTAATTTAATTGTTGAACAATTTCGCCTCAGTTCAATTTTCTAAAATTTAAGCGGATATGACAACGTTTGAGAAAAACCGTTTGTCATCAAAAATTCGGCCTCTATATGACTCATACTCATAGCATTTCCATGAATTGAGACATCCCCGTAATTTATGGATAACATCGGTCCACAGAAAATTTGAGCTTTCAAAGAAGCTTTCTCGTTTTTTTTCAAATATTTTGAAAATTATACAGGGTGGGCCATAAGTCACTGAACATTGTATTTTTGGTATAATTTTTTATTTTTTATTGAAAATGAATATTTTTTGTTCCTGATCCATAACTGAAGCCAAAACTGGTTGAACAATCACAATAATTTCATTTATTATTTTGTCTTTTCGTTGTTGCAGTCCTTACGGTTTATTTGCTGATACACGATCTTTCAAATTTCCCAACAAAAAGAAATCTGGTGGTGATCGATCGTGATGGCCAATTAACATCTCCAAATCGTGAAACAATACGATTACAAAAACCGTTCGCAGCAAATTCATTGTTTCCTTTGCAGTATGAGACGTAGCTCCGTCTTGTTGAAACCACAGAGTATTATCAAGTTCAGGAAACAAAAAACAAAATCTAACATAACCCTGTAACGCTCACCATTTACCGTCAATGCACTGCCATCTTCGTCTTGGAAGAAGTACGGGCCGTAGATCTTGCCTGCTGATATTCTGCACCAAACTGTGACTCTAAGTGGATGCAACGGACGCTGTCGAATTACTTTTAGGTTTTTAGTGCCCCAGATTCTAAAATTTTGCTTATTAACATAACCGCACTTAGATGGAAAAGCGCTTCATCAGTCATTATAACTTTTTGAATCTTGTACGGAAACAGCGTTAAATTTGTTTTCATTATTCTACGCAGTAAAGTGCTGGACATTTGAAGCTGAGTGGCGTTTACGAGTCAATGTTTCAGAGTTCTCATTTACGCTCTCCCGAATACGTTCGATATTGTCTTGGCTTCGTGCTTCAAGCGGTCTTCCACTCCGAGATAAGTCACTAACAGATCTTTGGGTTTGAATTATTGAATTTTGAATAGCAAAATGAAACTCAAAAATTTTTGCTCGTTCCACAATCGTATACATGGATACTGAATCTCCCGTTGTTTCTAATACTGAAAAATAAAAAGAGAAAAATACAATGGTCAGTGACTTATGGCCCACCCTGTATATCATTTACGAAAAACGTTTAGAAAAGTCAGTTTCACCAATAATCCGGTAAGTTTAATTGTTCGTGTTTTGTTTGGGATCTTTACACATATTGACAGAAGGAAGTTATTAGGGAGTAAGGTCTTTAAGGAAGTTATTAAAGACGATCTGTCATATATAAAGTGTGCGTTCAATACTAGAAACCCAAGTTCACACTTTATTCCTCCTCACTACAGATGAGTGCTGGTATTACAAATCCAACCACAGCGGCGCCCTATATTGACGTGCACTTCGTCATAGCAGGTAATTGTAATTGTTTTGGATACATAATCCCGTCTACTTTGAGGGCAGATATTCTGATTATTTCCAGCATCCAAAGTTGCAGAACCTTGGGTTGATATGTACTTCTATATGACTTCTCAGTCATTGGGTTGTCTTATTCTCAATTGCATTAATCCAAAAAATAACACTGTGTGACCATATGTTGATTTGTTGCGTGATTGTTTCCGGCTTCCATTTCGAATTATTGCCTGTTCGAACCCATACGGAATCTTCTGGGTTGAAATTGTCCTTCTTTGTTCGAACTCTGTGTTATCATTTTCACTTGTCTTAGGGTACGTTCGAGTGAAAAACTGGTAAGTGCTTTCAGAATTATGTTTGTGGTGATGTTTGTCATGGTGTAGAGTTCTATACCCATTTTGAAAGCGCATCTACGATAACCAGTAACGATTCGCTTTTAAATGGGCCCGTGGAATCGACGTAAATTCATTATAAGATTCAGCCTGGAATATTTCATGTGTTTAGTGGTCTGTCCGAGTGTAGCTGTTGTAGTGCAGCTGTGCCTAATGTTTTAGGTAGTATCTTGTCACACGAAAATGTTGTTCTCTACGAATAGTTCGTCTTGGTGTTGTAAATACGGAAGGAACGTGGATCTTGGTACATTTGTTGTAGCCACCGTTAGACTCAGGGCATAACAACTTCGTATTTAAATAAAACACAGAATAATTGAGACTTTTGGCTGAAATTTATTCTAGGTGCAATTCGATCTCGTTCGTATGATCGCCGCGAGCACGTTTGCTGTGACCGATTTTTTGGAGCCAATTTTCCACCACTCTTTCACACATACCGACAAGAACGATTGCAATTTCGTGTTTGATATTGTCCCTGAGCTCCTCTAACTTTTTTGGCTTGAAACCCAACGGCGTTAAATCGCGTGAGCGAAGAGGTCATTCGACCGGACCATTTCTCGAGATTACACGGTTACCGAACTTCCCCTTCAATAGATCAATTGTTTGACCTACTGTGTGGCATGTGGCGCCATCTTGTTGGAACCACATATCACTGGTGTTAAGTCCAGTCAATTTTTGTCAAAAATAGTCTTCCGACAATATATAGCGAACTCCATGTTATCGGTGTCAGAGCTTACCGATCTACTTCCATAGCATCGCAGAGTCGTAATCAATCCATGTGAATTATGGTGTAGATAAAAACCCTGGAATCATCATCACTTTTGTTGTCGTAAGGTTCGTATGTCATAAACACTTTCAGAATGTTGCTCGTTTTACGTAAATTGTCTTCGGTGTGTGTTGTGGTGGTTGCACTACTTGACGTGTAATGTTGAATTCACACTCCGTTTTGTTGTCTTCAAAAGCCGAACTGGAGTTCTGCGGTATTTATTGTGGTGGTTCTGGACCTCGATTTTGTGATCTTAACGCTTACAATTGTTACCATGAGCGCGATGTTAGTCTAAGAATTTTTAATATCCTCGTCGCCAGCATGTTATGTTTGGGGTCTTTTACAGATGATGATAGCCGAAATAATTTTAATATTGATTAGTAGAGCTAGTTTACACTACACAAGCAACATTTTTTACAGTTATTTGAATTCTATAATTTCAGTTAAACCCACAACACTGCATTCCGACACTGGACGACCACGAATTGGTGTTATGGGAGAGCCGAGTAATCTTAACATATTTAACATCAGCCTACGCCAAAGATGACAATCTATATCCAAAAGATTTACGGATACGTGCCATGGTAGACCAACGTCTACAATTCGATTTAGGAACTTTGATGAAACGAACCGTTGACTACTATGTAAGTGACAAAAATATTTCGAATAATAAAAACAATAACCAAAAAACAATTTTATTTTGCTGTGCAGTTTCCGACCATAATAATGGGCGCGCCGCTTGAAGAACCAAAGAAAGCGAAACTTGCGGAAGCGCTACATTGGTTTGAGTCAATTATGAAAAATCGGGTATATTCAGCCGCACCACATTTTACCGTAGCAGATTTAGCATTATGCGTTACCGTATCACAAATTGACGCATTCGGATTTGATTTGCAGCCGTATCCACGCATTCGTGCTTGGTACCAACGATGCATCACTGATCTTGAACCGTTTGGATACGAGGTAAGATTTTGTCACCTTAGATAATATCATCATTTCCTAATTATCGCGCAATTTATTTGTTTTTCACTTTTTCTATTTTTATTATCAAACAGGAAATTAACCAATCTGGAGCGGATACATTAGCGGGAATTTTTCGTTCAAAGCTACAGCAGTAATAGAAAGAACAAGAAATTTTTAGATTTTATAAAGTGGATTTGCTTGTAGAAATATTATTTCTTCTCGACTTTTTAATTTTTATCATTTTCTTTTCTTAAACTTTACAACAAAAAGAAGTTTTTGTATAGCATGAAAAGGAAATTGCACATTTCAATTGATCTACAATCAAAATCACTGAAATGCATTAAATAAAATAAAAATTATATTTAGAAAAAAAAAATTACAAAATGTTTCAAAAGAGGTTTTTCATTTATCTCATTCGCTTTTGATGCGGTTCAATGAAAATCTTTGTATGACTACATGCATCTAAGTTAAGTATAACATCTAAATACAACATTAAAAGTAGTTCGGTAGACATTATAAATTTAGGATTATCGTTTTACTTCGGTATCTGATGTAAAATTTTTGATTTACTTCTAAATGAATATTCTCCTAATATACAATAAATTTTCATCATGAAGATCAGATTTACCCAAAGTAAAGTTATCCGAACGGGTTGAAATCTTGTGTTGAAAAACTGATGACCTTACAATTCCCGGGTGTGATGTCCAATTTGAAAATTCGAAAATCCAATAACCGTGCTTTCCATACGTAAACCACTGTTAGTTACCTGCTTAACGTATCATTCTTGATAATTATAATCATTTTGAACCATAGTTTTGAACAGTAGTTTACGTATGGAAAGCACGGTTATTGGATTTTCGAATTTTCAAATTCGACGTCACACCCGGAATTGATTCACGATTGCAGGCGAATGAGGCAACTTATTACAACAATTTAAACGGAGCTCGACTCAGAATTACACCAACAATCTAAAATAACCGATGGATAAAGAATCTGCGACAGTAAATTTTATCCGATAAAAATCGGTAAGGCTAACCATCAGGCTTTTTCGCAAAAAATCGAAAATATTTTATTGTTGAAATTCCGGTTCAAAATGATTATAGGTATCAAGAATGATACGTTAAGCAGGAAACTAACAGTAGTTTACGTATGGAAAGCACGGTTATTGGATTTTCGAATTTTGAAATTCGACGTCACACCCGGTAATTGATTCTCGATTGCTGGCGAATGAGGCAACTTATTACAACAATTTAAACGGAGCTCGACTCAGAATTACACCAACAATCCAAAATAACCGATGGATAAAGAATCTGCGACAGTAAATTTTATCCGATAAAAATCGGTAAGGCTAACCATCAGGCTTTTTCGCAAAAAATCGAAAATATTTTATTGTTGAAATTCCGGTTCAAAATGATTATAGGTATCAAGAATGATACGTTAAGCAGGAAACTAACAGTAGTTTACGTATGGAAAGCACGGTTATTGGATTTTCGAATTTTGAAATTCGACGTCACACCCGGTAATTGATTCTCGATTGCTGGCGAATGAGGCAACTTATTACAACAATTTAAACGGAGCTCGACTCAGAATTACACCAACAATCCAAAATAACCGATGGATAAAGAATCTGCGACAGTAAATTTTATCCGATAAAAATCGGTAAGGCTAACCATCAGGCTTTTTCGCAAAAAATCGAAAATATTTTATTGTTGAAATTCCGGTTCAAAATGATTATAGGTATCAAGAATGATACGTTAAGCAGGAAACTAACAGTAGTTTACGTATGGAAAGCACGGTTATTGGATTTTCGAATTTTGAAATTCGACGTCACACCCGGTAATTGATTCTCGATTGCTGGCGAATGAGGCAACTTATTACAACAATTTAAACGGAGCTCGACTCAGAATTACACCAACAATCCAAAATAACCGATGGATAAAGAATCTGCGACAGTAAATTTTATCCGATAAAAATCGGTAAGGCTAACCATCAGGCTTTTTCGCAAAAAATCGAAAATATTTTATTGTTGAAATTCCGGTTCAAAATGATTATAGGTATCAAGAATGATACGTTAAGCAGGAAACTAACAGTAGTTTACGTATGGAAAGCACGGTTATTGGATTTTCGAATTTTGAAATTCGACGTCACACCCGGTAATTGATTCTCGATTGCTGGCGAATGAGGCAACTTATTACAACAATTTAAACGGAGCTCGACTCAGAATTACACCAACAATCCAAAATAACCGATGGATAAAGAATCTGAGACAGTAAATTTTATCCGATAAAAATCGGTAAGGCTAACCATCAGGCTTTTTCGCAAAAAATCGAAAATATTTTATTGTTGAAATTCCGGTTCAAAATGATTATAGGTATCAAGAATGATACGTTAAGCAGGAAACTAACAGTAGTTTACGTATGGAAAGCACGGTTATTGGATTTTCGAATTTTGAAATTCGACGTCACACCCGGTAATTGATTCTCGATTGCTGGCGAATGAGGCAACTTATTACAACAATTTAAACGGAGCTCGACTCAGAATTACACCAACAATCCAAAATAACCGATGGATAAAGAATCTGCGACAGTAAATTTTATCCGATAAAAATCGGTAAGGCTAACAACCATCAGGCTTTTTCGCAAAAAATCGAAAATATTTTATTGTTGAAATTCCGGTTCAAAATGATTATAGGTATCAAGAATGATACGTTAAGCAGGAAACTAACAGTAGTTTACGTATGGAAAGCACGGTTATTGGATTTTCGAATTTTGAAATTCGACGTCACACCCGGTAATTGATTCTCGATTGCTGGCGAATGAGGCAACTTATTACAACAATTTAAACGGAGCTCGACTCAAAATTACACCAACAATCCAAAATAACCGATGGATAAAGAATCTGCGACATTAAATTTTATCCGATAAAATTCGGTAAGGCTAACCATCAGGCTTTTTCGCAAAAAATCGAAAATATTTTATTGTTGAAATTCCGGTTCCAAATGATTATAGGTATCAAGAATGATACGTTAAGCAGGAAACTAACAGTAGTTTACGTATGGAAAGCACGGTTATTGGATTTTCGAATTTTCAAATTCGACGTTACACCCGGTAATTGATTCTCGATTGCTGGCGAATGAGGCAACTTATTACAACAATTTAAACGGAGCTCGACTCAGAATTACACCAACAATCCAAAATAACCGATGGATAAAGAATCTGCGACAGTAAATTTTATCCGATAAAAATCGGTAAGGCTAACAACCATCAGGCTTTTTCGCAAAAAATCGAAAATATTTTATTGTTGAAATTCCGGTTCAAAATGATTATAGGTATCAAGAATGATACGTTAAGCAGGAAACTAACAGTAGTTTACGTATGGAAAGCACGGTTATTGGATTTTCGAATTTTCAAATTCAACGTCACACCCGGTAATTGATTCTCGATTGCTGGCGAATGAGGCAACTTATTACAACAATTTAAACGGAGCTCGACTCAGAATTACACCAACAATCCAAAATAACCGATGGATAAAGAATCTGCGACAGTAAATTTTATCCGATAAAAATCGGTAAGGCTAACCATCAGGCTTTTTCGCAAAAAATCGAAAATATTTTATTGTTGAAATTCCGGTTCAAAATGATTATAGGTATCAAGAATGATACGTTAAGCAAGAAACTAACAGTAGTTTACGTATGGAGGGCACGGTTATTGGATTTTCGAATTTTGAAATTCGACGTCACACCCGGTAATTGATTCTCGATTGCTGGCGAATGAGGCAACTTATTACAACAATTTAAACGGAGCTCGACTCAGAATTACACCAACAATCCAAAATAACCGATGGATAAAGAATCTGCGACAGTAAATTTTATCCGATAAAAATCGGTAAGGCTAACACCATCAGGCTTTTTCGCAAAAAATCGAAAATATTTTATTGTTGAAATTCCTGTTCAAAATGATTATAGGTATCAAGAATGATACGTTAAGCAAGAAACTAACAGTAGTTTACGTATGGAGGGCACGGTTATTGGATTTTCGAATTTTGAAATTCGACGTCACACCCGGTAATTGATTCTCGATTGCTGGCGAATGAGGCAACTTATTACAACAATTTAAACGGAGCTCGACTCAGAATTACACCAACAATCCAAAATAACCGATGGATAAAGAATCTGCGACAGTAAATTTTATCCGATAAAAATCGGTAAGGCTAACCATCAGGCTTTTTCGCAAAAAATCGAAAATATTTTATTGTTGAAATTCCGGTTCAAAATGATTATAGGTATCAAGAATGATACGTTAAGCAGGAAACTAACAGTAGTTTACGTATGGAAAGCACGGTTATTGGATTTTCGAATTTTCAAATTCGACGTTACACCCGGTAATTGATTCTCGATTGCTGGCGAATGAGGCAACTTATTACAACAATTTAAACGGAGCTCGACTCAGAATTACACCAACAATCCAAAATAACCGATGGATAAAGAATCTGCGACAGTAAATTTTATCCGATAAAAATCGGTAAGGCTAACCATCAGGCTTTTTCGCAAAAAATCGAAAATATTTTATTGTTGAAATTCCGGTTCAAAATGATTATAGGTATCAAGAATGATACGTTAAGCAGGAAACTAACAGTAGTTTACGTATGGAAAGCACGGTTATTGGATTTTCGAATTTTCAAATTCAACGTCACACCCGGTAATTGATTCTCGATTGCTGGCGAATGACGCAACTTATTACAACAATTTAAACGGAGCTCGACTCAGAATTACACCAACAATCCAAAATAACCGATGGATAAAGAATCTGCGACAGTAAATTTTATCCGATAAAAATCGGTAAGGCTAACCATCAGGCTTTTTCGCAAAAAATCGAAAATATTTTATTGTTGAAATTCCGGTTCAAAATGATTATAGGTATCAAGAATGATACGTTAAGCAGGAAACTAACAGTAGTTTACGTATGGAAAGCACGGTTATTGGATTTTCGAATTTTGAAATTCGACGTCACACCCGGTAATTGATTCTCGATTGCTGGCGAATGAGGCAACTTATTACAACAATTTAAACGGAGCTCGACTCAGAATTACACCAACAATCCAAAATAACCGATGGATAAAGAATCTGAGACAGTAAATTTTATCCGATAAAAATCGGTAAGGCTAACCATCAGGCTTTTTCGCAAAAAATCGAAAATATTTTATTGTTGAAATTCCGGTTCAAAATGATTATAGCTATCAAGAATGATACGTTAAGCAGGAAACTAACAGTAGTTTACGTATGGAAAGCACGGTTATTGGATTTTCGAATTTTCAAATTCAACGTCACACCCGGTAATTGATTCTCAATTGCTGGCGAATGACGCAACTTATTACAACAATTTAAACGGAGCTCGACTCAGAATTACACCAACAATCCAAAATAACCGATGGATAAAGAATCTGCGACAGTAAATTTTATCCGATAAAAATCGGTAAGGCTAACCATCAGGCTTTTTCGCAAAAAATCGAAAATATTTTATTGTTGAAATTCCGGTTCAAAATGATTATAGGTATCAAGAATGATACGTTAAGCAGGAAACTAACAGTAGTTTACGTATGGAAAGCACGGTTTTTGGATTTTCGAATTTTGAAATTCGACGTCACACCCGGTAATTGATTCTCGATTACTGGCGAATGAGGCAACTTATTACAACAATTTAAACGGAGCTCGACTCTGAATTACACAAACAATCCAAAATAACCGATGGATAAAGAATCTGCGACAGTAAATTTTATCCGATAAAAATCGGTAAGGCTAACCATCAGGCTTTTTCGCAAAAAATCGAAAATATTTTATTGTTGAAATTCCGGTTCAAAATGATTATAGGTATCAAGAATGATACGTTAAGCAGGAAACTAACAGTAGTTTACGTATGGAAAGCACGGTTATTGGATTTTCGAATTTTCAAATTCGAATTCACACCCGGTAATTGATTCTCGATTGCTGGCGAATGAGGCAACTTATTACAACAATTTAAACGGAGCTCGACTCAGAATTACACCAACAACCCAAAATAACCGATGGATAAAGAATCTGCGACATTAAATTTTATCCGATAAAAATCGGTAAGGCTAACCATCAGGCTTTTTCGCAAAAAATCGAAAATATTTTATTGTTGAAATTCCGGTTCCAAATGATTATAGGTATCAAGAATGATACGTTAAGCAGGAAACTAACAGTAGTTTACGTATGGAAAGCACGGTTATTGGATTTTCGAATTTTCAAATTCGACGTTACACCCGGTAATTGATTCTCGATTGCTGGCGAATGAGGCAACTTATTACAACAATTTAAACGGAGCTCGACTCAGAATTACACCAACAATCCAAAATAACCGATGGATAAAGAATCTGCGACAGTAAATTTTATCCGATAAAAATCGGTAAGGCTAACCATCAGGCTTTTTCGCAAAAAATCGAAAATATTTTATTGTTGAAATTCCGGTTCAAAATGATTATAGGTATCAAGAATGATACGTTAAGCAGGAAACTAACAGTAGTTTACGTATGGAAAGCACGGTTATTGGATTTTCGAATTTTCAAATTCAACGTCACACCCGGTAATTGATTCTCGATTGCTGGCGAATGACGCAACTTATTACAACAATTTAAACGGAGCTCGACTCAGAATTACACCAACAATCCAAAATAACCGATGGATAAAGAATCTGCGACAGTAAATTTTATCCGATAAAAATCGGTAAGGCTAACCATCAGGCTTTTTCGCAAAAAATCGAAAATATTTTATTGTTGAAATTCCGGTTCAAAATGATTATAGCTATCAAGAATGATACGTTAAGCAGGAAACTAACAGTAGTTTACGTATGGAAAGCACGGTTATTGGATTTTCGAATTTTCAAATTCAACGTCACACCCGGTAATTGATTCTCGATTGCTGGCGAATAACGCAACTTATTACAACAATTTAAACGGAGCTCGACTCAGAATTACACCAACAATCCAAAATAACCGATGGATAAAGAATCTGCGACAGTAAATTTTATCCGATAAAAATCGGTAAGGCTAACCATCAGGCTTTTTCGCAAAAAATCGAAAATATTTTATTGTTGAAATTCCGGTTCAAAATGATTATAGGTATCAAGAATGATACGTTAAGCAGGAAACTAACAGTAGTTTACGTATGGAAAGCACGGTTTTTGGATTTTCGAATTTTCAAATTCGACGTCACACCCGGTAATTGATTCTCGATTACTGGCGAATGAGGCAACTTATTACAACAATTTAAACGGAGCTCGACTCTGAATTACACAAACAATCCAAAATAACCGATGGATAAAGAATCTGCGACAGTAAATTTTATCCGATAAAAATCGGTAAGGCTAACCATCAGGCTTTTTCGCAAAAAATCGAAAATATTTTATTGTTGAAATTCCGGTTCAAAATGATTATAGGTATCAAGAATGATACGTTAAGCAGGAAACTAACAGTAGTTTACGTATGGAAAGCACGGTTATTGGATTTTCGAATTTTCAAATTCGAATTCACACCCGGTAATTGATTCTCGATTGCTGGCGAATGAGGCAACTTATTACAACAATTTAAACGGAGCTCGACTCAGAATTACACCAACAATCCAAAATAACCGATGGATAAAGAATCTGCGACATTAAATTTTATCCGATAAAAATCGGTAAGGCTAACCATCAGGCTTTTTCGCAAAAAATCGAAAATATTTTATTGTTGAAATTCCGGTTCAAAATGATTATAGGTATCAAGAATGATACGTTAAGCAGGAAACTAACAGTAGTTTACGTATGGAAAGCACGGTTTTTGGATTTTCGAATTTTCAAATTCGACGTTACACCCGGTAATTGATTCTCGATTGCTGGCGAATGAGGCAACTTATTACAACAATTTAAACGGAGCTCGACTCAGAATTACACCAACAATCCAAAATAACCGATGGATAAAGAATCTGCGACAGTAAATTTTATCCGATAAAAATCGGTAAGGCTAACCATCAGGCTTTTTCGCAAAAAATCGAAAATATTTTATTGTTGAAATTCCGGTTCAAAATGATTATAGCTATCAAGAATGATACGTTAAGCAGGAAACTAACAGTAGTTTACGTATGGAAAGCACGGTTATTGGATTTTCGAATTTTCAAATTCAACGTCACACCCGGTAATTGATTCTCGATTGCTGGCGAATAACGCAACTTATTACAACAATTTAAACGGAGCTCGACTCAGAATTACACCAACAATCCAAAATAACCGATGGATAAAGAATCTGCGACAGTAAATTTTATCCGATAAAAATCGGTAAGGCTAACCATCAGGCTTTTTCGCAAAAAATCGAAAATATTTTATTGTTGAAATTCCGGTTCAAAACGATTAAAGGTATCAAGAATGATTCGTTAAGCAGGAAACTAACAGTAGTTTACGTATGGAAAGCACGGTTATTGGATTTTCGAATTTTGAAATTCGACGTCACACCCGGTAATTTATTCTCGATTGCTGGCGAATGAGGCAACTTATTACAACAATTTAAACGGAGCTCGACTCAGAATTACACCAACAATCCAAAATAACCGATGGATAAAGAATCTGCGACAGTAAATTTTATCCGATAAAAATCGGTAAGGCTAACCATCAGGCTTTTTCGCAAAAAATCGAAAATATTTTATTGTTGAAATTCCGGTTCAAAACGATTAAAGGTATCAAGAATGATTCGTTAAGCAGGAAACTAACAGTAGTTTACGTATGGAAAGCACGGTTATTGGATTTTCGAATTTTGAAATTCGACGTCACACCCGGTAATTTATTCTCGATTGCTGGCGAATGAGGCAACTTATTACAACAATTTAAACGGAGCTCGACTCAGAATTACACCAACAATCCAAAATAACCGATGGATAAAGAATCTGCGACAGTAAATTTTATCCGATAAAAATCGGTAAGGCTAACCATCAGGCTTTTTCGCAAAAAATCGAAAATATTTTATTGTTGAAATTCCGGTTCAAAACGATTATAGGTATCAAGAATGATACGTTAAGCAGGAAACTAACAGTAGTTTACGTATGGAAAGCACGATTATTGGATTTTCGAATTTTCAAATTCGACGTCACAACCGGTAATTGATTCTCGATTGCTGGCGAATGAGGCAACTTATTACAACAATTTAAACGGAGCTCGACTCAGAATTACACCAACAACCCAAAATAACCGATGGATAAAGAATCTGCGACATTAAATTTTATCCGATAAAAATCGGTAAGGCTAACCATCAGGCTTTTTCGCAAAAAATCGAAAATATTTTATTGTTGAAATTCCCATTCAAAATGATTATAGGTATCAAGAATGATACGTTAAGCAGGAAACTAACAGTAGTTTACGTATGGAAAGCACGGTTATTGGATTTTCGAATTTTCAAATTCGACGTTACACCCGGTAATTGATTCTCGATTGCTGGCGAATGAGGCAACTTATTACAACAATTTAAACGGAGCTCGACTCAGAATTACACCAACAACCCAAAATAACCGATGGATAAAGAATCTGCGACAGTAAATTTTATCCGATAAAAATCGGTAAGGCTAACCATCAGGCTTTTTCGCAAAAAATCGAAAATATTTTATTGTTGAAATTCCCATTCAAAATGATTATAGGTATCAAGAATGATACGTTAAGCAGGAAACTAACAGTAGTTTACGTATGGAAAGCACGGTTATTGGATTTTCGAATTTTCAAATTCGACGTCACACCCGGTAATTGATTCTCGATTGCTGGCGAATGAGGCAACTTATTACAACAATTTAAACGGAGCTCGACTCAGAATTACACCAACAATCCAAAATAACCGATGGATAAAGAATCTGCGACAGTAAATTTTATCCGATAAAAATCGGTAAGGCTAACCATCAGGCTTTTTCGCAAAAAATCGAAAATATTTTATTGTTGAAATTCCGGTTCAAAATGATTATAGGTATCAAGAATGATACGTTAAGCAGGAAACTAACAGTAGTTTACGTATGGAAAGCACGGTTATTGGATTTTCGAATTTTGAAATTCGACGTCACACCCGGTAATTGATTCTCGATTGCTGGCGAATGAGGCAACTTATTACAACAATTTAAACGGAGCTCGACTCAGAATTACACCAACAATCCAAAATAACCGATGGATAAAGAATCTGCGACATTAAATTTTATCCGATAAAAATCGGTAAGGCTAACCATCAGGCTTTTTCGCAAAAAATCGAAAATATTTTATTGTTGAAATTCCGGTTCAAAATGATTATAGCTATCAAGAATGATACGTTAAGCAGGAAACTAACAGTAGTTTACGTATGGAAAGCACGGTTATTGGATTTTCGAATTTTCAAATTCAACGTCACACCCGGTAATTGATTCTCGATTGCTGGCGAATATCGCAACTTATTACAACAATTTAAACGGAGCTCGACTCAGAATTACACCAACAATCCAAAATAACCGATGGATAAAGAATCTGCGACAGTAAATTTTATCCGATAAAAATCGGTAAGGCTAACCATCAGGCTTTTTCGCAAAAAATCGAAAATATTTTATTGTTGAAATTCCGGTTCAAAATGATTAAAGGTATCAAGAATGATTCGTTAAGCAGGAAACTAACAGTAGTTTACGTATGGAAAGCACGGTTATTGGATTTTCGAATTTTGAAATTCGACGTCACACCCGGTAATTTATTCTCGATTGCTGGCGAATGAGGCAACTTATTACAACAATTTAAACGGAGCTCGACTCAGAATTACACCAACAATCCAAAATAACCAATGGATAAAGAATCTGCGACAGTAAATTTTATCCGATAAAAATCGGTAAGGCTAACCATCAGGCTTTTTCGCAAAAAATCGAAAATATTTTATTGTTGAAATTCCGGTTCAAAACGATTATAGGTATCAAGAATGATACGTTAAGCAGGAAACTAACAGTAGTTTACGTATGGAAAGCACGATTATTGGATTTTCGAATTTTCAAATTCGACGTCACAACCGGTAATTGATTCTCGATTGCTGGCGAATGAGGCAACTTATTACAACAATTTAAACGGAGCTCGACTCAGAATTACACCAACAACCCAAAATAACCGATGGATAAAGAATCTGCGACAGTAAATTTTATCCGATAAAAATCGGTAAGGCTAACCATCAGGCTTTTTCGCAAAAAATCGAAAATATTTTATTGTTGAAATTCCCATTCAAAATGATTATAGGTATCAAGAATGATACGTTAAGCAGGAAACTAACAGTAGTTTACGTATGGAAAGCACGGTTATTGGATTTTCGAATTTTGAAATTCGACGTCACACCCGGTAATTGATTCTCGATTGCTGGCGAATGAGGCAACTTATTACAACAATTTAAACGGAGCTCGACTCAGAATTACACCAACAATCCAAAATAACCGATGGATAAAGAATCTGCGACATTAAATTTTATCCGATAAAAATCGGTAAGGCTAACCATCAGGCTTTTTCGCAAAAAATCGAAAATATTTTATTGTTGAAATTCCGGTTCAAAATGATTATAGGTATCAAGAATGATACGTTAAGCAGGAAACTAACAGTAGTTTACGTATGGAAAGCACGGTTTTTGGATTTTCGAATTTTCAAATTCGACGTTACACCCGGTAATTGATTCTCGATTGCTGGCGAATGAGGCAACTTATTACAACAATTTAAACGGAGCTCGACTCAGAATTACACCAACAATCCAAAATAACCGATGGATAAAGAATCTGCGACAGTAAATTTTATCCGATAAAAATCGGTAAGGCTAACCATCAGGCTTTTTCGCAAAAAATCGAAAATATTTTATTGTTGAAATTCCGGTTCAAAATGATTATAGGTATCAAGAATGATACGTTAAGCAGGAAACTAACAGTAGTTTACGTATGGAAAGCACGGTTATTGGATTTTCGAATTTTGAAATTCGACGTCACACCCGGTAATTGATTCTCGATTGCTGGCGAATGAGGCAACTTATTACAACAATTTAAACGGAGCTCGACTCAGAATTACACCAACAATCCAAAATAACCGATGGATAAAGAATCTGCGACAGTAAATTTTATCCGATAAAAATCGGTAAGGCTAACCATCAGGCTTTTTCGCAAAAAATCGAAAATATTTTATTGTTGAAATTCCGGTTCAAAATGATTATAGGTATCAAGAATGATACGTTAAGCAGGAAACTAACAGTAGTTTACGTATGGAAAGCACGGTTATTGGATTTTCGAATTTTGAAATTCGACGTCACACCCGGTAATTGATTCTCGATTGCTGGCGAATGAGGCAACTTATTACAACAATTTAAACGGAGCTCGACTCAGAATTACACCAACAATCCAAAATAACCGATGGATAAAGAATCTGCGACATTAAATTTTATCCGATAAAAATCGGTAAGGCTAACCATCAGGCTTTTTCGCAAAAAATCGAAAATATTTTATTGTTGAAATTCCGGTTCAAAATGATTATAGGTATCAAGAATGATACGTTAAGCAGGAAACTAACAGTAGTTTACGTATGGAAAGCACGGTTTTTGGATTTTCGAATTTTCAAATTCGACGTTACACCCGGTAATTGATTCTCGATTGCTGGCGAATGAGGCAACTTATTACAACAATTTAAACGGAGCTCGACTCAGAATTACACCAACAATCCAAAATAACCGATGGATAAAGAATCTGCGACAGTAAATTTTATCCGATAAAAATCGGTAAGGCTAACCATCAGGCTTTTTCGCAAAAAATCGAAAATATTTTATTGTTGAAATTCCGGTTCAAAATGATTATAGGTATCAAGAATGATACGTTAAGCAGGAAACTAACAGTAGTTTACGTATGGAAAGCACGGTTATTGGATTTTCGAATTTTGAAATTCGACGTCACACCCGGTAATTGATTCTCGATTGCTGGCGAATGAGGCAACTTATTACAACAATTTAAACGGAGCTCGACTCAGAATTACACCAACAACCCAAAATAACCGATGGATAAAGAATCTGCGACAGTAAATTTTATCCGATAAAAATCGGTAAGGCTAACCATCAGGCTTTTTCGCAAAAAATCGAAAATATTTTATTGTTGAAATTCCGGTTCAAAATGATTATAGGTATCAAGAATGATACGTTAAGCAGGAAACTAACAGTAGTTTACGTATGGAAAGCACGGTTATTGGATTTTCGAATTTTGAAATTCGACGTCACACCCGGTAATTGATTCTCGATTGCTGGCGAATGAGGCAACTTATTACAACAATTTAAACGGAGCTCGACTCAGAATTACACCAACAACCCAAAATAACCGATGGATAAAGAATCTGCGACAGTAAATTTTATCCGATAAAAATCGGTAAGGCTAACCATCAGGCTTTTTCGCAAAAAATCGAAAATATTTTATTGTTGAAATTCCGGTTCAAAATGATTATAGGTATCAAGAATGATACGTTAAGCAGGAAACTAACAGTAGTTTACGTATGGAAAGCACGGTTATTGGATTTTCGAATTTTCAAATTCAACGTCACACCCGGTAATTGATTCTCGATTGCTGGCGAATGACGCAACTTATTACAACAATTTAAACGGAGCTCGACTCAGAATTACACCAACAATCCAAAATAACCGATGGATAAAGAATCTGCGACAGTAAATTTTATCCGATAAAAATCGGTAAGGCTAACCATCAGGCTTTTTCGCAAAAAATCGAAAATATTTTATTGTTGAAATTCCGGTTCAAAATGATTATAGGTATCAAGAATGATACGTTAAGCAGGAAACTAACAGTAGTTTACGTATGGAAAGCACGGTTATTGGATTTTCGAATTTTGAAATTCGACGTCACACCCGGTAATTGATTCTCGATTGCTGGCGAATGAGGCAACTTATTACAACAATTTAAACGGAGCTCGACTCAGAATTACACCAACAATCCAAAATAACCGATGGATAAAGAATCTGCGACAGTAAATTTTATCCGATAAAAATCGGTAAGGCTAACCATCAGGCTTTTTCGCAAAAAATCGAAAATATTTTATTGTTGAAATTCCGGTTCAAAATGATTATAGGTATCAAGAATGATACGTTAAGCAGGAAACTAACAGTAGTTTACGTATGGAAAGCACGGTTTTTGGATTTTCGAATTTTCAAATTCGACGTCACACCCGGTAATTGATTCTCGATTGCTGGCGAATGAGGCAACTTATTACAACAATTTAAACGGAGCTCGACTCAGAATTACACCAACAATCCAAAATAACCGATGGATAAAGAATCTGAGACAGTAAATTTTATCCGATAAAAATCGGTAAGGCTAACCATCAGGCTTTTTCGCAAAAAATCGAAAATATTTTATTGTTGAAATTCCGGTTCAAAATGATTATAGGTATCAAGAATGATACGTTAAGCAGGAAACTAACAGTAGTTTACGTATGGAAAGCACGGTTATTGGATTTTCGAATTTTGAAATTCGACGTCACACCCGGTAATTGATTCTCGATTGCTGGCGAATGAGGCAACTTATTACAACAATTTAAACGGAGCTCGACTCAGAATTACACCAACAATCCAAAATAACCGATGGATAAAGAATCTGCGACAGTAAATTTTATCCGATAAAAATCGGTAAGGCTAACCATCAGGCTTTTTCGCAAAAAATCGAAAATATTTTATTGTTGAAATTCCGGTTCAAAATGATTATAGGTATCAAGAATGATACGTTAAGCAAGAAACTAACAGTAGTTTACGTATGGAGGGCACGGTTATTGGATTTTCGAATTTTGAAATTCGACGTCACACCCGGTAATTGATTCTCGATTGCTGGCGAATGAGGCAACTTATTAAAACAATTTAAACGGAGCTCGACTCAGAATTACACCAACAATCCAAAATAACCGATGGATAAAGAATCTGCGACATTAAATTTTATCCGATAAAAATCGGTAAGGCTAACCATCAGGCTTTTTCGCAAAAAATCGAAAATATTTTATTGTTGAAATTCCGGTTCAAAATGATTATAGGTATCAAGAATGATACGTTAAGCAGGAAACTAACAGTAGTTTACGTATGGAAAGCACGGTTATTGGATTTTCGAATTTTGAAATTCGACGTCACACCCGGTAATTGATTCTCGATTGCTGGCGAATGAGGCAACTTATTACAACAATTTAAACGGAGCTCGACTCAGAATTACACCAACAACCCAAAATAACCGATGGATAAAGAATCTGCGACAGTAAATTTTATCCGATAAAAATCGGTAAGGCTAACCATCAGGCTTTTTCGCAAAAAATCGAAAATATTTTATTGTTGAAATTCCGGTTCAAAATGATTATAGGTATCAAGAATGATACGTTAAGCAGGAAACTAACAGTAGTTTACGTATGGAAAGCACGGTTATTGGATTTTCGAATTTTCAAATTCAACGTCACACCCGGTAATTGATTCTCGATTGCTGGCGAATGACGCAACTTATTACAACAATTTAAACGGAGCTCGACTCAGAATTACACCAACAATCCAAAATAACCGATGGATAAAGAATCTGCGACAGTAAATTTTATCCGATAAAAATCGGTAAGGCTAACCATCAGGCTTTTTCGCAAAAAATCGAAAATATTTTATTGTTGAAATTCCGGTTCAAAATGATTATAGGTATCAAGAATGATACGTTAAGCAGGAAACTAACAGTAGTTTACGTATGGAAAGCACGGTTATTGGATTTTCGAATTTTGAAATTCGACGTCACACCCGGTAATTGATTCTCGATTGCTGGCGAATGAGGCAACTTATTACAACAATTTAAACGGAGCTCGACTCAGAATTACACCAACAATCCAAAATAACCGATGGATAAAGAATCTGAGACAGTAAATTTTATCCGATAAAAATCGGTAAGGCTAACCATCAGGCTTTTTCGCAAAAAATCGAAAATATTTTATTGTTGAAATTCCGGTTCAAAATGATTATAGGTATCAAGAATGATACGTTAAGCAGGAAACTAACAGTAGTTTACGTATGGAAAGCACGGTTATTGGATTTTCGAATTTTGAAATTCGACGTCACACCCGGTAATTGATTCTCGATTGCTGGCGAATGAGGCAACTTATTACAACAATTTAAACGGAGCTCGACTCAGAATTACACCAACAATCCAAAATAACCGATGGATAAAGAATCTGCGACAGTAAATTTTATCCGATAAAAATCGGTAAGGCTAACCATCAGGCCTTTTCGCAAAAAATCGAAAATATTTTATTGTTGAAATTCCGGTTCAAAATGATTATAGGTATCAAGAATGATACGTTAAGCAAGAAACTAACAGTAGTTTACGTATGGAGGGCACGGTTATTGGATTTTCGAATTTTGAAATTCGACGTCACACCCGGTAATTGATTCTCGATTGCTGGCGAATGAGGCAACTTATTAAAACAATTTAAACGGAGCTCGACTCAGAATTACACCAACAATCCAAAATAACCGATGGATAAAGAATCTGCGACATTAAATTTTATCCGATAAAAATCGGTAAGGCTAACCATCAGGCTTTTTCGCAAAAAATCGAAAATATTTTATTGTTGAAATTCCGGTTCAAAATGATTATAGGTATCAAGAATGATACGTTAAGCAGGAAACTAACAGTAGTTTACGTATGGAAAGCACGGTTTTTGGATTTTCGAATTTTCAAATTCGACGTTACACCCGGTAATTGATTCTCGATTGCTGGCGAATGAGGCAACTTATTACAACAATTTAAACGGAGCTCGACTCAGAATTACACCAACAATCCAAAATAACCGATGGATAAAGAATCTGCGACAGTAAATTTTATCCGATAAAAATCGGTAAGGCTAACCATCAGGCTTTTTCGCAAAAAATCGAAAATATTTTATTGTTGAAATTCCGGTTCAAAATGATTATAGGTATCAAGAATGATACGTTAAGCAGGAAACTAACAGTAGTTTACGTATGGAAAGCACGGTTATTGGATTTTCGAATTTTGAAATTCGACGTCACACCCGGTAATTGATTCTCGATTGCTGGCGAATGAGGCAACTTATTACAACAATTTAAACGGAGCTCGACTCAGAATTACACCAACAATCCAAAATAACCGATGGATAAAGAATCTGCGACAGTAAATTTTATCCGATAAAAATCGGTAAGGCTAACCATCAGGCTTTTTCGCAAAAAATCGAAAATATTTTATTGTTGAAATTCCGGTTCAAAATGATTATAGGTATCAAGAATGATACGTTAAGCAGGAAACTAACAGTAGTTTACGTATGGAAAGCACGGTTATTGGATTTTCGAATTTTCAAATTCAACGTCACACCCGGTAATTGATTCTCGATTGCTGGCGAATGACGCAACTTATTACAACAATTTAAACGGAGCTCGACTCAGAATTACACCAACAATCCAAAATAACCGATGGATAAAGAATCTGCGACAGTAAATTTTATCCGATAAAAATCGGTAAGGCTAACCATCAGGCTTTTTCGCAAAAAATCGAAAAAATTTTATTGTTGAAATTCCGGTTCAAAATGATTATAGGTATCAAGAATGATACGTTAAGCAGGAAACTAACAGTAGTTTACGTATGGAAAGCACGGTTATTGGATTTTCGAATTTTGAAATTCGACGTCACACCCGGTAATTGATTCTCGATTGCTGGCGAATGAGGCAACTTATTACAACAATTTAAACGGAGCTCGACTCAGAATTACACCAACAATCCAAAATAACCGATGGATAAAGAATCTGCGACAGTAAATTTTATCCGATAAAAATCGGTAAGGCTAACCATCAGGCTTTTTCGCAAAAAATCGAAAATATTTTATTGTTGAAATTCCGGTTCAAAATGATTATAGCTATCAAGAATGATACGTTAAGCAGGAAACTAACAGTAGTTTACGTATGGAAAGCACGGTTATTGGATTTTCGAATTTTCAAATTCAACGTCACACCCGGTAATTGATTCTCGATTGCTGGCGAATAACGCAACTTATTACAACAATTTAAACGGAGCTCGACTCAGAATTACACCAACAATCCAAAATAATCGATGGATAAAGAATCTGCGACAGTAAATTTTATCCGATAAAAATCGGTAAGGCTAACCATCAGGCTTTTTCGCAAAAAATCTAAAATATTTTATTGTTGAAATTCCGGTTCAAAATGATTATAGGTATCAAGAATGATACGTTAAGCAGGAAACTAACAGTAGTTTACGTATGGAAAGCACGGTTTTTGGATTTTCGAATTTTGAAATTCGACGTCACACCCGGTAATTGATTCTCGATTACTGGCGAATGAGGCAACTTATTACAACAATTTAAACGGAGCTCGACTCAGAATTACACCAACAATCCAAAATAACCGATGGATAAAGAATCTGCGACAGTAAATTTTATCCGATAAAAATCGGTAAGGCTAACCATCAGGCTTTTTCGCAAAAAATCGAAAATATTTTATTGTTGAAATTCCGGTTCAAAATGATTATAGGTATCAAGAATGATACGTTAAGCAGGAAACTAACAGTAGTTTACGTATGGAAAGCACGGTTATTGGATTTTCGAATTTTGAAATTCGACGTCACACCCGGTAATTGATTCTCGATTGCTGGCGAATGAGGCAACTTATTACAACAATTTAAACGGAGCTCGACTCAGAATTACACCAACAATCCAAAATAACCGATGGATAAAGAATCTGAGACAGTAAATTTTATCCGATAAAAATCGGTAAGGCTAACCATCAGGCTTTTTCGCAAAAAATCGAAAATATTTTATTGTTGAAATTCCGGTTCAAAATGATTATAGGTATCAAGAATGATACGTTAAGCAGGAAACTAACAGTAGTTTACGTATGGAAAGCACGGTTATTGGATTTTCGAATTTTGAAATTCGACGTCACACCCGGTAATTGATTCTCGATTGCTGGCGAATGAGGCAACTTATTACAACAATTTAAACGGAGCTCGACTCAGAATTACACCAACAATCCAAAATAACCGATGGATAAAGAATCTGCGACAGTAAATTTTATCCGATAAAAATCGGTAAGGCTAACCATCAGGCTTTTTCGCAAAAAATCGAAAATATTTTATTGTTGAAATTCCGGTTCAAAATGATTATAGCTATCAAGAATGATACGTTAAGCAGGAAACTAACAGTAGTTTACGTATGGAAAGCACGGTTATTGGATTTTCGAATTTTCAAATTCAACGTCACACCCGGTAATTGATTCTCGATTGCTGGCGAATAACGCAACTTATTACAACAATTTAAACGGAGCTCGACTCAGAATTACACCAACAATCCAAAATAACCGATGGATAAAGAATCTGCGACAGTAAATTTTATCCGATAAAAATCGGTAAGGCTAACCATCAGGCTTTTTCGCAAAAAATCGAAAATATTTTTTTGTTGAAATTCCGGTTCAAAATGATTATAGGTATCAAGAATGATACGTTAAGCAGGAAACTAACAGTAGTTTACGTATGGAAAGCACGGTTTTTGGATTTTCGAATTTTGAAATTCGACGTCACACCCGGTAATTGATTCTCGATTACTGGCGAATGAGGCAACTTATTACAACAATTTAAACGGAGCTCGACTCAGAATTACACCAACAATCCAAAATAACCGATGGATAAAGAATCTGCGACAGTAAATTTTATCCGATAAAAATCGGTAAGGCTAACCATCAGGCTTTTTCGCAAAAAATCGAAAATATTTTATTGTTGAAATTCCGGTTCAAAATGATTATAGGTATCAAGAATGATACGTTAAGCAGGAAACTAACAGTAGTTTACGTATGGAAAGCACGGTTATTGGATTTTCGAATTTTCAAATTCGAATTCACACCCGGTAATTGATTCTCGATTGCTGGCGAATGAGGCAACTTATTACAACAATTTAAACGGAGCTCGACTCAGAATTACACCAACAATCCAAAATAACCGATGGATAAAGAATCTGCGACATTAAATTTTATCCGATAAAAATCGGTAAGGCTAACCATCAGGCTTTTTCGCAAAAAATCGAAAATATTTTATTGTTGAAATTCCGGTTCAAAATGATTATAGCTATCAAGAATGATACGTTAAGCAGGAAACTAACAGTAGTTTACGTATGGAAAGCACGGTTATTGGATTTTCGAATTTTCAAATTCAACGTCACACCCGGTAATTGATTCTCGATTGCTGGCGAATAACGCAACTTATTACAACAATTTAAACGGAGCTCGACTCAGAATTACACCAACAATCCAAAATAACCGATGGATAAAGAATCTGCGACAGTAAATTTTATCCGATAAAAATCGGTAAGGCTAACCATCAGGCTTTTTCGCAAAAAATCGAAAATATTTTATTGTTGAAATTCCGGTTCAAAATGATTAAAGGTATCAAGAATGATTCGTTAAGCAGGAAACTAACAGTAGTTTACGTATGGAAAGCACGGTTATTGGATTTTCGAATTTTGAAATTCGACGTCACACCCGGTAATTTATTCTCGATTGCTGGCGAATGAGGCAACTTATTACAACAATTTAAACGGAGCTCGACTCAGAATTACACCAACAATCCAAAATAACCGATGGATAAAGAATCTGCGACAGTAAATTTTATCCGATAAAAATCGGTAAGGCTAACCATCAGGCTTTTTCGCAAAAAATCGAAAATATTTTATTGTTGAAATTCCGGTTCAAAACGATTATAGGTATCAAGAATGATACGTTAAGCAGGAAACTAACAGTAGTTTACGTATGGAAAGCACGGTTATTGGATTTTCGAATTTTCAAATTCGACGTCACAACCGGTAATTGATTCTCGATTGCTGGCGAATGAGGCAACTTATTACAACAATTTAAACGGAGCTCGACTCAGAATTACACCAACAACCCAAAATAACCGATGGATAAAGAATCTGCGACATTAAATTTTATCCGATAAAAATCGGTAAGGCTAACCATCAGGCTTTTTCGCAAAAAATCGAAAATATTTTATTGTTGAAATTCCCATTCAAAATGATTATAGGTATCAAGAATGATACGTTAAGCAGGAAACTAACAGTAGTTTACGTATGGAAAGCACGGTTATTGGATTTTCGAATTTTCAAATTCGACGTTACACCCGGTAATTGATTCTCGATTGCTGGCGAATGAGGCAACTTATTACAACAATTTAAACGGAGCTCGACTCAGAATTACACCAACAATCCAAAATAACCGATGGATAAAGAATCTGCGACAGTAAATTTTATCCGATAAAAATCGGTAAGGCTAACCATCAGGCTTTTTCGCAAAAAATCGAAAATATTTTATTGTTGAAATTCCGGTTCAAAATGATTATAGGTATCAAGAATGATACGTTAAGCAGGAAACTAACAGTAGTTTACGTATGGAAAGCACGGTTATTGGATTTTCGAATTTTGAAATTCGACGTCACACCCGGTAATTGATTCTCGATTGCTGGCGAATGAGGCAACTTATTACAACAATTTAAACGGAGCTCGACTCAGAATTACACCAACAATCCAAAATAACCGATGGATAAAGAATCTGCGACAGTAAATTTTATCCGATAAAAATCGGTAAGGCTAACCATCAGGCTTTTTCGCAAAAAATCGAAAATATTTTATTGTTGAAATTCCGGTTCAAAATGATTATAGGTATCAAGAATGATACGTTAAGCAGGAAACTAACAGTAGTTTACGTATGGAAAGCACGGTTATTGGATTTTCGAATTTTGAAATTCGACGTCACACCCGGTAATTGATTCTCGATTGCTGGCGAATGAGGCAACTTATTACAACAATTTAAACGGAGCTCGACTCAGAATTACACCAACAATCCAAAATAGCCGATGGATAAAGAATCTGCGACATTAAATTTTATCCGATAAAAATCGGTAAGGCTAACCATCAGGCTTTTTCGCAAAAAATCGAAAATATTTTATTGTTGAAATTCCGGTTCAAAATGATTATAGGTATCAAGAATGATACGTTAAGCAGGAAACTAACAGTAGTTTACGTATGGAAAGCACGGTTTTTGGATTTTCGAATTTTCAAATTCGACGTTACACCCGGTAATTGATTCTCGATTGCTGGCGAATGAGGCAACTTATTACAACAATTTAAACGGAGCTCGACTCAGAATTACACCAACAATCCAAAATAACCGATGGATAAAGAATCTGCGACATTAAATTTTATCCGATAAAAATCGGTAAGGCTAACCATCAGGCTTTTTCGCAAAAAATCGAAAATATTTTATTGTTGAAATTCCGGTTCAAAATGATTATAGGTATCAAGAATGATACGTTAAGCAGGAAACTAACAGTAGTTTACGTATGGAAAGCACGGTTATTGGATTTTCGAATTTTGAAATTCGACGTCACACCCGGTAATTGATTCTCGATTGCTGGCGAATGAGGCAACTTATTACAACAATTTAAACGGAGCTCGACTCAGAATTACACCAACAACCCAAAATAACCGATGGATAAAGAATCTGCGACAGTAAATTTTATCCGATAAAAATCGGTAAGGCTAACCATCAGGCTTTTTCGCAAAAAATCGAAAATATTTTATTGTTGAAATTCCGGTTCAAAATGATTATAGGTATCAAGAATGATACGTTAAGCAGGAAACTAACAGTAGTTTACGTATGGAAAGCACGGTTATTGGATTTTCGAATTTTCAAATTCAACGTCACACCCGGTAATTGATTCTCGATTGCTGGCGAATGACGCAACTTATTACAACAATTTAAACGGAGCTCGACTCAGAATTACACCAACAATCCAAAATAACCGATGGATAAAGAATCTGCGACAGTAAATTTTATCCGATAAAAATCGGTAAGGCTAACCATCAGGCTTTTTCGCAAAAAATCGAAAATATTTTATTGTTGAAATTCCGGTTCAAAATGATTATAGGTATCAAGAATGATACGTTAAGCAGGAAACTAACAGTAGTTTACGTATGGAAAGCACGGTTATTGGATTTTCGAATTTTGAAATTCGACGTCACACCCGGTAATTGATTCTCGATTGCTGGCGAATGAGGCAACTTATTACAACAATTTAAACGGAGCTCGACTCAGAATTACACCAACAATCCAAAATAACCGATGGATAAAGAATCTGCGACAGTAAATTTTATCCGATAAAAATCGGTAAGGCTAACCATCAGGCTTTTTCGCAAAAAATCGAAAATATTTTATTGTTGAAATTCCGGTTCAAAATGATTATAGGTATCAAGAATGATACGTTAAGCAGGAAACTAACAGTAGTTTACGTATGGAAAGCACGGTTTTTGGATTTTCGAATTTTCAAATTCGACGTCACACCCGGTAATTGATTCTCGATTGCTGGCGAATGAGGCAACTTATTACAACAATTTAAACGGAGCTCGACTCAGAATTACACCAACAATCCAAAATAACCGATGGATAAAGAATCTGAGACAGTAAATTTTATCCGATAAAAATCGGTAAGGCTAACCATCAGGCTTTTTCGCAAAAAATCGAAAATATTTTATTGTTGAAATTCCGGTTCAAAATGATTATAGGTATCAAGAATGATACGTTAAGCAGGAAACTAACAGTAGTTTACGTATGGAAAGCACGGTTATTGGATTTTCGAATTTTGAAATTCGACGTCACACCCGGTAATTGATTCTCGATTGCTGGCGAATGAGGCAACTTATTACAACAATTTAAACGGAGCTCGACTCAGAATTACACCAACAATCCAAAATAACCGATGGATAAAGAATCTGCGACAGTAAATTTTATCCGATAAAAATCGGTAAGGCTAACCATCAGGCTTTTTCGCAAAAAATCGAAAATATTTTATTGTTGAAATTCCGGTTCAAAATGATTATAGGTATCAAGAATGATACGTTAAGCAAGAAACTAACAGTAGTTTACGTATGGAGGGCACGGTTATTGGATTTTCGAATTTTGAAATTCGACGTCACACCCGGTAATTGATTCTCGATTGCTGGCGAATGAGGCAACTTATTAAAACAATTTAAACGGAGCTCGACTCAGAATTACACCAACAATCCAAAATAACCGATGGATAAAGAATCTGCGACATTAAATTTTATCCGATAAAAATCGGTAAGGCTAACCATCAGGCTTTTTCGCAAAAAATCGAAAATATTTTATTGTTGAAATTCCGGTTCAAAATGATTATAGGTATCAAGAATGATACGTTAAGCAGGAAACTAACAGTAGTTTACGTATGGAAAGCACGGTTATTGGATTTTCGAATTTTGAAATTCGACGTCACACCCGGTAATTGATTCTCGATTGCTGGCGAATGAGGCAACTTATTACAACAATTTAAACGGAGCTCGACTCAGAATTACACCAACAACCCAAAATAACCGATGGATAAAGAATCTGCGACAGTAAATTTTATCCGATAAAAATCGGTAAGGCTAACCATCAGGCTTTTTCGCAAAAAATCGAAAATATTTTATTGTTGAAATTCCGGTTCAAAATGATTATAGGTATCAAGAATGATACGTTAAGCAGGAAACTAACAGTAGTTTACGTATGGAAAGCACGGTTATTGGATTTTCGAATTTTCAAATTCAACGTCACACCCGGTAATTGATTCTCGATTGCTGGCGAATGACGCAACTTATTACAACAATTTAAACGGAGCTCGACTCAGAATTACACCAACAATCCAAAATAACCGATGGATAAAGAATCTGCGACAGTAAATTTTATCCGATAAAAATCGGTAAGGCTAACCATCAGGCTTTTTCGCAAAAAATCGAAAATATTTTATTGTTGAAATTCCGGTTCAAAATGATTATAGGTATCAAGAATGATACGTTAAGCAGGAAACTAACAGTAGTTTACGTATGGAAAGCACGGTTATTGGATTTTCGAATTTTGAAATTCGACGTCACACCCGGTAATTGATTCTCGATTGCTGGCGAATGAGGCAACTTATTACAACAATTTAAACGGAGCTCGACTCAGAATTACACCAACAATCCAAAATAACCGATGGATAAAGAATCTGAGACAGTAAATTTTATCCGATAAAAATCGGTAAGGCTAACCATCAGGCTTTTTCGCAAAAAATCGAAAATATTTTATTGTTGAAATTCCGGTTCAAAATGATTATAGGTATCAAGAATGATACGTTAAGCAGGAAACTAACAGTAGTTTACGTATGGAAAGCACGGTTATTGGATTTTCGAATTTTGAAATTCGACGTCACACCCGGTAATTGATTCTCGATTGCTGGCGAATGAGGCAACTTATTACAACAATTTAAACGGAGCTCGACTCAGAATTACACCAACAATCCAAAATAACCGATGGATAAAGAATCTGCGACAGTAAATTTTATCCGATAAAAATCGGTAAGGCTAACCATCAGGCCTTTTCGCAAAAAATCGAAAATATTTTATTGTTGAAATTCCGGTTCAAAATGATTATAGGTATCAAGAATGATACGTTAAGCAAGAAACTAACAGTAGTTTACGTATGGAGGGCACGGTTATTGGATTTTCGAATTTTGAAATTCGACGTCACACCCGGTAATTGATTCTCGATTGCTGGCGAATGAGGCAACTTATTAAAACAATTTAAACGGAGCTCGACTCAGAATTACACCAACAATCCAAAATAACCGATGGATAAAGAATCTGCGACATTAAATTTTATCCGATAAAAATCGGTAAGGCTAACCATCAGGCTTTTTCGCAAAAAATCGAAAATATTTTATTGTTGAAATTCCGGTTCAAAATGATTATAGGTATCAAGAATGATACGTTAAGCAGGAAACTAACAGTAGTTTACGTATGGAAAGCACGGTTTTTGGATTTTCGAATTTTCAAATTCGACGTTACACCCGGTAATTGATTCTCGATTGCTGGCGAATGAGGCAACTTATTACAACAATTTAAACGGAGCTCGACTCAGAATTACACCAACAATCCAAAATAACCGATGGATAAAGAATCTGCGACAGTAAATTTTATCCGATAAAAATCGGTAAGGCTAACCATCAGGCTTTTTCGCAAAAAATCGAAAATATTTTATTGTTGAAATTCCGGTTCAAAATGATTATAGGTATCAAGAATGATACGTTAAGCAGGAAACTAACAGTAGTTTACGTATGGAAAGCACGGTTATTGGATTTTCGAATTTTGAAATTCGACGTCACACCCGGTAATTGATTCTCGATTGCTGGCGAATGAGGCAACTTATTACAACAATTTAAACGGAGCTCGACTCAGAATTACACCAACAATCCAAAATAACCGATGGATAAAGAATCTGCGACAGTAAATTTTATCCGATAAAAATCGGTAAGGCTAACCATCAGGCTTTTTCGCAAAAAATCGAAAATATTTTATTGTTGAAATTCCGGTTCAAAATGATTATAGGTATCAAGAATGATACGTTAAGCAGGAAACTAACAGTAGTTTACGTATGGAAAGCACGGTTATTGGATTTTCGAATTTTCAAATTCAACGTCACACCCGGTAATTGATTCTCGATTGCTGGCGAATGACGCAACTTATTACAACAATTTAAACGGAGCTCGACTCAGAATTACACCAACAATCCAAAATAACCGATGGATAAAGAATCTGCGACAGTAAATTTTATCCGATAAAAATCGGTAAGGCTAACCATCAGGCTTTTTCGCAAAAAATCGAAAAAATTTTATTGTTGAAATTCCGGTTCAAAATGATTATAGGTATCAAGAATGATACGTTAAGCAGGAAACTAACAGTAGTTTACGTATGGAAAGCACGGTTATTGGATTTTCGAATTTTGAAATTCGACGTCACACCCGGTAATTGATTCTCGATTGCTGGCGAATAACGCAACTTATTACAACAATTTAAACGGAGCTCGACTCAGAATTACACCAACAATCCAAAATAATCGATGGATAAAGAATCTGCGACAGTAAATTTTATCCGATAAAAATCGGTAAGGCTAACCATCAGGCTTTTTCGCAAAAAATCGAAAATATTTTATTGTTGAAATTCCGGTTCAAAATGATTATAGGTATCAAGAATGATACGTTAAGCAGGAAACTAACAGTAGTTTACGTATGGAAAGCACGGTTTTTGGATTTTCGAATTTTGAAATTCGACGTCACACCCGGTAATTGATTCTCGATTACTGGCGAATGAGGCAACTTATTACAACAATTTAAACGGAGCTCGACTCAGAATTACACCAACAATCCAAAATAACCGATGGATAAAGAATCTGCGACAGTAAATTTTATCCGATAAAAATCGGTAAGGCTAACCATCAGGCTTTTTCGCAAAAAATCGAAAATATTTTATTGTTGAAATTCCGGTTCAAAATGATTATAGGTATCAAGAATGATACGTTAAGCAGGAAACTAACAGTAGTTTACGTATGGAAAGCACGGTTATTGGATTTTCGAATTTTGAAATTCGACGTCACACCCGGTAATTGATTCTCGATTGCTGGCGAATGAGGCAACTTATTACAACAATTTAAACGGAGCTCGACTCAGAATTACACCAACAATCCAAAATAACCGATGGATAAAGAATCTGAGACAGTAAATTTTATCCGATAAAAATCGGTAAGGCTAACCATCAGGCTTTTTCGCAAAAAATCGAAAATATTTTATTGTTGAAATTCCGGTTCAAAATGATTATAGGTATCAAGAATGATACGTTAAGCAGGAAACTAACAGTAGTTTACGTATGGAAAGCACGGTTATTGGATTTTCGAATTTTGAAATTCGACGTCACACCCGGTAATTGATTCTCGATTGCTGGCGAATGAGGCAACTTATTACAACAATTTAAACGGAGCTCGACTCAGAATTACACCAACAATCCAAAATAACCGATGGATAAAGAATCTGCGACAGTAAATTTTATCCGATAAAAATCGGTAAGGCTAACCATCAGGCTTTTTCGCAAAAAATCGAAAATATTTTATTGTTGAAATTCCGGTTCAAAATGATTATAGCTATCAAGAATGATACGTTAAGCAGGAAACTAACAGTAGTTTACGTATGGAAAGCACGGTTATTGGATTTTCGAATTTTCAAATTCAACGTCACACCCGGTAATTGATTCTCGATTGCTGGCGAATAACGCAACTTATTACAACAATTTAAACGGAGCTCGACTCAGAATTACACCAACAATCCAAAATAACCGATGGATAAAGAATCTGCGACAGTAAATTTTATCCGATAAAAATCGGTAAGGCTAACCATCAGGCTTTTTCGCAAAAAATCGAAAATATTTTATTGTTGAAATTCCGGTTCAAAATGATTATAGGTATCAAGAATGATACGTTAAGCAGGAAACTAACAGTAGTTTACGTATGGAAAGCACGGTTTTTGGATTTTCGAATTTTGAAATTCGACGTCACACCCGGTAATTGATTCTCGATTACTGGCGAATGAGGCAACTTATTACAACAATTTAAACGGAGCTCGACTCAGAATTACACCAACAATCCAAAATAACCGATGGATAAAGAATCTGCGACAGTAAATTTTATCCGATAAAAATCGGTAAGGCTAACCATCAGGCTTTTTCGCAAAAAATCGAAAATATTTTATTGTTGAAATTCCGGTTCAAAATGATTATAGGTATCAAGAATGATACGTTAAGCAGGAAACTAACAGTAGTTTACGTATGGAAAGCACGGTTATTGGATTTTCGAATTTTCAAATTCGAATTCACACCCGGTAATTGATTCTCGATTGCTGGCGAATGAGGCAACTTATTACAACAATTTAAACGGAGCTCGACTCAGAATTACACCAACAATCCAAAATAACCGATGGATAAAGAATCTGCGACATTAAATTTTATCCGATAAAAATCGGTAAGGCTAACCATCAGGCTTTTTCGCAAAAAATCGAAAATATTTTATTGTTGAAATTCCGGTTCAAAATGATTATAGCTATCAAGAATGATACGTTAAGCAGGAAACTAACAGTAGTTTACGTATGGAAAGCACGGTTATTGGATTTTCGAATTTTCAAATTCAACGTCACACCCGGTAATTGATTCTCGATTGCTGGCGAATAACGCAACTTATTACAACAATTTAAACGGAGCTCGACTCAGAATTACACCAACAATCCAAAATAACCGATGGATAAAGAATCTGCGACAGTAAATTTTATCCGATAAAAATCGGTAAGGCTAACCATCAGGCTTTTTCGCAAAAAATCGAAAATATTTTATTGTTGAAATTCCGGTTCAAAATGATTAAAGGTATCAAGAATGATTCGTTAAGCAGGAAACTAACAGTAGTTTACGTATGGAAAGCACGGTTATTGGATTTTCGAATTTTGAAATTCGACGTCACACCCGGTAATTTATTCTCGATTGCTGGCGAATGAGGCAACTTATTACAACAATTTAAACGGAGCTCGACTCAGAATTACACCAACAATCCAAAATAACCGATGGATAAAGAATCTGCGACAGTAAATTTTATCCGATAAAAATCGGTAAGGCTAACCATCAGGCTTTTTCGCAAAAAATCGAAAATATTTTATTGTTGAAATTCCGGTTCAAAACGATTATAGGTATCAAGAATGATACGTTAAGCAGGAAACTAACAGTAGTTTACGTATGGAAAGCACGGTTATTGGATTTTCGAATTTTCAAATTCGACGTCACAACCGGTAATTGATTCTCGATTGCTGGCGAATGAGGCAACTTATTACAACAATTTAAACGGAGCTCGACTCAGAATTACACCAACAACCCAAAATAACCGATGGATAAAGAATCTGCGACATTAAATTTTATCCGATAAAAATCGGTAAGGCTAACCATCAGGCTTTTTCGCAAAAAATCGAAAATATTTTATTGTTGAAATTCCCATTCAAAATGATTATAGGTATCAAGAATGATACGTTAAGCAGGAAACTAACAGTAGTTTACGTATGGAAAGCACGGTTATTGGATTTTCGAATTTTCAAATTCGACGTTACACCCGGTAATTGATTCTCGATTGCTGGCGAATGAGGCAACTTATTACAACAATTTAAACGGAGCTCGACTCAGAATTACACCAACAACCCAAAATAACCGATGGATAAAGAATCTGCGACAGTAAATTTTATCCGATAAAAATCGGTAAGGCTAACCATCAGGCTTTTTCGCAAAAAATCGAAAATATTTTATTGTTGAAATTCCCATTCAAAATGATTATAGGTATCAAGAATGATACGTTAAGCAGGAAACTAACAGTAGTTTACGTATGGAAAGCACGGTTATTGGATTTTCGAATTTTCAAATTCGACGTCACAACCGGTAATTGATTCTCGATTGCTGGCGAATGAGGCAACTTATTACAACAATTTAAACGGAGCTCGACTCAGAATTACACCAACAACCCAAAATAACCGATGGATAAAGAATCTGCGACAGTAAATTTTATCCGATAAAAATCGGTAAGGCTAACCATCAGGGTTTTTCGCAAAAAATCGAAAATATTTTATTGTTGAAATTCCCATTCAAAATGATTATAGGTATCAAGAATGATACGTTAAGCAGGAAACTAACAGTAGTTTACGTATGGAAAGCACGGTTATTGGATTTTCGAATTTTGAAATTCGACGTCACAACCGGTAATTGATTCTCGATTGCTGGCGAATGAGGCAACTTATTACAACAATTTAAACGGAGCTCGACTCAGAATTACAGCAACAATCCAAAATAACCGATGGATAAAGAATCTGCGACATTAAATTTTATCCGATAAAAATCGGTAAGGCTAATAACCATCAGGCTTTTTCGCAAAAAATCGAAAATATTTTATTGTTGAAATTCCGGTTCAAAATGATTATAGGTATCAAGAATGATACGTTAAGCAGGAAACTAACAGTAGTTTACGTATGGAGGGCACGGTTATTGGATTTTCGAATTTTGAAATTCGACGTCACACCCGGTAATTGATTCTCGATTGCTGGCGAATGAGGCAACTTATTACAACAATTTAAACGGAGCTCGACTCAGAATTACACCAACAATCCAAAATAACCGATGGATAAAGAATCTGCGACAGTAAATTTTATCCGATAAAAATCGGTAAGGCTAACCATCAGGCTTTTTCGCAAAAAATCGAAAATATTTTATTGTTGAAATTCCGGTTCAAAATGATTATAGGTATCAAGAATGATACGTTAAGCAAGAAACTAACAGTAGTTTACGTATGGAGGGCACGGTTATTGGATTTTCGAATTTTGAAATTCGACGTCACACCCGGTAATTGATTCTCGATTGCTGGCGAATGAGGCAACTTATTACAACAATTTAAACGGAGCTCGACTCAGAATTACACCAACAATCCAAAATAACCGATGGATAAAGAATCTGCGACAGTAAATTTTATCCGATAAAAATCGGTAAGGCTAACCATCAGGCTTTTTCGCAAAAAATCGAAAATATTTTATTGTTGAAATTCCGGTTCAAAATGATTATAGGTATCAAGAATGATACGTTAAGCAAGAAACTAACAGTAGTTTACGTATGGAGGGCACGGTTATTGGATTTTCGAATTTTGAAATTCGACGTCACACCCGGTAATTGATTCTCGATTGCTGGCGAATGAGGCAACTTATTACAACAATTTAAACGGAGCTCGACTCAGAATTACACCAACAATCCAAAATAACCGATGGATAAAGAATCTGCGACAGTAAATTTTATCCGATAAAAATCGGTAAGGCTAACCATCAGGCTTTTTCGCAAAAAATCGAAAATATTTTATTGTTGAAATTCCGGTTCAAAATGATTATAGGTATCAAGAATGATACGTTAAGCAGGAAACTAACAGTAGTTTACGTATGGAAAGCACGGTTATTGGATTTTCGAATTTTGAAATTCGACGTCACACCCGGTAATTGATTCTCGATTGCTGGCGAATGAGGCAACTTATTACAACAATTTAAACGGAGCTCGACTCAAAATTACACCAACAATCCAAAATAACCGATGGATAAAGAATCTGCGACATTAAATTTTATCCGATAAAAATCGGTAAGGCTAACCATCAGGCTTTTTCGCAAAAAATCGAAAATATTTTATTGTTGAAATTCCGGTTCCAAATGATTATAGGTATCAAGAATGATACGTTAAGCAGGAAACTAACAGTAGTTTACGTATGGAAAGCACGGTTATTGGATTTTCGAATTTTCAAATTCGACGTTACACCCGGTAATTGATTCTCGATTGCTGGCGAATGAGGCAACTTATTACAACAATTTAAACGGAGCTCGACTCAGAATTACACCAACAATCCAAAATAACCGATGGATAAAGAATCTGCGACATTAAATTTTATCCGATAAAAATCGGTAAGGCTAACCATCAGGCTTTTTCGCAAAAAATCGAAAATATTTTATTGTTGAAATTCCGGTTCAAAATGATTATAGGTATCAAGAATGATACGTTAAGCAAGAAACTAACAGTAGTTTACGTATGGAGGGCACGGTTATTGGATTTTCGAATTTTGAAATTCGACGTCACACCCGGTAATTGATTCTCGATTGCTGGCGAATGAGGCAACTTATTACAACAATTTAAACGGAGCTCGACTCAGAATTACACCAACAATCCAAAATAACCAATGGATAAAGAATCTGCGACAGTAAATTTTATCCGATAAAAATCGGTAAGGCTAACCATCAGGCTTTTTCGCAAAAAATCGAAAATATTTTATTGTTGAAATTCCGGTTCAAAATGATTATAGGTATCAAGAATGATACGTTAAGCAAGAAACTAACAGTAGTTTACGTATGGAGGGCACGGTTATTGGATTTTCGAATTTTGAAATTCGACGTCACACCCGGTAATTGATTCTCTATTGCTGGCGAATGAGGCAACTTATTAAAACAATTTAAACGGAGTTCGACTCAGAATTACACCAACAATCCAAAATAACCGATGGATAAAGAATCTGCGACAGTAAATTTTATCCGATAAAAATCGGTAAGGCTAACCATCAGGATTTTTCGCAAAAAATCGAAAATATTTTATTGTTGAAATTCCGGTTCAAAATGATTATAGGTATCAAGAATGATACGTTAAGCAGGAAACTAACAGTAGTTTACGTATGGAAAGCACGGTTATTGGATTTTCGAATTTTGAAATTCGACGTCACACCCGGTAATTGATTCTCGATTGCTGGCGAATGAGGCAACTTATTACAACAATTTAAACGGAGCTCGACTCAGAATTACACCAACAATCCAAAATAACCGATGGATAAAGAATCTGCGACAGTAAATTTTATCCGATAAAAATCGGTAAGGCTAACCATCAGGCTTTTTCGCAAAAAATCGAAAATATTTTATTGTTGAAATTCCGGTTCAAAATGATTATAGGTATCAAGAATGATACGTTAAGCAGGAAACTAACAGTAGTTTACGTATGGAAAGCACGGTTATTGGATTTTCGAATTTTGAAATTCGACGTCACACCCGGTAATTGATTCTCGATTGCTGGCGAATGAGGCAACTTATTACAACAATTTAAACGGAGCTCGACTCAGAATTACACCAACAATCCAAAATAACCGATGGATAAAGAATCTGCGACAGTAAATTTTATCCGATAAAAATCGGTAAGGCTAACCATCAGGCTTTTTCGCAAAAAATCGAAAATATTTTATTGTTGAAATTCCGGTTCAAAATGATTATAGGTATCAAGAATGATACGTTAAGCAGGAAACTAACAGTAGTTTACGTATGGAAAGCACGGTTATTGGATTTTCGAATTTTGAAATTCGACGTCACACCCGGTAATTGATTCTCGATTGCTGGCGAATGAGGCAACTTATTACAACAATTTAAACGGAGCTCGACTCAGAATTACACCAACAATCCAAAATAACCGATGGATAAAGAATCTGCGACAGTAAATTTTATCCGATAAAAATCGGTAAGGCTAACCATCAGGCTTTTTCGCAAAAAATCGAAAATATTTTATTGTTGAAATTCCGGTTCAAAATGATTATAGCTATCAAGAATGATACGTTAAGCAGGAAACTAACAGTAGTTTACGTATGGAAAGCACGGTTATTGGATTTTCGAATTTTCAAATTCAACGTCACACCCGGTAATTGATTCTCGATTGCTGGCGAATAACGCAACTTATTACAACAATTTAAACGGAGCTCGACTCAGAATTACACCAACAATCCAAAATAACCGATGGATAAAGAATCTGCGACAGTAAATTTTATCCGATAAAAATCGGTAAGGCTAACCATCAGGCTTTTTCGCAAAAAATCGAAAATATTTTATTGTTGAAATTCCGGTTCAAAACGATTATAGGTATCAAGAATGATACGTTAAGCAGGAAACTAACAGTAGTTTACGTATGGAAAGCACGGTTATTGGATTTTCGAATTTTCAAATTCGACGTCACAACCGGTAATTGATTCTCGATTGCTGGCGAATGAGGCAACTTATTACAACAATTTAAACGGAGCTCGACTCAGAATTACACCAACAACCCAAAATAACCGATGGATAAAGAATCTGCGACAGTAAATTTTATCCGATAAAAATCGGTAAGGCTAACCATCAGGCTTTTTCGCAAAAAATCGAAAATATTTTATTGTTGAAATTCCCATTCAAAATGATTATAGGTATCAAGAATGATACGTTAAGCAGGAAACTAACAGTAGTTTACGTATGGAAAGCGCGGTTATTGGATTTTCGAATTTTCAAATTCGACGTTACACCCGGTAATTGATTCTCGATTGCTGGCGAATGAGGCAACTTATTACAACAATTTAAACGGAGCTCGACTCAGAATTACAGCAACAATCCAAAATAACCGATGGATAAAGAATCTGCGACAGTAAATTTTATCCGATAAAAATCGGTAAGGCTAACCATCAGGCTTTTTCGCAAAAAATCGAAAATATTTTATTGTTGAAATTCCGGTTCAAAATGATTATAGGTATCAAGAATGATACGTTAAGCAGGAAACTAACAGTAGTTTACGTATGGAAAGCACGGTTATTGGATTTTCGAATTTTCAAATTCGACGTCACAACCGGTAATTGATTCTCGATTGCTGGCGAATGAGGCAACTTATTACAACAATTTAAACGGAGCTCGACTCAGAATTACACCAACAACCCAAAATAACCGATGGATAAAGAATCTGCGACAGTAAATTTTATCCGATAAAAATCGGTAAGGCTAACCATCAGGCTTTTTCGCAAAAAATCGAAAATATTTTATTGTTGAAATTCCGGTTCAAAATGATTATAGGTATCAAGAATGATACGTTAAGCAGGAAACTAACAGTAGTTTACGTATGGAAAGCACGGTTATTGGATTTTCGAATTTTCAAATTCGACGTCACAACCGGTAATTGATTCTCGATTGCTGGCGAATGAGGCAACTTATTACAACAATTTAAACGGAGCTCGACTCAGAATTACACCAACAACCCAAAATAACCGATGGATAAAGAATCTGCGACAGTAAATTTTATCCGATAAAAATCGGTAAGGCTAACCATCAGGCTTTTTCGCAAAAAATCGAAAATATTTTATTGTTGAAATTCCCATTCAAAATGATTATAGGTATCAAGAATGATACGTTAAGCAGGAAACTAACAGTAGTTTACGTATGGAAAGCACGGTTATTGGATTTTCGAATTTTCAAATTCGACGTCACAACCGGTAATTGATTCTCGATTGCTGGCGAATGAGGCAACTTATTACAACAATTTAAACGGAGCTCGACTCAGAATTACACCAACAACCCAAAATAACCGATGGATAAAGAATCTGCGACAGTAAATTTTATCCGATAAAAATCGGTAAGGCTAACCATCAGGCTTTTTCGCAAAAAATCGAAAATATTTTATTGTTGAAATTCCGGTTCAAAATGATTATAGGTATCAAGAATGATACGTTAAGCAGGAAACTAACAGTAGTTTACGTATGGAAAGCACGGTTATTTTATTTTCGAATTTTCAAATTCGACGTTACACCCGGTAATTGATTCTCGATTGCTGGCGAATGAGGCAACTTATTACAACAATTTAAACGGAGCTCGACGCAGAATTACACCAACAATCCAAAATAACCGATGGATAAAGAATCTGCGACATTAAATTTTATCCGATAAAAATCGGTAAGGCTAACCATCAGGCTTTTTCGCAAAAAATCGAAAATATTTTATTGTTGAAATTCCGGTTCAAAATGATTATAGGTATCAAGAATGATACGTTAAGCAAGAAACTAACAGTAGTTTACGTATGGAGGGCACGGTTATTGGATTTTCGAATTTTGAAATTCGACGTCACACCCGGTAATTGATTCTCGATTGCTGGCGAATGAGGCAACTTATTACAACAATTTAAACGGAGCTCGACTCAGAATTACACCAACAATCCAAAATAACCGATGGATAAAGAATCTGCGACAGTAAATTTTATCCGATAAAAATCGGTAAGGCTAACCATCAGGCTTTTTCGCAAAAAATCGAAAATATTTTATTGTTGAAATTCCGGTTCCAAATGATTATAGGTATCAAGAATGATACGTTAAGCAGGAAACTAACAGTAGTTTACGTATGGAAAGCACGGTTATTGGATTTTCGAATTTTCAAATTCGACGTTACACCCGGTAATTGATTCTCGATTGCTGGCGAATGAGGCAACTTATTACAACAATTTAAACGGAGCTCGACTCAGAATTACACCAACAATCCAAAATAACCGATGGATAAAGAATCTGCGACATTAAATTTTATCCGATAAAAATCGGTAAGGCTAACCATCAGGCTTTTTCGCAAAAAATCGAAAATATTTTATTGTTGAAATTCCGGTTCAAAATGATTATAGGTATCAAGAATGATACGTTAAGCAAGAAACTAACAGTAGTTTACGTATGGAGGGCACGGTTATTGGATTTTCGAATTTTGAAATTCGACGTCACACCCGGTAATTGATTCTCGATTGCTGGCGAATGAGGCAACTTATTACAACAATTTAAACGGAGCTCGACTCAGAATTACACCAACAATCCAAAATAACCAATGGATAAAGAATCTGCGACAGTAAATTTTATCCGATAAAAATCGGTAAGGCTAACCATCAGGCTTTTTCGCAAAAAATCGAAAATATTTTATTGTTGAAATTCCGGTTCAAAATGATTATAGGTATCAAGAATGATACGTTAAGCAGGAAACTAACAGTAGTTTACGTATGGAAAGCACGGTTTTTGGATTTTCGAATTTTGAAATTCGACGTCACACCCGGTAATTGATTCTCGATTGCTGGCGAATGAGGCAACTTATTACAACAATTTAAACGGAGCTCGACTCAGAATTACACCAACAATCCAAAATAACCGATGGATAAAGAATCTGCGACATTAAATTTTATCCGATAAAAATCGGTAAGGCTAACCATCAGGCTTTTTCGCAAAAAATCGAAAATATTTTATTGTTGAAATTCCGGTTCAAAATGATTATAGGTATCAAGAATGATACGTTAAGCAAGAAACTAACAGTAGTTTACGTATGGAGGGCACGGTTATTGGATTTTCGAATTTTCAAATTCGACGTCACACCCGGTAATTGATTCTCGATTGCTGGCGAATGAGGCAACTTATTACAACAATTTAAACGGAGCTCGACTCAGAATTACACCAACAATCCAAAATAACCGATGGATAAAGAATCTGCGACAGTAAATTTTATCCGATAAAAATCGGTAAGGCTAACCATCAGGCTTTTTCGCAAAAAATCGAAAATATTTTATTGTTGAAATTCCGGTTCAAAATGATTATAGGTATCAAGAATGATACGTTAAGCAGGAAACTAACAGTAGTTTACGTATGGAAAGCACGGTTATTGGATTTTCGAATTTTCAAATTCAACGTCACACCCGGTAATTGATTCTCGATTGCTGGCGAATGACGCAACTTATTACAACAATTTAAACGGAGCTCGACTCAGAATTACACCAACAATCCAAAATAACCGATGGATAAAGAATCTGCGACAGTAAATTTTATCCGATAAAAATCGGTAAGGCTAACCATCAGGCTTTTTCGCAAAAAATCGAAAATATTTTATTGTTGAAATTCCGGTTCAAAATGATTATAGGTATCAAGAATGATACGTTAAGCAGGAAACTAACAGTAGTTTACGTATGGAAAGCACGGTTATTGGATTTTCGAATTTTGAAATTCGACGTCACACCCGGTAATTGATTCTCGATTGCTGGCGAATGAGGCAACTTATTACAACAATTTAAACGGAGCTCGACTCAGAATTACACCAACAATCCAAAATAACCGATGGATAAAGAATCTGCGACAGTAAATTTTATCCGATAAAAATCGGTAAGGCTAACCATCAGGCTTTTTCGCAAAAAATCGAAAATATTTTATTGTTGAAATTCCGGTTCAAAATGATTATAGGTATCAAGAATGATACGTTAAGCAGGAAACTAACAGTAGTTTACGTATGGAAAGCACGGTTATTGGATTTTCGAATTTTGAAATTCGACGTCACACCCGGTAATTGATTCTCGATTGCTGGCGAATGAGGCAACTTATTACAACAATTTAAACGGAGCTCGACTCAGAATTACACCAACAATCCAAAATAACCGATGGATAAAGAATCTGCGACAGTAAATTTTATCCGATAAAAATCGGTAAGGCTAACCATCAGGCTTTTTCGCAAAAAATCGAAAATATTTTATTGTTGAAATTCCGGTTCAAAATGATTATAGGTATCAAGAATGATACGTTAAGCAGGAAACTAACAGTAGTTTACGTATGGAAAGCACGGTTATTGGATTTTCGAATTTTGAAATTCGACGTCACACCCGGTAATTGATTCTCGATTGCTGGCGAATGAGGCAACTTATTACAACAATTTAAACGGAGCTCGACTCAGAATTACACCAACAATCCAAAATAACCGATGGATAAAGAATCTGAGACAGTAAATTTTATCCGATAAAAATCGGTAAGGCTAACTAACCATCAGGCTTTTTCGCAAAAAATCGAAAATATTTTATTGTTGAAATTCCGGTTCAAAATGATTATAGGTATCAAGAATGATACGTTAAGCAGGAAACTAACAGTAGTTTACGTATGGAAAGCACGGTTATTGGATTTTCGAATTTTCAAATTCGACGTCACACCCGGTAATTGATTCTCGATTGCTGGCGAATGAGGCAACTTATTACAACAATTTAAACGGAGCTCGACTCAGAATTACACCAACAATCCAAAATAACCGATGGATAAAGAATCTGCGACAGTAAATTTTATCCGATAAAAATCGGTAAGGCTAACCATCAGGCTTTTTCGCAAAAAATCGAAAATATTTTATTGTTGAAATTCCCATTCAAAATGATTATAGCTATCAAGAATGATACGTTAAGCAGGAAACTAACAGTAGTTTACGTATGGAAAGCACGGTTATTGGATTTTCGAATTTTCAAATTCAACGTCACACCCGGTAATTGATTCTCGATTGCTGGCGAATAACGCAACTTATTACAACAATTTAAACGGAGCTCGACTCAGAATTACACCAACAATCCAAAATAACCGATGGATAAAGAATCTGCGACAGTAAATTTTATCCGATAAAAATCGGTAAGGCTAACCATCAGGCTTTTTCGCAAAAAATCGAAAATATTTTATTGTTGAAATTCCGGTTCAAAATGATTATAGGTATCAAGAATGATACGTTAAGCAGGAAACTAACAGTAGTTTACGTATGGAAAGCACGGTTTTTGGATTTTCGAATTTTCAAATTCGACGTCACACCCGGTAATTGATTCTCGATTACTGGCGAATGAGGCAACTTATTACAACAATTTAAACGGAGCTCGACTCAGAATTACATCAACAATCCAAAATAACCGATGGATAAAGAATCTGCGACAGTAAATTTTATCCGATAAAAATCGGTAAGGCTAACCATCAGGCTTTTTCGCAAAAAATCGAAAATATTTTATTGTTGAAATTCCGGTTCAAAATGATTATAGGTATCAAGAATGATACGTTAAGCAGGAAACTAACAGTAGTTTACGTATGGAAAGCACGGTTTTTGGATTTTCGAATTTTGAAATTCGACGTCACACCCGGTAATTGATTCTCGATTACTGGCGAATGAGGCAACTTATTACAACAATTTAAACGGAGCTCGACTCAGAATTACACCAACAATCCAAAATAACCGATGGATAAAGAATCTGCGACAGTAAATTTTATCCGATAAAAATCGGTAAGGCTAACCATCAGGCTTTTTCGCAAAAAATCGAAAATATTTTATTGTTGAAATTCCGGTTCAAAATGATTATAGGTATCAAGAATGATACGTTAAGCAGGAAACTAACAGTAGTTTACGTATGGAAAGCACGGTTATTGGATTTTCGAATTTTCAAATTCGAATTCACACCCGGTAATTGATTCTCGATTGCTGGCGAATGAGGCAACTTATTACAACAATTTAAACGGAGCTCGACTCAGAATTACACCAACAATCCAAAATAACCGATGGATAAAGAATCTGCGACATTAAATTTTATCCGATAAAAATCGGTAAGGCTAACCATCAGGCTTTTTCGCAAAAAATCGAAAATATTTTATTGTTGAAATTCCCATTCAAAATGATTATAGCTATCAAGAATGATACGTTAAGCAGGAAACTAACAGTAGTTTACGTATGGAAAGCACGGTTATTGGATTTTCGAATTTTCAAATTCAACGTCACACCCGGTAATTGATTCTCGATTGCTGGCGAATAACGCAACTTATTACAACAATTTAAACGGAGCTCGACTCAGAATTACACCAACAATCCAAAATAACCGATGGATAAAGAATCTGCGACAGTAAATTTTATCCGATAAAAATCGGTAAGGCTAACCATCAGGCTTTTTCGCAAAAAATCGAAAATATTTTATTGTTGAAATTCCGGTTCAAAACGATTATAGGTATCAAGAATGATACGTTAAGCAGGAAACTAACAGTAGTTTACGTATGGAAAGCACGGTTATTGGATTTTCGAATTTTCAAATTCGACGTCACAACCGGTAATTGATTCTCGATTGCTGGCGAATGAGGCAACTTATTACAACAATTTAAACGGAGCTCGACTCAGAATTACACCAACAACCCAAAATAACCGATGGATAAAGAATCTGCGACAGTAAATTTTATCCGATAAAAATCGGTAAGGCTAACCATCAGGCTTTTTCGCAAAAAATCGAAAATATTTTATTGTTGAAATTCCCATTCAAAATGATTATAGGTATCAAGAATGATACGTTAAGCAGGAAACTAACAGTAGTTTACGTATGGAAAGCATGGTTATTGGATTTTCGAATTTTGAAGTTCGACGTCACACCCGGTAATTGATTCTCGATTGCTGGCGAATAAGGCAACTTATTACAACAATTTAAACGGAGCTCGACTCAGAATTACACCAACAATCCAAAATAACCGATGGATAAAGAATCTGCGACAGTAAATTTTATCCGATAAAAATCGGTAAGGCTAACCATCAGGCTTTTTCGCAAAAAATCGAAAATATTTTATTGTTGAAATTCCGGTTCAAAATGATTATAGCTATCAAGAATGATACGTTAAGCAGGAAACTAACAGTAGTTTACGTATGGAAAGCACGGTTGTTTACATATGGAAAGCACTTTTGTATTATGTTGGCTCATTCGGTTGCAATCAAGGTTCCAAACCTATTGGGTATTTGCAATAACCGCGCTTTAAATAACTACCCGACTGTTATTTCTTGCTCGACGTATTATGCTAATTACCAGTAATCATTTTGAACCGGGAATTCAAGAATAAAATTTTATCAATTTTTTGCGAAAGTCCCTGATGGTTAGCTTTACTGATTTTAGTCGAATCAAATTTATTGTTTCCATATTTAACCGAGAGTTGTTAAGTGTTTGTCTGTGTGTGTGCGTAGTTCGGTCCATACTAAATATTGTTGATTTTCTACTTTAGATTTACGTTGGATTGACTGAGCAGAGGTTAATTTTACACTTTAGTGGGAATCGGTGCACCGGAAATAACAGCTTCCATAGGAGATTTTTAATAAAGATTATAAATGAATTTTCAAACAATATCGCTCCAGACCAGTTTTTCAAGATTTAAGCGGAAATTACGATTTTTGGCTGAAAATAATTTTGAAATAAAAATTCGGCCGCTGAGACGGATTGATTGATCGGAATAAAACTTCACAAATATGTTGTTTTCATTAATCGGGAAACTCGAATGATTTTTGACCGAAATTGGTTCACTGGAAGTGATAGCTTCCACAGAAGCTTTTTCGATTTTTGAAAATATTTGGAAAAGTGTAAAGCATTTACGAAAATACGATTGAAGACAAAAGGATTGTAGAAGATGACTTTTTTAAATTTTACCGGTAACGACGAGTATGGTAAAAAAAAATTTTTCACCAAAGGTAAAAGAAAGTCGGGTGTTGGCCACAACATATTCACCCTTCCATTTCTTTAGTAAATATATAAAAATTTTATATACTAAAGAATATTTCCATCGTAATACAAAATACACAGTAACACTCTAAATTCAATCTTATAATCTTATTTTTATATAATTTCACATGTGCATACCGCATCTTCACATATTTCTTATCATTCATGTACCTACTCGTATTTCAGCATGAAGAATGCATCGAACGTTGTCTGGCAATTTTTTGTTATAAAATTTAGAAGTATTATATTGTAATATTTGATAAAATGATAAGAAAATTGCATGAATATTTTATTATGTAGCAATCGACATTTTTTTTATTATTTTATGAAGATTTGTTAATCAAATGGTATGAAGTCGTTCTGAGCATTTTCTACACACCCAATAGCATAGCACCTTAGCATACCTGCATGGCGTACATGAACAAAAAAATTTCAATTTGCATTTCTCGAATTCATGTTACCAAGTCATGTCACACATTTAAATGCATTACAATTACAAATTAGTCCTCCCGTTTTCATATTCAAATAAACTTCGGAACGTCACATCTAATGAATTTGAATTGACCATTACATAGTCGACTTTATGTGTACGTTTAGGGATATAACAGTCGTATACCAAGTACCGTAGATTATATTCAATGACGGTAATCCGCGCTATGTACATGTAAATAGAGAGTTGTGTACGGATATAGATAAAAATTTATTACCATGAGAATTTATGTACGAGTAGTTACATTGCAATCGCTATACGTACATTTCAATTATTCTGTTTTCAGATTTAATCTATCGTTTTGTAGATATGCAATGTATGAAAAGAGACTTAAATCATTTCAGACGGAGTTCACTCTAAATGGTTAAGAGAATCAAGTTTCAGTATAATCGCTAGTGACATATAGCTTAAATCGGTATTCTTAACACTGGTATCAAGCTAGAGGCCGTAATTTTAATATTTATAACTTATAAGATGTTATTGCTCGTCATTGATTGGGAGTTCGATTTTACAATGAAATTCCAAGCGAAGGGAAATAATGGAGTAAGAAAAGCAATTATAAACTGCGTGAGTCACTAAAGCGAATTAAAAGCGAAATACGAAAGCAAGTGTGGAGGACTTGGAGTGTTGGAGCCACGCATCCCACTGCGAAACATATTGATCAACAAACACGCGCATTCGGCATGTGCATTCGGCGAAATGTAACGTTTTGAATAAATAAAATCATTTTTTACCGCTAAATAAAGCTCATTAACTGGCGCTGAAATGAATCGGTGCACGATAAATAAAATGTGTCTTGATCTTAACTAACCTTTCCAATGACTAATACACACACCTGCATGCAAGGCGAAGTGGAAACGCCCCCTTTCGATTATTTTGCTTATTTAAACTGTGACACTTCATTACCCTCACCACTTTGTTTTGGACGTCGAAGGCGTAAGAAATTGGAAAGATTCTTGCGCTTATACAAGAAAATTATTCCAATCGTGCGATATCTAAGAAAAATGGTCACAATTCTTGGACCATCAACAACTATCTCAAGGATCCAGAAAATTACGGAAAACATCGAAGAGGTCGCACAGCAAGGGCGTCTTCAGAACGGGAACATAGAGATATTTTGTGCGAAGCTACGAATTCGATGCTATCTGCAAAAAAAAAATAAAGCGGAAAATTGGAGTCTCAGCCAGTGTCCGTACTTACCGAAAAAACCATGTTTGCTCCAGCAACATAGAAGTGCTCGATTGGAATATTGCCGTCGACATCTGTATTCGAAAGAAGAATGGTTCCAGGTTTTTTTTTGATTGATTTGGTTGTCCTAGAAGGCCGACAAAACTCCCAAAGCTACACCGAGCTCCTAAAAGTGCAAAAAGTCAATTTTGGCGGAATGTTTGAAGACCATCACTGGATTTTCCAGCAGAATAACGCAGCAATCCACACAGCTGCATGAGTGAAACAGTGGTTTGAAGAAAATAACGTGGCAGTTTCGAATTGGTCGGCATTGTCTCCAGATTTAAATATTATTGAAAATCTCTGGGGATGTTTATCGAGATAAATTTATTCGAATGAAAGACATTTATACGAATGCCGGAATGACCTTATGGCAGCTGTGTATGATACTTTCGAGAAAGTATCGATAGAATTTATACAAAATCTTTATAGATCTTTGCCTAATAGAATTTATGATGTTGTCAGAAAAAATGAAGGACACACAAAATATTAAATAGAGCAAAGGAATCAAAACAATAGAACGTAATGGGTTTATTACTTAATTTCACAGATGATGGTAATCAAGAGCCGCAGGTAAAATAAGCAAAAAAAAATGGGGAATTTTCACTTCGCATTGCTTGCAACTATGCGTATTAGTCATTGGAAAGATAGATAAGATGATAATACGATGACAAATTTTTAAGTGAGGGTAATCAAGTGTCGCGGAGTGTACATTTGTCCCAAGTGTACACTACCCCCGGAGCACTTTAAAGACGTGCGAGAAAATGTTAATCCTTAAATTGCCCCTCGTTAATTGTAAATAAAATTAAGGCGGAAGTATATTCGACCGACACAAATAAAGTTCCCATCGAGACATATCGAAACCGAGCTCTTGACTTATTTATCAGAGGACTAAATGGAAATCCAGAAACCTTTCAAATCACAACAGATCATATAAAAAATATGAACAATTAAAAAAGGGCTGCCATAAACCAAATCTTCGGACAAACAATCGTGTCAAATCACCAACAAATGACCCAGATCACCCAGGTCAATACATCCCAAGCCACAAGAGCGGAGAATTATTTAAAAGTATTAGGATTAACACAAAAAAAGTATTTTTTTATTCTGCCATATTTGCCATAACTCCGAGATAGTCAGCTCTACCCCGAATTAAAAAAGAAAATCCAAATAATGCTCTCAAAATACAAACTATTGCGTTTGGTCCTGTAAATAACGTAACACCAATCGAAACTACCGTGAGGGCAGAATATAAAAACAGCCGCAGATGACGTCATACAACCTTCAAAAAGCCCATATAATTCACCAATCTGGATAGTGAAAAAAAAACCAGATGCTTCCAATTCGCAAAAGTACAGGACGGTTAACAACACCTAATGAACATTGAAATAATATTCTCCAAAACTAAATTCCTAAAAAATAGAAACTGAATTTCGCTGCTATATCGTCACGAATCAAGGCATTAGGGTCGACCCAAAAAAGGTAGCTAATATTTATAATCTAAATTACCCAGAGAATCTGAAAGACCTAAGATCGTTTCTCGGATTGACATTATACTACAGGCGTTTTATTAAAGACTTCGGGAAGATAGTGAAAGTTCTTCATAGTGTTTAACATTCTTTTTCACTATTACTGATGATTCTTCAACGCTTTTCCTCCTGCTTTAGCTTTCCGATATAAGACAAATATTTTCTAAATTTAAATCTGGAACATGCTGCGCTAGTCCGTTTGCGTTCCAGCTGCAACGATTTTTAACGTTCTGCTCATTTTAATATAAGAGGGATGTTGCCCCGTTTGCGGATTCTTGCTTTTCTATAGCCTATATCATTTATGGCTCCTATGCTTCTACATATCCTTTCAAGAGGGTCATCAGTAATAGCATTAGATGATTGTTGTACGTATAACTGGTGGATTTGGTTCCGCTTGGGTTTTACTTGATTTCTCGCTGGTAACCTAAGAGTTTTGAGGAAACTGATACGTTTTGTTTCTTAGCCTTTGGAGTTCTGTGGCTACTTCACAACCTCTGTAATTTGCAGGATGATGCCCTTTACAGTTTATGCATTTTGCAGGGTTGTTTCTACTTTCCTTGCATTCTTTCGTGTGGAGTTTTCCAGCATATTTTACGCATAGGCTCTTGACCGCAATATTTTTGTGTGTGGTTGAAACCTTGGCCTCGTGTTTTTCGTTAGGGGCTCTATTTTGCACCCTCATATTTTGAATTGCTGTAATGTTAAAAAAATTTTCAACTGAATCTTTTTTTATTAACAGTAAGCATAAAGAGTGGGAGCCCTCTTTTTTTACTTCATGGTTCTCACCTCTCTCTCGTTTTAGGATATTTACTGCATCTTCCATTTGCAGAACTTTTGCCTTTAGGTCATCCATTCAGTGTTGTGCGTCTACGCGTATTTCCGAATTGTCTACATGTTGGTGTCGAAAATAACGTACACAATTGATTTTTGAGTAGACAATGTCGTCAATTGGTAGAATATGTAAACAATTCGTATACAATGTAGATTATTACTTTTTTGTAGTTTGAAATTATTTTCCAGTTTAAATTGGGTTTTACCAAAATATACGGTTAACATTCAATTTTTATCAAACAAATAGGTGAGCTTGAAAATCTTGGTCAATCAATTTCTTCAACAATGGTATGACCATAAGTGATTTGCTCGGCTATTTGATAAAAACGATATCCATTTTGCTCAGGTTAGCTAAGGATTGCATTTGTCCTAGAAATTCGCCAACTCAATCGACACTAGCGTTTCCTGGTCCTGTTTCACTAGAGCTATCTTTCTTGAAATTGAAACACAACAACAACTTTATCACCAACGTCAAGCAACCATTGCTTGGGTTGTTACAAGGTTGGGTGACTGCTTCGGAACATCATACAAAAAAGTGAATAATTAATGGAATCCCTGGTCAGTATAGCTTACTCAGAAGCCCTGGAAGCTGGCTTGGATTCAATGAGCCAATCATTCAAATAGTGAAATAAATGCAATTCATTGAAACATCGAAGTTCTAACAGAAACGTGAAGGCTTAGCACTAACTAACCATGAGCCTTCTAAACACCTATTAACACACAAGAATTCAGGCGCAATCCCCTTAGATCAAAAGATATTAGCAATGGCCGTTCTCTATAGAATTTCACCGACAGTAAACCCGAAATTGGGAAAGGAACAAGCTGGCTTCAGACCAGGGCGAAGTTACACCAATGTTATCATATTAAAACAAAACGCATTTTCATTGAGCAGTCTAATGAACGGAATTCACCACTGCACCTACTCAAATCAGGCAAAAGAAGTTGGCCTCAAAATAAATATCAGAAAAGCCAGACAACAAAGCCTTAAACACATCTGTTCTATCCCGCAAACAGCAAACTAAAAATGTTTAATTCGTATGTGAAGTGTCTTAGGAGAATACTGAGGTGCTTCTGGCTCAACAAAATAACAAATATTAAGCTCCTTGAGATGGATTGCCCTCAGTGAAGAAGTCGCAGAATTACATGACAAGCAGGTCTCTGAAATGGAGCCCACAAGAGAGAAGGAAAGTCGGACAAAGCGGAACAAAGCGGAAAGTCGTGGGTCGAAATTAAAGAAATAGAACCAGTCATTATTTACTTCAAAAAATGTGTATCCTTTACCATTTTATTGCGTGCTAATGATGTTGGATATTAGAAAAGATCTTTCAATAGGGACGCACGAAATTTGTTAGGTTGAAGCAGCAAAGTTGTTAGATGCAGTCAAATCTGTTGTGAATTGTTCAGTAGTGTATGCAAATTATCATATGGAAGGTTATAGCGTTGTCTAGCCAACAGGAATTGTATTCTTTATCGGCCGACATAACTTTTACGAGCATGCGACAAGTTTCAGCACCTCCCTTCCACCATGTAATCCACCCAACATAAGCTGTATTTACAAACGAACTTTTATCGTGTTAACGATTTCGCACTTTAACCGTAACATAAACATGAATGTGTTTCATTACCATATAAAAGCTTTGGGTAAAACTGTTCAATGTGGAGAAAGAATGAACTCCATCTTGAAAGGGTTTGAATTACAAACAAACACTAGAATTATGATGCATTTTCGACATTGTCTACATTCTCTACATTGACGACACCGTTTTCCTAATTTTCTACATACATTGTCTAGACGTGTAAAATATTAATTATCTACACGGTGTAAACAATACGGCACAACACTGTCCATTATATCCTCTTTCTTATACGTTGGATGAAGACCTCTGTCTTCCGCACGTGCCTCTGACAAGTAAAAGCTTTGGGTAAAATTGTTCAATGTGGAGAAAGAACGAACTCCATCTTGAAAGGGTTTGAATTACAAACAAACACTAGAATTATGATGAGTTTTCAACATTGTCTACATTCTCTACATTGACGGCACCGTTTTCTTAATTTTCTACATACATTGTCTAGACGTGTAAAATATTAATTATCTACACGGTGTAAACAAAACGGCACAACACTGTCCATTATATCCTCTTTCTTATACGTTGGATGAAGACCTCTGTCTTCCGCACGTGCCTCTGACAAGTAAAAGCTTTGGGTAAAATTGTTCAATGTGGAGAAAGAACGAACTCCATCTTGAAAGGGTTTGAATTACAAACAAACACTAGAATTATGATGAGTTTTCAACATTGTCTACATTCTCTACATTGACGACACCGTTTTCTTAATTTTCTACATACATTGTCTACACGTGTAAAATATTAATTATCTACACGGTGTAAACAATACGGCACAACACTGTCCATTATATCCTCTTTCTTATACGTTGGATGAAGACCTCTGTCTTCCGCACGTGCCTCTGACAAGTAAAAGCTTTGTGTAAAATTGTTCAATGTGGAGAAAGAATGAACTCCATCTTGAAAGGGTTTGAATTACAAACAAACACTAGAATTATGATGAGTTTTCGACATTGTCTACATTCTCTACATTGACGACACCGATTCCTTAATTTTCTACATACATTGTCTACACGTGTAAAATATTAATTATCTACGCGGTGTAGACAATACGGCACAACACTGTCCATTATATCGCCTTTCTTACACGTTGGATGAAGACCTCTGTCTTCCGCACGTGCCTCTGACACGTAAAAGCTTTGGGTAAAATTGTTCAATGTGGAGAAAGAATGAACTCCATCTTGACAGGGTTTGAATTACAAACAAACACTAGAATTATGATGAATTTTCGACATTGTTTACATTGTCTACACGTGTAAAATATTAATTATCTACGCGGTGTAGACCATACGGCACAACACTGTCCATTATATCGCCTTTCTTACACGTTGGATGAAGACCTCTGTCTTCCGCACGTGCCTCTGACACGTAAAAGCTTTGGGTAAAATTTTTCAATGTGGAGACAGAATGAACTCCATCTTGAAAGGGTTTGAATTACAAACAAACACTAGAATTATGATGAATTTTCGACATTGTCTACATTCTCTACATTGACGACACCGTTTTCTTAATTTTCTACATACATTGTCTACACGTGTAAAATATTAATTATCTACGCGGTGTAGACAATACGGCACAACACTGTCCATTATATCCTCTTTCTTACACGTTGAATGAAGACCTCTGTCTTCCGCACGTGCCTCTGACACGTAAAAGCTTTGGGTAAAATTGTTCAATGTGGAGAAAGAACGAACTCCATCTTGAAAGGGTTTGAATTACAAACAAACACTAGAATTATGATGAGTTTTCAACATTGTCTACATTCTCTACATTGACGACACCGTTTTCTTAATTTTCTACATACATTGTCTACACGTGTAAAATATTAATTATCTACACGGTGTAAACAATACGGCACAACACTGTCCATTATATCCTCTTTCTTATACGTTGGATGAAGACCTCTGTCTTCCGCACGTGCCTCTGACAAGTAAAAGCTTTGGGTAAAATTGTTCAATGTGGAGAAAGAACGAACTCCATCTTGAAAGGGTTTGAATTACAAACAAACACTAGAATTATGATGAATTTTCGACATTGTCTACATTCTCTACATTGAAGACACCGTTTTCTTAATTTTCTACATACATTGTCTACACGTGTAAAATATTAATTATCTACACGGTGTAAACAATACGGCACAACACTGTCCATTATATCCTCTTTCTTATACGTTGGATGAAGACCTCTGTCTTCCGCACGTGCCTCTGACAAGTAAAAGCTTTGGGTAAAATTGTTCAATGTGGAGAAAGAATGAACTCCATCTTGAAAAGGTTTGAATTACAAACAAACACTAGAATTATGATGAATTTTCGACATTGTCTACATTCTCTACATTGACGACAGCGATTCCTTAATTTTCTACATTTATTGTCTACACGTGTAAAATATTAATTATCTACGCGGTGTAGACAATACGGCACAACACTGTCCATTATATCGCCTTTCTTACACGTTGGATGAAGACCTCTGTCTTCCGCACGTGCCTCTGACACGTAAAAGCTTTGGGTAAAATTTTTCAATGTGGCGACAGAATTAACTCCATCTTGAAAAGGTTTGAATTACAAACAAACACTAGAATTATGATGAATTCTCGACATTGTCTACATTGTCTACACGTGTAAAATATTAATTATCTACGCGGTGTAGACAGTACGGCACAACGCTTTCTATTATATCGTCTTTCTTACACGTTGGATGAAGACCTCTATCTTCCGCACGTGCCTCTGACACGTAAAAGCTTTGGGTAAAACTGTTCAATGTGGAGAAAGAATGAACTCCATCTTGAAAGGGTTTGAATTACAAACAAACACTAGGATTATGATGAATTTTCGACATTGTCTACATTCTCTACCGGCTACATCCTCTTCCTCTACATTCTCAAACGGCACCGTTTTCTTAATTTTCTACATACATTGTCTACACGTGTAAAATATTAATTATCTACGCGGTGTAGACAATACGGAACAACTCTGCCCATTATATCCTCTTTCTTACACGTTGGATGAAGACCTCTGTCTTCCGCACATGCCTCTGACACGTTGAATGAAGGACCATTCTGTACCTTCCTCATTGAGCTTTGTAGCCAGTGCTCTGTATGTATCGTAATCTGATTGGTGCTGGACTAGTATTAGTAATACCAGTTACCGTAGTTTTGTTCTCCAACTTTAGGCGATAATCCTGCTATTCGTTTTTTGGTAGATCTTTTTTCCTTTTCAGTACCCAATCAGTTTCTCTCGCGAGTTGCTCTTCATCAGTAAGGAACACGGTGTTATTCCAATTCTTTGGGCTTCTTTAGCTCTTCATTTTCCTTTTTTAGTTTGCCAACTTCGCGTCTTAGTTAAGCTATAAATGTTTCTACTTCACTTAGTTTCCGACAGAGTTCAGCGTTTTTATTTTTCAGATGATTAATAAATATCGGTGCTGAAATTATCAACTTAACTAAGAAATGATGAGGGAACTGTTTATAGGGACAATGTTTCGGTCCAATTTAAACGTTTTTCTGCTCAAAATTATACAACCTTACAGAATTGACCAAATTTTTCAAAAAATTGGGTTAAAATTTTTTTAATTTTTCTGGCCGATAATCAGCAAGAGGTACCGCTAGATAAATTTGAGAAATTATTTAAATTTTTGTTTTGCCGAAATTAGATTTGGGCTTTTGAAATCCGATGCCTATTCCGAAGCTGCTCTCCTTTTTCTTCGGATATGGAAAATGTGATATTGATAAACGTTTACTTATGTTCGTAGGTGTATTAAAAATTCAAATTAAATTGAAAATGTTTATCCCCGCGCTAGGCATTCTGTTGTAAGAACGCACGATATCATTTTATATTCATACAAGACGATTTAATTCACCGTCATTATATTTCCGTAATTCAAAAGCATATATGTCATACATGTAGATACACACACGCCTAAAATATAATTTATGCATGTAACGAATACGAAATATTTAGAAAATAATTCAAAATATATTTTTATTGTTACAATAACAATATCCTCGAGAATATGGTTGTTTATGGTTTATTTAGGGTATGCATATGTCCTCGACTCCTTGTACATGTGGCACAACGTTTCATATAAAATATAATATTTTTTGAAACGCATAAAATATTTAATTTTCCATTACAATTTCCAGAGAGAGGATTTTCGAACGCCGACACACACCCCCAGAAAAAGAATTAAAATCTAAAATTTAAAAATTTCGAAATGTACAAACACAACATAAATTGTTCGGTTTTTAGTCATATTTTGTGTGCGCTGCACATTGTGTTTGATTGCATAAAATATTTTGATATAATTTATAGTATGGAATTTTTAATATATGCAATTACGTCACGTCATATTACGCGAAATCTATATATCATAAAAATTTCGTTCTAGTCAACCAGTACACAGAGTCAATATGTCTAATCAGAGTCTGACACAGTTCTCCGTTTCTCATTTCGCGAATGTCATAATCAGAAATGTTAAATTAGGTACATTGTGGTAGAAGAATACGTTGTTAACCTATTTAAAACCAATAAAAGCTGTATACTATAAAAATAGGATAATAGAAAAATTCAAGTTACTGTACAAGACGAACAACAAATGAACACCATTTTACTCGACTTCTGATGACAAATACATAACTAGGACATGGTTATGAAAAATTTATATAAAATCGTTCAAGTATCATCATTCTTAATAAAACAGCTAGCAGACGTACTATTTTTCGATGTTGGATATCACCACCAGCTCAATGAGTTGATAATTAATCGAATGCCGAATAACAACCTCTGAACCTTTAAGTAAATTCTTTTCTAACCTCTAACAATTTACTGTCAGTTTATCCGATAAATTGTTTAATGACCAATTTATCGTATAACAGTTTATCGTAGAACAATTTATCGCAAAACAATTAATCGTAGATCACAGTCGGTAGTGAACGGCCTATCGATAGGTAGGTTAGCGGTGAATTAATTAAGCCGCCCCCAATCACAGCTCTGGTGGGAAGAGGGTTTAAAGGGAACTGGGGAGTGGTTAACCTCTGCTCACTAAATTCTGAGTGCCAATGATACCCAGTATGAGAGGGCGATCTGATAGCGCCATAAAACCACGGCGGACTGAGCGTCGCGTCTCCCTGCGCTCTCGAGTCCCCCAGGTAATAAGTGGGAAACCCTATAAACGGGACATCCCTTCGTGAACGGAGCCCTCTGGATACCAGGCTACCTCCAGTTATATTTAGCCTTACCTGCGTGTACTGATCTTTGCGCGGGTGGACCTGTATTTCTCCGACACTTGTGAGAACATAACGACAAAGAAAAAAAGAAAAAAATAAGGGGGCCGGCACCCTCCAAAAACCGGAAAGTATAAAGAAGGAGAGTAACTCTAACCATAAAGGTAGAACTCCTTCATCAGTGACAAGGGTAAGCGACACCATGGCATCGAAGCCAGGAAAAACCCCGACCGCCAAACAAAATAGTGGAGGGTTGAAAAAATCCCTCCGGCGAACCGACGGTACAGAGAGAGACGGTCGGCGTATAGAATCTTAGAGAAACTGGCTGCGACTCCTGAGGAGTAGGTTACAGTAGAACAAAAAAGAAAACTGCAGGCTGCGATAGCTCGGAAAGGGCCCTTAGGTCTAAAAGACAGAGGTCTCAGGATGAGCTTGAAGCGGGTGGCAGCAAGCGAAGCAAGGTGCAAATAGACATGATGTCGGGTGTTCCTAAGATTCAAAAACCGAAGCTATTCAGTGAGATTCTAAAGAAGCACGTGCTAGTGCTAGTCATTGACAGAAGTCAGGAAGATGGGAGCATTACGCCGGAGAAGCGAAAAGTGGTGTATAATGCACTAAACTCGATATTTTTGAGGGTCCTGAGAAAAATCCAGGATCCCCTCGTCCTGTAGAGATGCGGTATGGTACCAGGGACGCGTGAAATTAACTGCGTGCTCGGACCACACATCGCTCGACCTCTATAAAAGGGTAGTGACCGAAGTAGGCGAGGTGTTGTGGGGCGCGAGGCTTGAGGAAGTCTACAAAGAAGAAATCCCGAGGACGCCGAGGACATACGCGTCTGATTACCAACCGAGCCAGACAAGCCAGAGGAGATCCATGAAATCATTCGGGCTAGCAATCCCGATCTTCCAATAGAAGATTGGAGGATTGTAAAGCAGGAGGAAGTTAAGGAGGGCGTTAGATTGCCAATCATGATAATAAATAAAGAACCCCAGGCTTCACTTGAAAAATCAAAGGGAGTAATCAACTTCGGGTTCGGGTCGTTCACTCTTAAAGTATATAAGACAGATAGGGTCGATACGGGCGCCGAAGACCAGCCTGAGGGCGACGGCGAACGGACCCAGCGGGCGACAGTCAAGCGGGCGGCGGACGACCGAGGGTGCGATGTTTCGGACACGTACATTTTGGTGAGGAGAGGTAGTCTCCTCTCTCTTGAGTCTGATGAGGACATCCTCATCAGACTCAAGAGGGAGAAGGTAGTGCAAGCTGTCTTGGCAGCTCCCGTTCTCAGACTGACTAAGTCAGATGAGGACTTGGTGCTAATCCAAGAACTTTGGATTAACAATAACAGGATCTGTGGCCTCAGAACGAAGGAGTATAAATAACTCAAGTAACTCTGAGAAGATCAGATCGTGTATTTTAACGAAAAGCAATTTGAATATTTTTCTTCTTCCTCGATTTAGTAGCGGGGATGTTACAGCGGTGAGCGTTGAGGTTGGCTGTGGAAAGTTATGGTTAGCCTCAGCCTAAATGGATTGCGAGAAGGAGGTTCCGTCAGATAACCTGGGGGAACCTATCCGACAAGCAGGTCAAAGAAGGATAGGTGTTATACTTCGATGTGATGCAAATGCGCATCATACTATCTGGGGAAGCACAGACATTAACGAGAGGGGTGAGTTATTTATTGATTACTTATTAAATACTAACTAACCATTTAGTTTGCAATATTGGGCGAGAACCAACATTTGTTGCTAAAAATCGACAAGAGGTTTTAGATGTGACCTTTGCGTCAGAAACAATTTTTCATATGATCAAGAGATGGAGAATGGCGAGAATAAGTAATATATAACCTCAACATTAGACCTGTTATCCGGAAAGCCTTCAGAAATCCCAGGAGGACAAACTGGAACAAATATGGGAAGGTGTTGGAGGAATTATTGCCAGTGGAGGTTTCTCGACTTCCGGCAACAATAGAAGATTTAGATTACATGATTGATATTGTCAGAAAGGCATGCTATCTTTCATTTAATGTTGCGTGCCCCTTGATAAGGGGCAGACAGTATCGGAGGGCGTGTAGAGCAGCCTTTAATAAAGCCAAGAACGAAAGAGAGGTTCGGGATTGGGACTCTTATAAGGAGGACAAAAAAGAGTTGAGGAAGGCACAAAGGGGGTCTTGGAGCCTCTTCTGTTGTACAGTGGAGGAGCTCTCTGAGACTTCTCGCCTTAGGAAAATTATATCTACTAATCCAGCCAGTCCCAGTTATTTAATTAGACCGAACGGGTCATGGACAGCTTCAAGTACGGAATCATTGGAGCCTCTCATGGAAACCCATTTTCCGAGAAGCTTTGATTACACGATGGAGCCTGGTAGATCATCGAAGAAAACCTTTAATAGATATGGAGGGCATCGTGGGCAGGGATCCTGTGCGCGCTGAACGGTTTTAAGTCATATAAATTGGCGGGCACAGATCGAGTTATACCAGCAGAGATCCAAAGGAACTAGGCAGTCATCCTCCTCTAGACGGAGGTTATCTTCGGAGGCTGTCTGAAACTGGTCTATATTCCTAAGAAATGGAAGGAGGTCAGAGTAGTCTTTATCCCGAGGTCAGAGTAGTCTATATCCCGAAATCGGGAAAGAGCTCACATGCTTGTCCAATGGACCTGAGGCCTTTAAATCTTTCATCCTTTATATTGAAAACCTTGGAAAGGCTAGTGGATGTAGTTATTCGAACAAAAATTGGGCCAAGAAATTGGGCAATGTGGCAGCATGCGTACTGTAAGGGAAAGTTGGTGGACACAGCTTTGCAATATCTAGTACGCACGTTTGAGAAGTTTATTTACTCGCAAGAGTTTTGTATGGTGACATTTCTGAACATTGGGGGTGCCTTTAATAATGTAAAAACGGAGGCGATCATGGATGGATTGTCATTTGTGAAGGTGGACTACCCTATAAGTAGTAGGTACCCTATAAGTGGTTAGAGGAACCCCGCAGGGAGGTATAATGTGCCCCTTTTTTGCAGTGTAATGATGAATGGGTTGCTGTTGGATCTGGAGAGAGAGAGGGGACAGGGGTGGTAGCGTATGCAGATAATATAGCGATAGCTGTCTCAGGCAAATATTTAGATACGATTAGGGATGTTATGCAGAATGCACTTCTGATCGTTACGAAATTGGCCCGAAAATGTGGATTAGGGGTCAACCCTTCCAAGACGGAGCTGGTACTATTTACTAAGAAATATAAAATTCCGGTAGCTAGCCCTCCTACCATGAACGGCATCAGACTCGCTTTTGTTGACAGAGCGAGATTTCTGGGAATTTGCTTGGACAGTAAGCCCAGCTGGAAAGCGTGAATAAGGCTAATGTAGCCATTTGCTCGTGGAGGAACACCATAGGTAAGACATGGGGTTTGAAACCTGAGCTGGTACACTGGCTCTCTACCGCAGTTGTAAGACCTGTGCTGATGTATGGGATGGGCGTGTGGTGGCCAGCTCTGGACAAGGTAACGTATATAAGGATGATGGAGATGGTGCAAAGAACGGCTTGCTTGCTTATAAGCGGGCCGCTTAGGACAACACCTACACGCGCTTTAGAGATTATGATCCACCTTATTCCAATCAAATTTTTTGATAAGCAGATGGCAGCCAATGTGGCGACGAGACTCTCGGCTGTCTCTCAGTGGAAGTGTCTTCAGGCGGAGCACTCGACGATATTTAGATCGCTAAGGGAAGAACTGGCGAATCTAGATTATATTAAACCAACGCTGCGCTTCGACAAAGGTTTCCGGACCATCTGCCCTTCAAGGCAGTCCTGGAGGAATGGAAACCTTTCCATACTGGGAAACGAGGCAGAGCAATTTTTCACGGACGGCTCTAAGATAGACAGCAAGATAGGAGCCGAAGTCTTCTGTGAGAAGTTTAATGTCTAGAATTCCATATCCATCCAACAAATCCATCCAAATCCCACCTTAATTGGTTAAGAAATTAACGAGTTTAGAAGAAGTTCTGGAATATGGCTTGATGGATTTGGTGGATTTGGTGGATTTGGTTGTAACTAACTTAACTACAAAAATGTTATGTATGATTGTTATGCCACAAAAACACTAATTAAATGAAAAACAAAATTAAAACAAGAATTTGTAGTTATCGAAGTTCATTAAAAATCCGTTAGATCCGTGATGCTTCATCGTCACTAAGTATTTATTATCAAAAGAGAGAATATATCGCGCCATCTCTTGTAAAACTTCATTATTAAGAGGATTAACCTTGAATATGATTAGTCAATACAACAACCTCATTCATAAATTGCGTTTATGATAAATTAATTGTATACCCATCTTTACATTTGTTTACCATTATTACGTAAAATATGTAAACAATTACTTAATACGCAAATTTCTGTTTACGAACACGAAAGCGGTTATTAATAGAGTGATCATCCCTGGTTGGTATGTGTAATGTAGGTAATTTGTTGATTCAAGTTTATTCGGTGTTTTCTATTGCAATCTCTACAACCACAATAATTAGCCAATAATTCAGCATCCTCCCCAAATGGCTTGAACCCTCCCATAAACTACGAACGTGTGTGTTGCTTAATGCTATCAGACATATGGACGCAACATGGAACTTTTTCGATAATAGCGCTATCACAACTATCACAGCACTTCAAAACCAAAAATGGTAAACACAATATTTGGCAAACAAAATAGTGATGTAGGCGATACGCCGCAAAAGGTCGAGCATTTACATAACAGTGTTGAGCAGATGTTGGAAATCGCTGTCGGAATTAAGATGGAAACAGGCTTTGTGGAGTCGAATGGTGGCGTGGAAACAGCAGGTATGGAGAATCAGTTTAACCAGCTCCAGAATGATGAACAATTCAATCGGGATATTGTCACAGTTCAAGAAGAACGCATCAAACTTCTCGGAATTTTGGAAGCTCAACCTGATGCATAATCGACGTCGCAAAGTGAGCCATTTATTAGTTAACAAGGCCCAAGAGAGTTGCTGTCTATAGTGAGCGAGGATGACGGCGAGTTGCCTTGAGCAATTGTGGCAGCTACGTTTGGACAGGGTAGAGAGATACCACTTGAACAAATGCTGGCCAGATCGATATGAGTTTATTGGAGCGGTCACCTTAGGATACGATGAGGTTCCATCGGATAGATCATTGAAATGTATCTGGAGGAGATACCGGCCTAGATGAGTGAGAATTGCAAATGGTCCACTAGTTGTAATTGTTGGCGATTGGCAATTCATAGAAACCCCATGAATGAAAGGGAAATGTGAGTAACATATTTGCCAAAGTGATTGTAGGAACTGTTGGAAAGAGTAAGAGTGAGCAATAGCCATATGGAGGACGATTGCCTTCAGTACGATACAACCAATATTAACAAAAATAGAAAAGATATAGTGTAGCTTTATCTAATGCCCGCTACACGAATTGCAGCTTAACAGGACCTGTAAAAAAATATCTAACTGTGTAGGAAATTTGTAATTAACTTGTAAAAAATTATTTTACCAGTTTCCTTGGATTTTGCTACAAGTGCTGACTAGGGTCATAAATAAAAGGTATGATCAGCATTTTTATACTAATCAGTGTTATGTGGTACGAACAGTTCCGTATGATAAATTTAATTTTTTCCAGGCAATTATAAAACGTCATAAGTATCAAAAGAATAAATATATGGTGCCATCTTTTGTAATACTTCCGTATTAGAAGAACCAACCTTATATGCATGTTTAGTCGGTACAACAACCAAATTCATTAAATTGTGTTTATGATTAATTTAATTGTAAAATGTGTAAACAATTACGACACTATGCAGGTACAGTCTAAAATACACCATTAAAAAAAGTTTGACCAACTCTAGGATAGAGAGGTGTCATGAGACCTAAAAAACAATTTGAAACCCAATAATTTCTGTTATACTAATTTATTCCGAGTACGAGTAACGATATACAAAAGAGAAATGTTTTACATTCTTAAAGAACACAATATTTTAATGAAATAAAATTATATTTTATAAATCACTGCATTTAAAAGTGCCGAGTGTTGCATATTATTAATTTTAACAAAAATTTAAAAAAAACTAATTATCTTAACAAAAACTATATGTAAATTTATTCAAAGAACCTTTTGAAATGTTCCAAACCAGCTTGATTAATATCATAACCGGGTGCAGTAGCTTTAACTTTATTGAACCACTTAGCAACATTGGCCCACTTGCTCACATCAAATTTAGCCACTTCATAAGTACTGACCGTAGCAGCTAGGGATAAATCAGCAATTGTTAAATGATCACCGGCAGCAAATGTGCTACCCTCTAGGAATATATTAAAGAAATCAAATGCTTCTTCGATTTTTTTGTATTTCTCTGGATCAGCCGGTTGCTTGGCGAAAATAATTGGATAGTAGTAATCAGCAAACCGACCGTACAATGTACCCATATCAAAGTATAAACGTTGATTGACTAGGGCTCGCTTTGCGGCATCTTTGGGATAGAGCGAATCAGTTTTCGCATATTTATCAACTAAATATCCTTGGATGGCACGCGATTCCCATAATACAAAATCACCATCGACCAATGTTGGCACTGTGTGTTGTGGATTAATCTACAAAAAAAAAATATTTGGTTTAGTAAAATAATGTTTGGGTATAAAATTGCTGTATCATGTTATGTTGACCAAATTATTTTGTATATAGAGACAAGAGGACGGTTTTAACCTTGTGTACATAGAAAAATTATTCAGTTGCAGTAAATAATTTTTATGGTTGGTTAATTTACGTGGTATTTTTTTTTTGGAATATTGGCGGTCAACAAAGTCATATTTAAAATAATAATAATCGGTGTTATGTGGTTTAAATCGATTTACCAATATTTGTGTACGCACAATGTACACAAAAATGCGCGGGAAGTGACACAATAAATCTAAATACTTTCAATTTTGTATTTGGTATCACGTTGATCAATATACAACGCCACATTTAGTAAAAACACGTAAGTATTTCCTTAAAAAAAATAATTCACCTTACCTTTTAAGACTGTATAATACCAAATAATTTCTTAACACACATACATCAAGTATATCCAAAAAAAAATGTAATTGTTACTCACTTTAACAAATTCCGGTTTTAAGTGTGCGCCACTCATTAGGTCTAATAGTTTAAGGTTTAAATCGACTCCAACAGCCTTTGCGGTCATTTGTACGGCACGGCATGGCGCTGATCCTGGTACATAATAAAAATCCATTTTACTTGTTGATTGTTTTTTAAGATGTTCCTCTGCAAAGAACCAAAAGTAGGACGGAATCGATAAATATTTGCACGCCGTAAAAAATTTATATTTCAATATGGTGCCAACAATAATTTCTTACTAGTTTCGTTCGCCGGCGTTATTGTTGCACTTTGTGATGATGAGCAACCCATTTTATATAGACTCTAGACTTTTTTATGAAATAATTAATTTAATTGCCTATCAATTGCACAAACAAACAAAAAAGATATATTCCAAGACAATAAAAATAATAATAAATGAACAACAAATAAATTCTTGTTAGTTGAACTGGAACTACCAAAATAATAACAATAATAATGAAAGAAAACGAATAACTTCAAAAATAAAAAACACAAAACCTGTCTACAAAGTAAAAAATTCGAGTCTTAATTTAATTTCTTTCGCATAACCCTATGGTATAAGAAATGAACGAACCGCACCAAAAAAATCATAACAAAACTTCACTGTACGGTAAGAAGTTATACTTCAACACAAAAGACAAAAAAAAAAATTTTTTTTTACAATTTTAATTTCTGGTATGAACATATTTTTCTTAACGTAACCAATAATTTTACTTATGTATACGTAGAAAGTAAGCGAACAACATAAAATATTTTTTTAACCAAAAATAACATAGAATTACGTTCGATATACCTTGAATTTGAAACGCGCGCGGTAGGAAGTGTATGTAGGAAATGTTTTCGGTGGAAATATTTTAAAAATTCGTTTTTGGTTGTGGTACACACAGTAATGGTCGGTGGAATCGTTTCGGTGTATGGTGGTGGGTATAATTATTGGGTTTCATTTCAATAATAATACTAAAGACATAAACTTTCATTTATACATTGAAACGTGTCTTTAATGTATTATTCATGGTCAAGAAAGCTAAGTTATATATGAAGCTCTTTAAAACCCACCATTAGAGCTTAAAGCTCCCCACTTTTACTACACTTTCGTAATATCTCCAAGCATCTCAATATCCCTAAGGACTACTAGTCGTTGGAACAAACATTTTCGCTTTGGTGTTTTTTAAATTACAAATCCACATTAGAATTGCCTACGTGGGAACGCCACGTTTCCGTGGGAATCCTGATTTATCAACTACAGATGAAAATCAAGAAGTTGTTTGCAACCTCCGGTTAATTGACCAGGAAAAATTTCAAACCTCGATCTTAATCATTACCACTATCGTGTAGTGTAGGTAAATACTGTGACCTAGGACATGCTGTATAAGACAGCGGAAAATAAGAGATTACGCTACTCACCACAAATGGCAGTACTATCAATTCTGTGAGGAAATTTTTATTCATTTTCCATTTTATTCAAAAAATAAAACGGAAGCTGGAATAAACGTGGCCATTCCATAATCAATCATTCTGAAATCTTGTTTCTGGATTAAAACATAAATTTTAGATGAAGTTCTGCGGTCTATCCGTCTTATACGATTAAAATTTATTTTAATTATTCTGGAGAGAACTCGGCTAATTCTTATTCATTAATCGTGAAATTTACATCGCAGGTCAACAAGGAAATAAGCATTATTTCTCGTCCACTTCTTTACAAATAAATAAAAAATAGCAAAAAATAAGTGCAGAGTTCCATATGAATTTTGGATTGGAAACTTGCGAATCTAATAAGAAACTTAAAAGAGATTATCGTATAGATAACTCTGTAGACTCAAATAATTGAGTTTCAGGTTATCGCTAATATCTCACAAACTCCCACAAGTAACCAACACGTAGGCAATTTTTTTATAGCTTAGGTCGTTCCCAGACTAAATAGGAAATTTGAGGAAAATTTATCGGCTAAAATTTGCACTATAGATTTTTGATTTTCTGTGGCCATATAAATTCTTTAAAATCTCTAGCCAATGTCTCAAAAATTCCCACAAGTAGCCAATCCTTCCTCCCACTATCCCAAAAAACTCAACAAGTAACCAGTACTTTTGGATGTTTTTCTGGCAGCTAAGATCATACTGATGCTTGGTAAAGTATGTGTTACCTATGGAAGTTTTTGAGATATTCGCCAGAAACCGAAAAGAACTTATAGGGCCGCAGAAAATTATAATAAAAATTCCAACCGATAAATTTTCTCCGAATTTCTTACTCAGTATGACCTGAGCTATCAGAAAGTTTTTGAGATAATGGCCAGAACCGGAAAACAACCTATTTGGCGACAGAAAATTAAAAAATTATAGTGGAAAATTTTAACTGATAAATTTTCCTCAAATTTCACATTTAGTCCCAGAATGACCTAAACCGTAGTCAAAATTAATTTTAATCGTGTAAAATGGACAGATACCAGAACTTCATCTAAAATGTATGTTTCAATTCAAAATAATCTAGAAACCAAATTTCATAAAGATTGGTTATAAAATGGTCAAGTTAAGTCCAGCATGAACAGACATTCCAAACCAAATTGCATCATAATTCGTTCAGTTATGGCGGAGAAAGATCGAACATTGTAAAATTTAAAAATTGCATATACCGAGTTAATTTACTTCGGAGGTCGACCAATTTTTCATTTTAAGGAACACTTAAGATTTTATTCCGCTGGGACGTTTTATCTTGTGAATAAAGAGGAAAAGAGAATAAAAAATTTCCGCACAACAGAAATTACCTAGGTCCCTGTGCTGGGGGTCAAGTCGCGAACCGTGAAATAATGAAAATGCAAAGTTTTTCATTTTCAATCTAGTAGCTCGAATTATTCGCATGGAATTTGAAATTCCACTCTGTGAAACAAAAAAATTCTACTGAAGAACCTACTCGACTGCCAGTGAAATAACTCCTATTGTCAAATTTTCACGGAACGCGTCAGCAATATGCTTAGAATGTCATGTTCACCAGTACACGGATTCAGTTAAATTCAGTATTACTCGAGATAATTTTTCTCAATATTTTCAAAATGACCGTCCACAGAAAAATGGCAATTCACTCAAAACAGCAGTCCATCGAAATCGACAATTCACAAAAAAATTTGTCAAATGTTGAACGATTGTGATAAAAATTTAAGATTGAGCCGCTCGAATACCACGAGTCCAAATTTCTTGAAAATTCATCCTCCGATTGTGCATAGGTTCTGTTTTTTCTCAACACAGGATTTTTTATTGTTAGTTTCGCGAGAAAAGAGGATTTATATGATGCCAATTTAATTCGAATATGAGTTCCGAATGTAGTTCTGAAAATCTTTAAATTGTAATGGCACTAAGCCATTTCTCAACAGAATATGATGTTCTGGAATTTTTAGAAGAGGTTCTAGATTATAGCTATGGTCAACATCTAACAGACTCCAGCATATTGGAGTTCTTAGAAGATTAAGGCCCCAACAATCGAGATAAGGTTTGCTCTAGAATTCTTACGGATTGGCATGACCATTCAGATTGGCCTATTTATTTGAGTCACAATACTGTGACAAAGTTGAGACCACACTAATGAAAATTTTGTCCCAAAAGGACAGTATTTGATCACAGATAGATTTCAGCTTATGTCTAAGCTACTTCCATTACGTTCCATTTCGATCCAACAAAGCAAATTTGCAATACCATTTCCATCCTACATATATACGATCGGTTATGAAATGGAATAGCTCCGACCCAGTGTGTCATTATCCAGAACTTCTTAAAAAAATAATTTGGTAATTTAATTTCCAAATTACATACTCAATTTCATCATGATCGGATACCAAATAGTCTTATTCCGTCTCACTTGGCAATATTTAAGAACTTCTTTCAAAAATCATTCAAAAATTCGTATTCCATTCGATGCACTCATTGTATTATGATCAATTACGAAATCGCCTAGTTCCACTCAATATCACCAGTTCGTCATATTCAAAAACTGTTTACAAAGGTATTATTGGAATCACATTGCAATTGTACAAACCGAATGTAGATGTGATTGGGTCCAAAATCTAGAACATTTTCCACAAATAATTTAAAAATGAATTTTTCACCCTTTACACAAAATTTCATTATTAACGGTCAAGAAATGGTCCACTGCGTCTTAGTTGGCTATAGTATAGAACTTCCTCCAAAAGTCATAGCCATTTTAGAAACTCATTTCTATTATGCATTTTCCAAATTACAGATTTTTTTCCAAAAATCAAAATAAACATCCATTTCCAACCTGTACATTAAATATCAGCATGATCGGTTAATAAATTACCTAGTTCCATCTCAATCGGCCATATTCTAATCAAATCAAGATCGGCCGTAAAATGGCTAAGTTCCAGAAGCTTCATCCAGAACTTATAATCCAATTCGATTTTCACCACAAAAAACTATTTCACCCATGAGGAATGAGATCACCACAATTTACAGAAAAATAGCGATTTACCGAAACTTCGAATTTTTTTTTGTCGAACAATTGATATCCGAAATCGAATTTAAAACAAATCCAAAGAAAGCCCCCTTTTTAAAAATCCAGTTCCATATTTTAGTAAGTATAAGTAAACATTGACGCGTCAATTTTTTTTTAAATATTTCGCAAAAAATTTTAAATTGAAAAGGCCGTTGTTTGGGAGCTACTGCTTCCATATTCTAAGACCTTATTTGTATCGATTACATTTTTTTAACATTTTGAATTGCAGTTTTTGCGATGTATATTGTCGTTTTCGCTAAATTGTTGTTTTCGGTAAATTGTTGTTTTTGGCGAATTGTTTTGGGCGAATTGTCGTTTTCAGAAAAATGGCGTTTTCGGTAAACTATGTAACTGTTTTCCGTTAATCGTGTTTGTCAATGAATTGTAGTTTGCAATGAATTCTCGTTTTCGGCGAATTGTCGTTTTCAGCGAGTTGTCCAGCTACTCATACTAAGTTCGTTTCGTGCCAAATATTTTGTGATTAAAAGTATTTTTGGCATTTATATTGGCATGTTGAACCCCAAAAAAATATTTATTAACTCCAACTTCAATGTATTGCAGTCGAGGTGCAAACATATAGTTATGCACAAGGATTACTAATCTTCTAACCGATAGACAGGATTATTTAGTCACTGATGTTTGTCACTGCATATGTCGATAAAATGGTAAAACTATTTCTGTTATTATGCCAACCCGTCACTTCAAGTGAGGAAAACAGGTTCCATATAAAATATCGTCACTTGAAAAGACTAGCGGAATCGACGTTATAATCCAACTAAAAATTTTATAACTAAAATACAAAATTAAACTCAGTCAGTCTCATAAGCCAAAAATGTTTCGACGAATTTCCTCTTTTTTGAGAGCCCTCTAAATAAAACCCTATATATGTTACTTTGTATCAGATACATACCCGAAAAAAACCCTAATCACATTTTTTTCACTGATGCTAGGTTTTGCAAAATTATTTAGCTTCGAATTAGTTAAAGGAGTTTTAGTTTCATAACATTAGAAAATTGTAAAAAATCAAACCAGTGAACCCTTCGTTTCAGTTTTTACAAAAGTTTCGAAACAGAAAAAGTTTAAAAATTTACCCTACGCGAACTGGAACCTAATTTTTCTTAAGTTTTCTTAGTTATTAAGAAATAGGAACCAACCAATCTTTAAGAAAACCGTTCGAAACCAAAAAGTTTTAACCGTAAGTACCGCGCTTCACCGAAAAGCCCCCAAATAAATTTTTCAGAAATTCGGGCTCGCTCATTGCATTCAAATCTGCCACAGTTACGGTTGAAAAATTATATTCATTGATCAGCTTCGTCCTGTCACCAATGTTTGAAAGCTAATATTCATCCCATTTTATTTCAAAATCGTTTAAGCCAGAGCAGAGTATAAAATTAAATTTGGACTGCAGGATCTTTAAACGTATTCTCCCGGAAGGAGGATTTATTAAAATTATTTTTAGCACTCGATATCTTCTATTTTTATCAAAACCATTCGAATCGAGAATTAATGAAATGGAATCTAATCCACACACACACACCAATTGAAGTATTTACCATAATTGTCAAAAAAATTAAGTATGTGAATCGGAGTCTGTCAGGGGAGGAATTTTTTTTAAATCAAAATCGATCGAACTGCAAAGAGTTGTAAAAAAGACCCGTACCGGAATACCCCCAAAAAAAAGTTTACACAATCCTGGCACTTGTAAACCCTCAGCAATTTTCCTCAATATTACTCAAGCCGTTTCCGAAATTTGTAGTTACAGGTAACCCTCCTACTACACGGTATATTGCGACATGGTTTCGCTATAACACGATTAAAAATTGCGGAAAACCTCCTATACTACGGTATCTGACAACACCGGTTTACCATAAAATTACATATCTCTATATTATCTGCTATTGAGTGAATCGTACCAGCATTTGGATTGAAGACTACCTTAAATACAATATGTTGTTGTAAATACGATATTTTCTAGCAAGTCAAGGTTTGTTCAAAGAGCATTTTTCACTTCATAACATAAAAATTCAAATAGAAATTGCATTGCCAGATTCGCGGCGAATCAAGATTTTATTGCTGATGAAACCTGGCCTTACTGGAAAAAAATGTCCAACCAAATATTTATATCAAAAAATGAAAAAACTGCACCCGGAATTAAGATAACAAAAGATCGTTTAACGTTTCTTTTGAGCAGCAATACTTCGAAAGATGTTTAACAAAACCCATGCTAATTTATAGATCTTTGAATCGCCGTGCACTAAAAGGCGTAAAAACACAGTACCGATATATTGGACAGCTAATTAGTGATTCCAAAAATGGAAACTTTTTAAAGCAGAAAAATTTATTTTTCAAAGCGCTATTACTAATAGATAGTGCGCCAGGTCATCCACAAAACTTAAGTTATCCTAACAATCAAATAATGTTTCTACCTCCTGACACGGCTTCATTGCTCCAGCCATTTTGATAGCCAATAGATTTAGACATAAATGACCCAACATCTATTGATGTAACTGAATCTTGGAAGCATTTTTCAATTAAGCAGTCTATCGAAATCCTATCCGTTAAAAAAACCTGAAAATTACAACATTAAATGCATGTTGGAAAAATTTCTGGCCAGCATCAGTTGAAATAGGGAACGTGCAAGAATCAGCAGGAAATTAAATTGATTGAGTGTTAAAACTTGCTAGATCGATCGGAGGAGAAAGTTGTCTGGATATGGCTAATGAGGACATTCAAGATTTATCAGAGGTAAAGGAAGTCGAAGTAGCAGATTTGGTAGAAATGGGATCCCAAACCCATGTAAATCAAATCGATTTTAGCACTGAAGAAGATAGTGGTAGTAGCCGAAAAAATTGAAATCATTTTTCTTAAATGCAGACCGTTCCGCCGAGAGAAGTGCATATCATGAAATTTACAACAGATTTTTTAAAGATTGTAAAAGGTGCCTAAAACCTAATCGTTCAACCAAATAAACTTTCTTGTTTAATGGTATTGAGTAGTGATAATGAAGAGAATTATTAATATGTTTTATGTGCATTTTTTTCGAAAAATCTAGTTCCTTATATGAAATTTTAAAAAAAATTAGTTTAGTAGATTTTGGAACCTAACCTCCTCTTTTTTTCTATAGCTTCTAATCTCTTATAATGCAGTTTAACATAACACGCCATATTATGGAAACCTATCTACTGTGTTATGGGAGGGTTACCTGTACAAAGATTAAAACATAAATTAATAAAATCATTACATGAAATTGTTGGATGATATAACTGTAATTACGAGACATGACTTACGAGATGACGCTAATTCTGTCACCCAACCGCAATCAAAAAATTGTTTACACATCGAATCACTGTACCAGAAGGTGTCGTAAAAATACAACTAACTTAAGGATTAACCATTTCTACAGACACAAAACTATTCTCTCTAATAAAGCAGCTCAACTGATCCAATATGAAAAGTTTGTATAAAACGACGACCCACTATTGTGGTGCGATACAATTCTAAGTCACTATGAAAGTAAAAAACTCTGTAGCACGCGGGAAGTATATAAAGAGTTAACAATGCATTCGTGTAAGACTTTGGTATAATCGCACAAATAATTGTTCATGCTAATAAGACTTGAATATAACTCTTAAACTTCTCTAAACCGGAACCTCGTAATAAACGGAAATTGTGTGAATTTCCGTTTATTACGATTTTCCGGTTTAGAGAAGTTTAAGAGTTATATTTAAGACTTATTAGCATGAAAAATTATTTGTGCGATTATACGACTGACAAGCGAACTACCTTGCGGGGCTTATGTATTTAATAATTACGGCATATTATGGATAAAATTAACGAATTTTTATTTTTTAATACGAAAGCCCAATAGATTAAAAATCACTTTGAATAAATCTAAATATTCTATTACCACTAGACAACATCCGAACCAATCAATCGGGATAGAACATTAAATTTCAAAACCAACTCGATCTAATATGGCTTAACGAAATGCTAATTTTCAAGGTCCAAAACTCAGTATCAATGTTTTATCTTACGAACACGAGATTTTTTATAAAATTATTCAAATCATTGTATGTTTTGTAACCATTCGTAAAATGTATAAAACACATCCGAACGGCATTCACAACTAAAATTACTACATTCCACGGAAATACAAAACCAAAGTGAAAGTTAAGTCAACGCCTATCTGAAATACAGCTAGTTCGATATACCGATTTTATTGTAACAAAGGTGGGCGCGCACGCTAAAACTTTCTTTTCATGTACTAAACCACGTCAGATTTTTTTTTTATATAAAAACTGGTTTCGATTCAACGGGGCAATGTAACGCGACATTGCCACGAGATTTTTTTACACAAACACAATAAATATGATTAATTATGTTTACAGATAAATACACACACACACACTGCAGTAGCGCATAGAATCACACAATTTAAAAATAAACACAATTCAACTGAATTTAATAATAAACTAAACAAATACAAAATTTATTTTGTATTTTAAAATAGATTTTTGTTTTGTTGTATAAATAAATAAAAAAAATAGGAGGGACACACCGTTACATAAAATTATAATTATAATTATTATTGTTATTATTACGACAATATTTTGTGCAATTATTTATTTTGAAAACATGAAACGAATATTAATTTCATATTTAATTAATTATATTTGTATACGCACGATTATTTTATGAAATTATTATTGTGCACCATAAATAAAATAAATATTATAATTATTAAAAATAATTATTTGTATTAAATAAATATTAGAGGGATGCTTACCAGAAATTTAATCTAACTTTTACAATTATTGCACACAATAAAATTGACACACGGTTTTGTTAATCGCAACCGGCTGATTGTTTGTAACTAAATAATTTTTATTTAGATGCCGGCAATTTATATAAAATTATATAAATATTCTGTAAATGTATATAAAAAATATTATGTTTATCCGTGTATGTATTGTTCTTGCTTTTATTTGTGTGGTTCGGTTGTTTTTTGTTTAATTGAGAATTACTTTTTTTAGAGCTTGACGTGTTAACACTGTGATGGCAAATGAATTAAACGCGGTTCTAAGTAGTTTGGGTATAATGGGGTAAGGTATATGAGTTATTAGTTTATAATCTACTTTAAACGATAACGTAAAGTTTTTGAACTAAAGGGTGTCCCAATACGAAGTTCAGATAAAAAATTGATTTCATTTGGGAGTACGCAATCGGTCGGCCCAATTTCTGAGCACATTTTGGATTGTGTGCGGATCTATTTCGGCAATGGTTGCTTCAATATTGGCTTTCAAACGCTCAATTGCTTGTGGATTGTCCATATAACACTTGTCCTTCACGGCACCCCACAAATAAATATCCAAAGGCGTCAAATCACAGCTCCTTGCCGGCCAATTCACGTGACCATTTCGACTGATAATGCGGCCATCGAATTTTAGACGCAGTTTCGCTCTTGTAACGCCCAATGTGTGGCATGCCGTGCCATCAAGATATGGCCACAAAAAAAATGTTATCATGTGGCGGTAGTTGATTGAAATACGGGCCACAAACCAAGATCTTTACGCAGAATTCGTTGCATGGAAGACCGGCTGATGTTTATTTCCGATGCACGATGACGAATTGATGTTCTCGGCCGTTGGCGCACATTTGCGGCCACCGCGACGATGTTTTCGGCTGAACGAACACGACAAGCACGGGTACTCATAGGATTGTCGACTGCGTAGCCCGTGTGAGTCCCGTGCTTTGACCAAATTATGTACGACATTTTCTTGCGATTTCGAACCAATTGTCTTTGTTGTGGAAGTAAGTTTCCAACATTTCCCAATTTTGTCGAAGCGTTAAGCGAGTAATTTCGTCAACTAGAAATAATATAATGAGTTTCTGTCAAAGAAAGAGTGACATTAGTGTTTCCAGAGCCAAAATAACCGATATATCAAATCTGAACCGGTTATAGTGCCACCCCCTGTGGATTTATAATTATTTCTAATTTTTCCAAAGTGGACCACGTGTTCCAATTATAAAAAATATTATACAACAAATTGCATTTTCATGAAATAGTGTAAACGCAGATATAGTCGTCTTCATAGAGTAACGCATAGAGTTACGCAACTTGGTGTCAGTGTTGTGCAATTACGTGTAAAAAATATTTGTTTATTTGCTTGCACGGGATTGACAGCCTCCACGAAATATTCATAAATGGGCTACGGGCATACTCTGGGCAATGTTCTGGATAACGAACGGTTATGGTACCCAATCCCATTGTATTAGACCTCTGTGAATTTTGCCCGAAAAAAAATCCCGAAAAATTATAGTTTATATTTAGTCTATATTTTCAGGACAGCAAATTAGAAAAAAATTGTTTGTAAGAAAATATAAATTTATTATTCAATTTTATAGAAAATAAAAATTCACGTAAGTACTAAAACGAAAACCTAATTTAATTAAAAGCTTTGTAAACATAAACAAGAATTAAAAAACAAAAATGTATTCATTTGCAGTAAATAAGGATTTCAATCAATTAATATACAGGCAAAGTAGCACTCAATTCTCTTAGCCATTTTTCAGACATAGTGATCTGAAGTTGACCTAGATATCTATTAATGAGCACGGCTTTAAGCGCTTTTCGTAGATAATAAAACATACTGTTAAAGTTAGCCGAAAGATACCAGGAGAAAGGTAATGCAGATAGTGTCTTTGCTATCCCAGCCGAAAAAATATTTTATAGCCGAAAGATATATTACCTATAATAAACTTAGTTCTATTATCATTTCCAAATAACCAGAATACAGCAAAAAAAATTCTGGAAATATAAATTACAAAAAATATACATACGTTCTGTAAACGTTCCTCTATCACCTTATGTAACCCACTAGTCCGGCCAGAGAATAATTTCTGAGTTCAATGGACTATATCTCGAATACTAAATTCCGAAAAAATTATCCCAGAAACGTCAAACGTTCCTCTATCACCTTATGTTACCCACTGGTCCGGCCAGCGAATAACTCCTGAGTCCAGTGGGTTACATAAGGTGATAGAGGAACGTTAAACGTATTTCAAATACTTAATAAACACATTAAAACACTTGTTTATTATTTCGCACAAAAACTTTTTTTTTTTTTTCCAAAAATGTTTAAAAAATTACTCGATTAATTTCGACTTGTTAGGTCATCATCAGGAGTATCTACTGATTGGTAAAAATAAAAATTTAGTTATATATAGTAGAAATAAGCAAAATAAAATCAAAGAAGGAGGGACAAAAAATAGGCAATAAAAATTAATCTATTGATCGTTCCAACCATCTGTTGTTTACACGGAAAAATTACAAATAAAAAAGGGGAGGGGTGCAATAGCAGGTAAGCGATTAGTTATCGGTTGAGTAACAATCGGTTGAGTCTTCTTCTGCTGCTTCTCTCGCTCTTGCTTCTCCTAATACTAACCTCAAAGTGATTAGTGCGATAAGAAAAAGCTACGTGATCATGACCTGATAGCATGTAAAGCGGATAAAGGCAATACAATTACCGTGCTCGAAAAAGTCGATTACTGTAATAAAATTTCTAATTTTATTACAGAAAGCAAAGCAATAGTCCTTGGTAGGGATTCAACTAGGTCTTTCAAGACTTCTGTCAGTAAGTGTATCAACCAATGCCAACAGTTGTTTAATGGAACTGGTTGGAAGTACTCTATCATGAATCCATCTGCTCCGATTCTTTACGGTTTACCAAAAATCCATAAGGCGGGCATCCCGATTAGACCAATAGTTGCGTATTGCAATGCTCCTGCCTACAAGCTATGTAAGGGTTTCATAAACTTTTTCAATGATCATACTAATTTCTTTTGGGCTTACTCGGTTAAGAACTCGGTAGAACTGATTAGCAAAATTCAAGACGTCGACATTCCACTACATTCAAAACTAGTTTCGTTTGACGTTGTCAGTCTTTTCACTTCAATTCCAATTAAAACTTTATCTCAAATAGTTTGTAATTACTTAGATAGGGATGTTGTAGATGAGGGCCTACGTCGTGAACTGAAGTTGGTCTTTGAGACTTGTATTAAACAAAACTATTTCTGCGTTGATAATACATATTTCAAATTCGCTGATGGTCTACCCATGGGCTCCCCTCTGTCACCTTTGTTAGCTGAAATTTTCATGAATTTCTTCGAACAAACGATTTTATCAAACAACAATCCTTATTTTCGTCATATAATCGTTTGGTATAGATATGTTGATGACATACTATGTCTATGGAATGGAACTGATAGACTGTTAAACTCATTCCTTACTTGGTTAAATTCTCAGTATCCCACCATTGATTTTACGTTGGAAAGGGAAGAAAATAAATGTATTAATTTTCTAGATATAACAATAACCAGGATTAATTCTTCCTTAGACTTCAAAATTTATCGGAAACCTACGTATACAGACGCTATTATCCCTAGTTCTTCAAACCATCCCCATAATATTAAAATGTCAGCTTTCCACTCACTTATAGATAGACTAATAAACATCCCTTTGACAAATTCAAATTACGACATAGAGCTTAATATAATTCTACAAATAGCAACGAATAACGGATATGCAACTAAGACTATATTAAAGTTATTAAATAAAAAGCTAAAGCGGAAAGCTCTAACGGGTATTTATCCACCGGATAATCCAACGCAGGAAAATTGGCGTCGCTTAGAGTATATCGGAAAAACTAGCCAACGGATTAGCAACATCGTGTCCGATTATACCAATATTAGTTTTGCTTTTCATAATAATAACACAATAAAGAAAATGGTTTTTAACAATAAACCTAGAGTTGATCGCCTTTCCAAGTCTGGTGTTTATAGGATTAATTGCAATGATTGTAGTTTCTCATATATTGGACAGACTGGGCGCAATTTTGGAGTTAGAGCTAAAGAACATTTATCTGGTTGCAATCAATCAACGTTCCACAATCATTTAACTTTAGAAAATCATACAGCTAGCTTAAACAATTTAGACATATTACATATACAACCTAAAAGCAGACGTTTAGATAACTTAGAATCTTACAAAATTCGAAAATCCATATTCCTTAACCAAGATATCCTTAACGAACAGAGAGAAATACGTTTCTCACCAATTACAGATCCCGCCCTGTTTTATTCTCACGCTCTTAATAATATGACTAATACGTCGGGTAATTAAATGCACTTCAATATACCTTGAATTTTGTTACTCAACCGATAACTAATCGCTTACCTGCTATTGCACCCCTCCCCTTTTTTATTTGTAATTTTTCCGTGTAAACAACAGATGGTTGGAACGATCAATAGATTAATTTTTATTGCCTATTTTTTGTCCCTCCTTCTTTGATTTTATTTTGCTTATTTCTACTATATATAACTAAATTTTTATTTTTACCAATCAGTAGATACTCCTGATGATGACCTAACAAGTCGAAATTAATCGAGTCATTTTTTAAACATTTTTGGAAAAAAAAAATTTTTGTGCGAAATAATAAACAAGTGTTTTAATGTGTTTATTAAGTATTTGAAATACGTTAAACGTTCCTCTATCACCTTATGTAACCCACTGGACTCAGGAGTTATTCGCTGGCCGGACCAGTGAGTAGCATAAGGTGATAGAGGAACGTTTAACGAATTTGGGATAATTTTTTGAGAATTTTTGTATGTTTAGTATTCGAGATATAGTCCATTGAATTCAGTATCTAATGGCTATAGTAGGATCGATGGGAAAGTTGGTAACATAGAAAATACAGAACGTTTGAATTATTTTGTTCGATACTTTTTAAATTTATTGTATTAACATTTCATAAGATTTGATCCACATTTGTAAAATTATTTATTTCCAGACCGATTTTGGCTGTATTCTGGTTATTTGGAGGTGATAGTAGAACTAGATATATCAAGTAATATTTCTAGCGGCTATAAAATATTTTTTCGCCTGGTATAGCAAAGACACAATCTGCATTATCATCTTTCGGCTGGAAACTTTCGGCTAGCTTTAATAGGGTTAATAAAACCGCCTTTGAAATAGCGAAGTGAGGCAAAAATTGAAAAACTGAAGTCGACCTAAGTGTTTCAAGAAGTGCATAAAGCCGTGCTCGTTAATTAATATCTAGGTCGACTTCAGCGCACTATCTCTAACAAACAGATAATCAAATTATTTTCTTACTTTGCTATTTCAAAGGTAGTTTCATTATCTTAGCTTCCCATCTACCGATAGAAATTAACTCACGATCGGTGCCATATGCAAACAAAGCTAAATATCTTGGAATGACTCTCGATGCCAAGCTCAAGTGGAGAGAGCATATCAAAAAGAAAAAGAAGAACTTAATATTAAGTTCAGAAAAATGTACTGGCTCATAGGTAGGGGCTCCGAGCTTACAATACACAACAAGCTGCTGCTACATCGGCAAATACTGAAGCCGATATGGTCCTACGGTATTCAACTCTGGATATGTACTAAGCAAACAAACGCCAAAATGATACAGACAAGATTAGATTATCCGTAGCATCGTCACAGGGACATACAGATGGCATACATCAGAGACAAAATAAAAAAACATGCCGCCAAACACGAAATAAGGGTCCAGGATTATGGAAACCCCTATATTCGCCATATGATAGATAGCCCTGTCGTTGAAAGAAGACTTCAAAGCACGAGGCCACTTGACCTAGTAAACATACCAAATTAAAATTAGTATTTTAAACAGGTTTAAATAATTTTGGGACTAACCATTGGGTTTCACCCCAACAAGCCAAAATTGTTTAAGAACTGTAAAATTTGAAAGACTGCTGATGAAATGCTAGATCAGGACTGTCTCAGTTTTAATTAATAAAGGAAAAAAAATTTACAAAAATACATTATTGTCTCTATCTATTGCAATTTTTAAATTAATATATTACAGATTTTTTTCTGGACCTTTTAATGGCGCTTTTTAATTTTGATTTGTATCGTGTTTTGTCGATAAAAATCGTTCGACATTCGAAATTTTGCCAGATAGACGTCACCTATCTGACTATGTCAATTCGATGGTCCATGACCATAGATGGATTTTAATTGTAGGTTTGAGGTGGATCTGACGAGGTTATAGGGGTGAAATTTTGATTTTCTCCCTTCTTCTGTCTATAAAATCGTCCATCATTCGGGATTTGGGAAGAAAGACCGCAATCTGACTATGCCGATTCGATAGTCCATGACAATAGCAAGATTTTGATTAGATTTGAGAAATTTCGTGAAATTTTGATTTTCGCCGTGTTGGCCTGATAGACACCCATCTGGCTATATGTTAATTCAATGGCCCATGGCAATAGGTAGATTTGGGATGAGTATGATGAGGTGATAGGGATATAATTTTGATTTTCCCCATCTCATCTCCTGTCGATTAAACCGCACATCAGTCGAGATTTGGCCAATTAGACACCAATCTGACTATGCCAATTCGATAGCCCATGACCATAGGTAGATTTTGATTATAGGTTTGGGGTGGGTCTGATGATTATAGAGGTGAAATTTGATCTCCCCATGTTTTTTCGATAAAATCGTTCGTCATTCGAGATTTTGCCAGATAGACACCAATCTGATGTTAATTCGATGACCCATGACTCCACACCCATAGGGGCGAAATTTTAATTTTCCTCTTCTTTTGTCTAAAAACGTCCGCTTCATTCGAGATTTGGCTAAATAAACACCAATCTGACTATGTCAGTCCCATCGCACATGGCAATAGGTAGATTTTATTATATAGGTTTGGGGTGGGTCTGATGAGGTTATAGGAGTGAGTTTTTATTTTCCCCTTATTCTATCGATAAAGTCTTCTATCATTCGAGATTTTACCAGATAAACACCAATCTGGTGTTCAAAACGATACGTAAAAATTTTAATACCAGGTTTGGGGTGGGTCTGGTAGTGTTACAGAGAGGCATTTTTATTTACTGTTGGAAAATTTATGAATCATTTGTTACTATTAAGTCTGTGTTACCGGTATTTTGTGGTTGAATATTGAAACAAATCTTCTATATCGACACAATCTGCATTTTTGACATTTTACGGTTGACTGTGTGTACACGACATCGGAAATAAAAAGTATCACACTCGCTCCTGCAGTCAAAACCAATCAAGTTATGTAAAAGTGTAATTCACTTGATATTTGGATAAGGTCGAAGGCCTTGGCAGATCCATCTATGATTCAAAAGATGAAATATATAGTTAATAGCTCAGGTAATCACCTTAGGCGACAATAAAAATTCGCAGGGACTCAGGAAGCTTATACAAATTTGATTGGATTTCGGGAAGCACCAAATAATTATTACGTGGACGGTGGAATAGTTTATTTTAGTGTCGAAAATTTGTATCTGAATTCATCAGATAGATTATGTCGCATGGTTGCTGATGTTAGAATAACACTGGATAATCTTTATGTGTTTACAGTTTTACACTAAATATATTCATTCGAAAAATTCGAAAAACCCAGATTTACGAGTATTGGTATGCAAAGCAAATTAGAAACACAAAAAATTGTTTTAGCCAGCAATAAAAATAAAATCAAAATTTCAATAGATGTAGTTGCATGTAATGCAACTTTACTAATTTAAATATTTTCATGCAGATGTCGCTAATTAATAACATTTTATACATTTGTTACGCCATAAAGAATTTCGTGTAATTAATACAATTATTTACGTGTAAACAATAGCGTAATTAATGTAACGTAATTAATCTGCACAACACAGGTTGGTGTGACCGGACGTCAGAGACCAAATGATAAAAATCATTCGTTAAGTTTTAAAACTATTTAATCTAACACATAACCACACTTTTCATTGGGTGCTAAAATACCTCCTATTTACCTCATAATTTTTGTAATGCTACATATGTAAAATCAAACCTAACAATATTACAGAGCTCACAATAGAGAAATCTCGCACAATGAAAAAAAATTAATATAAAAAATTTTAAATTGAAACCACCTGTCTTTAATTGAGATTAGTGCACTTACCATGGGTCGAAGCTAGTCCACTAATTCTAAACAATATATTGATTACGAATTAATTGGAGTCTGTTCCGCTCGCCCGTAATGAAATCACCAGGTCCCACCATCTTTGGTGTTGATGTTGAGGTCGATGGCAACTAATGGCCGCGCAAAGCAAAGTATTTTTTCCTCTTGGGGTTCAATATCGTGAAAAACGGTTTCTTTGCTGCCTTTGCAGCAGTTGCTCGCAAGAAAGAAATCGCCTTTCCACGTCTCTTGGCTTCAATTCATAAGGGACCCAATTGCCTTGCTTTTAACTCATGCTCATAGATTTCAATCGTACGGAAACTGTAAGTTGGGTCATCCCCAATATATCAGCAAGCTTCCCTTGCGTTCATCATTAGTTATCACAAATTTTGACATATTCAACACCGTAAAAAACACGTTTTTTATGAAACTGAAAACAATGCAAACTGAATGTTAACGGCAGATGTCTAATCTGTCTGAAACAACGGAAATCCGCTGTCACTATAAATAATTTATTATAGTCAGAGCCACCTTTTGAAAACGGACCGAATTTGTATTACCAATAATTTAAAACTAACAGAACCCAAACCAAAAATCGGATCCCAAACTAATCAAATGCACCATTAAAAAATTTTAGAGATTCGTATCTCTAACTCAACTCACCTCGTATCTCCATTAATAAAATGGCCTACAGCTGGGTCAAAAAGAGTGGAGCCCAAAATATTATAATGCTGCATTTGATCAGGCCCATAATACGCCTAAAATTATTTGTATAAAGTTGATCTTGTTGTATATTCTAATTTCGGTTTTGGTCCGATTTTCGATTTGGGTTCTGCGATAGCGTTAAATTAAATACCTGAAGTTTGGCCAAGAACGAGTGGAGCCCAAAATTGTTTACTGTTTAATTGTGTAATTTAAATAAGCCTAAAATTATTGATGCGTTAATGGATCTTGGTTTGCGTTCTTATTTCGATTTTGAACCGATTTTTGATTTGGATTCTGCTAGTTTTCCAGTGATAACGCCTAACGCTTTGTCTATAACAGGGAGAATAAAAAATGTTTAATGGAGAATTTAATTATCCATACTATCTTGAAATGTTCTGTTAGCTTAATGGTCGATGTTACACGTTTAATAATTTATTACATGAGACCGCCCGCAAATATTGGGTCAAATGATAGTCCATGGAGAGTCTCCTTATGGAGAGCAGGTCAACATTATTTTTTTTTTTTATTTAAAGAAATCTATTCTGTGTCGTCGACGATGTTGAAAGATTTAGACGACCTATTTTCTCCATAATTTGTGGAATGGTGTTCTAGTGCTAAAAACTCATTGTTCCGAAATCTTCTGCAAGGCACATGAATTGATATGTTTTCCAAAATATATGCTGAATCAATGTGACCAAGCAAAACGTTACCAATGAAAGCCGCATCTAAGAGAAGTCGTCGTGCATCTTGTTGAGTATGGAGATAATCGAGCCACATTTTCATGGAATGGTAAATTGTGGTCGTAATTCCAGTCACTTTTCTTTAACAAGAAAATCTGAAATCCGTTCTTTTATTGTGTATAGTATAGTATGGATTTCAGACCGGTACAGCGTATTCCAGTTGAGATCGAACGTAAGCGAAATAAAGTGAACATATGGTTTGAATACTTTAAATTCATCTGTCCATCTTTTAACAAATCCAAACATGGCATTAGCTCTCGCAATACAATTTTCAATATGCCTATTGCAACTGGCATTTTCGACAAATGTAACACCTAGATCTATGATCTCATTGACTGTTTGCAATACCTCGTTGCTGACTTTGTAGGAAGTAATTAGCGGATTCAGGTGTGTAATGGATTTAAAGGTCGATTTGCCAAAATTAAAAATGTATTATACCCAGACTGCCATAGGTCAACCTTATTCAGGTGTGTAATAGATTACCTCTGTGTCAGGGTATACGGAATTGGCTTCAAACGGTAAAGGCCTTAAATATGTAACTTAAAGGTCAGTTTTACCACGTATAATAATTTAGTACACCAGGCCACCACCAGTATTTGGTCAAATGTTACTTCATGGGCCGGATGCAGGGCAAGTCAACCTGACCAAGGTGGGTAATTAAAACACATATTGTGTTTGAGAAGGATAATTTTGCGTAATATGACTCAATAATTTATTACACACTTGAATAAGGTAAACATGCTCTCTACAAGGCCGCCAGAGTAAAATTTTATCCAATATCAGTATGAGTATTTTGTTGGAAAACCGTGACTTGAGCGCTGGAAGTTTTGATGTTGTTTCATAAGCGCACTAGATGTAAATAAAGAATTATCCAATAAGAGTTTCCTAATTTTCGATAGGGATTGCGGCCATATTGAATTTTTTTTTGACAGCTGTCATTGTCATTCCTGCTCAGTGGGATTAGACATTTTGCAAAATGGCTCCATTTTACACATTTTTCATTAAACATAATTTAATGAACAAATTATCTCAAGAAATGAACCGGAGAATTGGCCTCTAGATCTTACGACTTCATGGTGTGCGATTTGTTCATATTTGAAGTCACTGATGTATGCTAATAAACCGACATCAATTGACCAATTTCCACCAAACCCTTTATGAAATTTTATTACTATTTACATCTTGTAAGCGTATAGGTTGTGATTTTTTTGCAATTCATCAATCCCATTGTGTTTTCCAGAAATATCAATCAAATTTCGATTTCCATTGCTATGAAAAAATTCTATTTATAAAGGAAATCTGGGAAATTTTTGAACATTTCACAACTATTACGACACTCTCAAACTACTAAATAAATTTAGGCCCGTATTTTTAAACGCGGATAAATCGTCGGATTAATCCGTGGATTTCGGAAATCCACGGTTTTAGCCTAGGCTACTTTTGGTAATTTTGAACGTGGATAAATCCATTGATTATTTTTGTGGTATTTTTGAACGAAGCTAAAATCTTGGATTTTCGACATCGGTTTTCGAATTAAAACTGCTTGCTGGGACACTTTTCAATTTTTTTTGGTACTTCCCTAGTAATATTTTTAATAAACAATTTTGTTTAATCTTTTATGACAAGAAAATGGAAAGCGAGCGTAACACGTAAGTTTTATATACGCACATTTAAATGTTATTATTTTATCATTTTATGATTATTGTTATTCCAGGTCTAAAAATATAAATCAAAAGGACAGGCTGCTTTTAGTTGAATTGGTGGAGAAAAATGAACATATTATAGAATACAAATTGACCGATACAATTTCGAATAAGAAAAAATTGGAAACTTGGGATTCAATTCGAAAGGCATACAATTCACGGCGCATTGGATCCGAGAAAAGCACGCAACAACTAAAAGTGGCCTACAAGAATATAAAGGGAAAGGTTAGGAAAGATGTGGCAAGCGAACGCTTAGATATTTTTAAAACGGGAGGCGGTACTTTATCTAAAACTATAGAAGAAGATCCAATATTCAGTATTGTGGGAAAAAGTATTACGCCAAACCCAAATCTCTATGACTCCAGCGCGGATATTTTTGGCGATAAGGTTAATTATTTATATATCAAATTCAATTTTATTAAATTATAATTATTCATATTAAGGCCCGTATTTTTAAACGTGGATAGAAAATCGTTATTTATCGATGTTTCTAGGAAGAAGTAGAATACGTTAACTACGAATATTTATCCGATGAAAATCTGTTAAATAACAATGAAGCATTTCTTCATACAGAAATGACAATGACTGAGCCAACTTCAGCCTCATCTACGGCTAGTACAACCTGCACAATTCACAACAATAAGTTACCACAAACGCGAAAACGCCCTATACCTCGAAAGCCCATAGAGTCCGAGGGCGAAAAGAAATTGACAGAGGCTCAAATAGAAGCGCTTCAGTCTCGCACCAAACTCAATGAAATTAAAATTGAATACTATAAAAAAAGATGCAAAACCTCTAATTATATACATTCTCGTATGTATACAATTAAAACTTCTCTATTAAATTAATTTATTTGAAATAAAGAAATGATTTATTTAATTTAATTGAAGGCATTATCGAGAAATACGACAAAATTTCTTCTTGTAGCTCGGTAGGTCCTTTTCAATTTTGTGCCAAATTTCGACATATTTCTTCTCTTACATCGAAATTGGCTTGAGCTTCGCATTCATTTGGGTTGTCATTCCGTACTTCTGGTGGAATATTGACAATTATGTCTTCATCGACGGGAGCATTTTCCTCTTTTATTGCGATAGCAATATTGTGAAGACCTGCCGTTGCCACAATTATCGTTAAAGTATTTTGGAGCTTTAGTTGTGATTCTTTGAAAAACGAATAAATAAAATATAAATACTAGAGTAAGTGATAAATAACAAAAAGCAGTACTTATTGCCAGAACCAGAAACCTTCTCTTCCACTGCCCAAAAGTTCTTTCAATTACTGCTCTGGTTGATGTAACCGCTCGATTGTATCTTTCCTGTAAAGAATTTCTTGGAATTCTGTAAGGTGTTATTAAATAACTTTTGCATCCATAGCCGGAATCACCAATGAGCAGAATATTGCCAAATTCATTCTCCTCAAATCGAGCCTTAATTTGGGAAAAATTAAAAATGGTTTGATCATGTGATGATCCAAACCACCTATACAAGGAAACGCAAAAATATTTTAGCCACTTGATTTTAATAAAATATATTTAAAAAATTACCTTGCAACAATGTCTATAAATTTACCATCAGCATCACATATCGCTTGTGTGTTAATGGAAAAGTATCCTTTACGATTGCGATACAGTTCTGCCTCATCACCTCCAGGGGATTTCATTGGTATATGAGTACCATCAATGCAACCAATACAGCGAGGTATTCCAGCTTTATTATAAAAATCTTGCTGGGTTTTATTAAGTTCGTCGCCCACAGGCATTTTTATAAAATCGTTGGCTTTCCTGGCAATAGCTCTGGATACTTTGTGAATTATGTTGCCGGCCGTACTCTGTCTTATTCCTATTAAATCCCCGATCACCACTTGAAATGACCCCGTCGCAAAATACCTCAAACAAACTAAAATTTGTTGTATTGTGGTTAAAGGGTACCCGCGAAAGTCAAGTGGTTCAATGTCATTTTTCATAATGTTTTCTAAATAATGAACCCCTTCTTTAGAAAATCGAAATCGCATTTTAAATTCTTCATCGTTATAATAATCCATATCGATTCTTTTATGGCATATTTTTGGTCGCTTTATTCGTCGACTTATTATAATTTCGTAATCTGAATCATTAGATTCTGACTCTGACGAAGATGAATTACAGAAATTTTCCATATCTGTTTATCACAACACAATTGAAATAAATTTTCACACGACTGATTGACACAACGATTGACGTTTTCTATTTCCGAATTTTCGAAAATAATGTAGCCACTGTTTTAGCCACCGATATCCATGTATAAATCTGTGGATACAATTTTAATCCTGGATTGAATCAGTGGATTTATCCACGTTTAAAAATATGAATGGGAGGATAAATCCGCCGATTAATCTCTATCCACGTTTAAAAATACGGGCCTAAGGCCCGTAAGTTGATGGAGTGTAGTGTTTGATAGAGCTAACCGAGAAACATAGTGGAATGCTTGAGATCCCGGTAAAATCTTAGGCTGAGTTTTGCATTTTTATGTGAGATGACTATCACTAACATTCGTGAAATTTTTCACAAATCTTTCCTCACTTAGGATTGGTTTAGCAAATATTTTACGCGTATCTTTTATTGTGGTTTTCCTTCTACAGGGTGGCTGAGACCAAGTGTTACCAAATGAAAACGCTGTAATCTTTTTAATTTTGATTATTTCTTATTGAAATTCCGTGGAATATGTTGAAAACATATTACATTTTATGAAAAACATGTTACTGCTCGATATGACCTCCTTTGGCTCTGATTATTTGATTCAGTCTTCCATAGAAAGCATTGCATGCTGACCGAACGTGAGCTTGCGGAATTTTATTCCATTCTCGAACAAGAGCTGACTTCAATGCATCAACACTTTCGTATTTTTTAGTGGACACCTTACTCTCCAAAATGGACCCCATGGAGAAATCCATGGGATTCAAGTCTGCCGAATATGGTGGCCATTCTTTCGACGAAATCAGCCGCGGAACGCAATTTTGTAAAAATTGCTGTGTCGCTCGAGCTTTGTGTGACGGTGCCGAGTCCTGTTGGAATGTCCAACGGTTCGTACCAAAGTGTTTACGTGCCCAAGGTAGCAAAGCATCGTTTAGGATCTTTTGGCGGTACACCTCTTGGATTACAATTACTCCATGTTCGATGAAAACCAGAGGAGTGCATCCATTTGCAGTCACTGCAGCCCAAACCATAACATAAGCTGGTGATTGCTTGCGCGTGGCAACTTTTGTGTCCAAATTATCGTTGGACTTGTGCTCTAACCAAACACGATCATTTTGTTTAATCACATACTGTTGAATGGTGAAAATTTTCTCATCAGAAAAGACAATTTTTGGAATCTCATCACATTCGGCCAAGGCCTTCAATGCTCGTGTTCTTTCGAGCCTAACTTTCTTTTGTGCCTCCGTAAGATCTTGAACTTTTTGTATCTTGTAGGGCTTCAAGTGTAGTTCATTTTTCAATATGGTTTGAATGCTGTATCGGGAAACATGTAGACGTGCGGCTAATTGATTGGCACTTTGACGAGGATTTCGTTGGATTCGTTTCTTCACATTTCGTATCATTTCTTTTGATGTTGCTGTCTTTTTAGGACCGCCTCTGTTGCGTTTAGCGATGCTACCAGTTTCGTTGTATCGAGTTATGGTTCGATATACAAACATTTTATTCACATTCAAATGCTGGAGCTGACGAACTATTGCTGTTTGTGAATTTCCACCCAAATACAGTGCAATTACACTATTACGTTTGAATTCCATTGCGATTTTTTTATGAAGATATTAATTTAGAACAATTATTTGTTGACCATATGTAAACTTCAATCTGTCAAAAATGACAACTATCATGCGAAAATGACAACTACACAAATGACAGCAGAGTGAAGTCAGTAACATTTGGTCTAATAGCTAAATTCTGGTAGACAGGGTATCAGGTCCAACAATTTCAGGTTGCTTGACTTCATCATTTTAACTTGTTAGTACTAATGTGATTTGGAAGCCCTTCAAAAAGAGTGACATTCGTTAGTTTATTAAATAGCAAAAATATCGAACTTTTATTTTAAATTTTTTGTAGATTGTACCTTCGCCGAATTTCACAAACACCTGGATTTACGAGATACATCCTTAACCTCATAAAGCTCAATTCTCAATCTTTGAACAAAATTCCGGCCCAGCTAACAATGATAATACTCGTATAACAATGTCAAACAGTAAGGTATATAATTTCAACTGTAATGTAATTATTACACGATGTATTAATCAGTTGCAGCTGTAACACTACATAATATAATGTCGGATAACTTTATTTTTATAGTTTTTCAAAACTAAACTTTTTAGTTCCATATATACGGATATGACAACTTTTTACCTCTTCAGGATCCCAAACAAATTTTTTCAACAGGTGTCTTAATATTAGTTTAGTATAACGTTATAGTTTTGTTGTAGTTGATTCAATTTGGTAACCTTATACTCGTATACTCGTACATGTGATGTCCTGGAAACGAGAAAATTCGATTCGTTAAAATTCTTTATAGTTTTCCGTATAATTTTACCATCTGAAATGGGAACGGATTAATTTTATATTGGAAAAATATTTAAAATTGATGGAGACAGGTCAACATGTGTGCACAAAACATTATAATTTGACATTAAATGTTTGGTTTAATGTTATGGGGCTGTTGTTTGATCCCAAATTTATTTATTTTGTGAGGTTTATTGTGTAAAATTTGGTTGGGTACATATTTGAATAGTATGAGGAGATTTTAGCCGCATATCAAATTTTGTTTGTGTTTTTAAATTTTAAGATTAATTTTAGTCGAATCATCATGATTCCATTTGTGTGATGTTAGATAAAACTAAAATACAAATACAGTCATATAAGGTCGGCTCGTGTTATCAAAACTTGGAAAGTCTATAAACAGATAATTAAAACTCACGGACTGTTTGGTTTGTCACAACTTTGTCAAGTTAAAATTTATTGAGAACTAGTCATTAATTCATAATTTCACATTGATAAATTTTAATTTATTTAAATTTTAAAACTCTTAGAAAAATGTTGTTTTCCGACTATGCATATGATTGCGTCAAAATATTGGATCAACGTAGCAATAATTTTGTGGTGTAAAAATTCTGAGAATTTTTTTAGAGTTTCCGTTAAAAACAATGTAAATCAAATGTTTAGAATAACACTCACCGCAAAATGAATTAGAAGAAATTACCAATACCGACTACTCTATTTGGACAGGTGATAAGTGCGTAAGAGACGGGAATTTCCATAAAATGTATTAATCAAATTGTTTTAGATGTAAATTTTATCACAATAGCAATTTCAAGGGACTTTTTAAAAACTGTCACTTTATAATAAGTTTTTTTTTTTTAACAACTTTATTGTTATGGCTACTACAATCTTAAACATTATTAATTCATTAGTAAGGTTGACATTAGTACTTATGAGATAAGCATAAACTTGTGTGGGTCTGCTGGACCAGTGTCCAGTTCCCTTGGTTTATAATTTTCATACGGTTAGCTCATGTGGTTTGTACTGTCCAGTAGTTGTACGGCCTCAAGATTGGTGTGGGTAAGAAGTCTCTTCTCATGTTTTATGGCACATTCGCGGATAACGTCGTCTATCAATTGCATTTCTAAATCATTGTGGATTTCCTTGTTAGTCACAAATCGGTAGGCGTTGGTGACCATTCGAAGAAATTTATTATTCAGTAAAAATTTAATCGTTTTTGCAACTTTATTTATCAGTGGCACTATTCTGGTCATTCCCCGGGAATAGGGAATTGGGGAAAGAATTTATGTGTAATTTATATTTAAACATTTTTTTCTAACATACTGAGGTAAAAAGATAGTGTTAACTTTTTTGAAAACAAAATTAAATTGGGGATAATTACTACTGTCGGAATTAATCGGAAGTAAATATTTTAGAAACAAAGATATATGTGGAATAACAGATCCTAATCAACATTTGTTTCTAAAATATTTACACCGAACTAATTCCAACAGTAAAGAATCAATAAAGAATATCATTTCCATCCACCATATCCAATTTCAACAAAATCGGTTAAGAAATAGCCGAATTCTTATACGATACATATTGCAAAAAATTTTATGTTTTAAGATATTTCAATCCAAGACATTAATTGTGATATACGATAAACAGTCCTCACGATATACTGTTCTACGAAAAATTGTTCTACGATAAATTGTTCACGACAAATTGTTCACGATAAACTGACAATAAATCCTAAGATCAGTAAAAACCAGCGTGTACCGATGAAACACGAGCAATAGAACTTGCTTATACGAGTATTAACCACAATCGTAAGAACAGTTCAGCGTGTTTTCATGGTATACGAAATATTAACTTTAAGGGATCAATAATCACTTAAGAAGAAGAGCATCATCGCTTCTTGAAATCCGTTCCTACACAACGCCGGCCTTATACTGATAGGAGTAAGAAATCATCTAATTCTACCATCTAAATCACACCTTACCAACCTAATTATTAATTGTGCACATACGTCCACGATTCATGGCACCAATACATTAACATTAGGATTTATCCTGAAAGTCATCTGAAAATTAATAATTGAGATGGTCAATTAATTATATATTACGACATATAACGCTAGCCACGCTAGCTTACACACAAAACCAATGCGTGTAGTATTAAATTTCAATATTTTGGATTTTTTCTAAATTTAATTTGTCGTCAATGAAAAACTTCCCGGCCGAAGTTTTTTTTTTGTTTGCTAAATTCCATTTAGAAAGTAAAATACCATTAATAATGCCACCTAAGTGTTATTCCGTCTGCTTGATGATTTATATTTTGTATATAATCGTATATTAAACCGGTAGCACAAAAAACTTACGGTTTACTACTAGAAAGATCGTTACCACATTATGTAGCTGCTTGGTACATTAGTCATGCAAGATTAACCGACAAATTCGCAATTCATGAAAGTTTTGACATTTTTTTTTTTTGCTGCAAAGAATGAATACAGTATTTTTGTAGTAACCTTGCAATGTTAATGTCTAAAAGAACAGAAACTGGTATTCATCGTCGTACCAGCGTACTAATTAACCCAACTATAAAAAGTAGTAATATAATTCTTGAGTTAGTCACTCCTCAACATAATCTTAAAAAATGAATGGGATGTCAAAATACATATACACTTTAGAATAAAATCATCTAGAAAGCTCATCGTGACTCGACATTTTTTTATTTGTTTGAGTTCCGCTAGAAGTACTCGTATATCATTGCAATACACAATCACAATGTGTGCTGATATGGAGAGAAAACGTCTACAGATTTTAAAAATACTTTTGCAATTCAGAAATCTAATCTGCAATCCAATTCTCTTACGTCGTCTCTCTGGTTGAGATTATGGTATACTAAACGTTTTTACATAATTTTTCGAGAAATAAATTTTTAACATGTTGACCGTCAAGAATTCTGATAAATTGATGTAAATTTGTATTCTCGATTATAACGAAATAGTTTTAGTTTTAGGACGCTAGGAGACGCCACTTTAGTGAACGCCTTCCATCTTCTTTGAAAATTGTTCCCAATTTTATTTTCAGTGTGCCATAAAAAATGTTAAACGAAAAATATTTGTAAATTCTTTCTCCAGTTTCCTATTCCCGGATAATTACCGAAATAGGGTCACGCACGGTTTAGTTACCCGCCCCCCCCCCCCTTTTCATTTTATATAGTTGGTTTTTATATTTTTCTTAATAAATAACGCCGAATATACGGCTTGAAGTACAAGAGTTACATTCAATTCTAAAATAAACAATATTGCTGATTTTATAAGCTTTGCTTAGTGCCGCTTTAGTGAGCTTTACTCCCAATAGTAATGATAGTAATGATGATATCCCACCACATTCCTAATACTTTTTCTGGATCGAGCCCCGAAGGAAAATCTTTTCGGTTCACTTTTCCTGACTCATCCAAAGCTGTCAAAACGTTTGTAGAATTTGATATCCAATTTCTGATCTCAAATCTCTTTGATCTCTTTCTCTCTCTGAATATTGTTGTGCATGCTCAGTGAACAGGACGATCCAAAGGAAATGCTGTGAACCTTAATCCTGCCGGTTAATTCGAATTTGATGGAACATCTCTCGAATATCAACACATAGTGCCGCAGGCCGTTCTCTGGCTCGATACAAAATCCCGAGTAGTGACGATAACTGGTCTGTACCTTTAAGCAGCATGGTATTAAGTGAAGCCCCTCTTACCTTGGCTGCCGCATCTCAAACCATACGAAATTTGAGCGGTTTGTTGGGATTATGTATGTGTGTTCCAGCATCTGTTTTTTCATGTTTTTCTTCACGTTTGGATTGAGTTTTTCCTCTAAACATTTAAGTATTTTCAAGCCATCGGATAAGAATCTGGAAATTCAATATTGTCGTATTTCCATAGTAATCCCGTTTCGAAATAATCTCCTTTACGAATAGTAGTGTTCTCGGGTAGTATTCGGGCTCCCTCTAATACGACTCGATTGTATAAAACGATTTCACCAGTTGTGTCAGTTCAATATCATTTCCTTACTTTCCTTACAATCGACAGTGTGACAGTGATGAACCTCCTCGAACCCATCCTAGACGTGTTTTATATGCAATTGGTTCGTTGAAAGACCCTTCTCGAATATCCAACTGTACTGCGATATGCCAATTGTCAAAGCCAATCAGAATTTTGTCCTCTGCTCTATTGTATGATTTGAGAGGAATATTTCTCATATGTGGATACACTTTTGTAAAAATGTTCATATCTAAGCTCTGTTCTGGAAGTCCTAGGGTCAGTGCGCACTCCGTATAAATTGTATTTTCGATTTGATGTCAGAGCCGCAATTTCTAGATTGACTTTCTGGGAACCCTTCTCTAGTCGAGATGAGTTACCAGTCCATTTTAGACATAGCGTTTCCTATACATGAACCGTCATCGAAAACCCCGTATGTATTGATCTCAACATCTTTGTTGTATAATGTTACTGGTATAAATTACGGAACAGTACCTCTGGTGTTGAGTGCCGGTATACACCTTAATTTGGATTACTTTCGCCAGTTTTTGTTGTTTGCTCTATTGGCTTATTCGATGGTACCAGTTTTGAGTTACTTGAGTTTGGATTATACAAAAAATGGTGATTTCGTCGTTGATAACCGTCAACCGTCATTACAATTTAGTTGTTGTTGGTAACTTTTCTATAAGTTCATACAGAAGAGTTGGGGTACTTAGATGCTCCTCGAAGTTAGAAGCTCGTATTGTAGCTACGAAATTTCGTACCGATAGATCAGCTTTTACTTTGTTCATTAATGTTAAAATTGTGTAATTATGGTCACAGATAAACTGTGTTTCTGTGTTGCAGACCGAAGTGCTTATTTTAGATTTGCCTGAATCATTGCTATGAAGATATAGATCGGTTCGTTGCACGCACAACGCATCATTCACAATATTGCTGATTTTACAAAGTGCTTGTGCCACTGTCGCTTAGTGCCGCTAACAATTATTTTAAATTTAATGTTTAATTTAGTTTCTTTTATAAATCGTTACTGCCTCTAAGCCTAGAATATCCAGCGGTCTTCGTCTGTCTCTTTGTACACTTAGTTGGCACGTAGATAGCCGCGTCCACGTGCCAGGGCGAATACTACATACCAATGGTATATCTTAGCAAAAAATAGGCACTGAGTACAACTAGGGTGGCCAGACGTTCCCCTTTCTAGGGTATTATACTCCTTTTCCCACAACCAATTTGCAAAATACCCTAATTCAAAAATAGTAAATGGGGTACGGAAAAATACCCCAAAACGAAGCATTTAAAACGATATGCGACATTAAATAAATTTTTGAATTCTGCGACTTTGTTATCCGCAATACAAAGATTTGTTACGTAATGTTATGACTTAAGCTTGACATTCTTCTAGCTAATGAACGACAGTATAAAATATCCAACAATACAAAACGTATCTTTCGACGCTTAGTAAAAATAATATCCGACTCTCCCCCATCTCAAGTATATGCTAATCACAAGACTTGAACACTATGGTGGCTATAGGCAACCAAAGAATTTTAAGATTCCCACTATCTGACTCTCATGAAGCTCAAGCTCTGTTCTCTCGAGGTAAGAAGAAATACTCAAGTGTTGTGTTTGTGTGCGTGTATGGTGCGCATTCACACAATCTCAAACCGTAGTCGTCGGCTTGTCTCAAAAATAACAAACAACAAAAAAAGTTTGCTTAGACGAATTTAGGTGAAAATCAGTTTTTTATAAAAATTCTTCACTTCCGATCAAATTCCCGAAAAATGTTCTGAACCAATTAAGATACCAAGTCAATTTAGAATCCGCCTGGCCGCTTCGTAAATAAAATTGAATACAAAAAACTAGCAAAAAACAAGAAACTTCCTACACAAAAGTATCACAACAAAAACCGGTACATCCACCCAACGAGCATAAAATCAGCAGAAAAATCCTGCATCTCCCAAAGCATATGCAAACAAGAACAAGCTTCCACAAAAAACGGTTTCACGGATTTATGGAAAATGATCAGGACCAGCCTTGGTACAACTTCAACCTAGAATCGACCCATTCCTAACCGACTCCATCGCAAATGCTATACCAAAATACTGCCAAACACGAAAAAGCTCCCAGGAAAGTTGCCACCTCCCCTAACCTAACAAAATCGCCTAATCCTGAGCTGTCAACCGACCTGGGACGAAGAACTATGGCTGAACTATGACGAAATAACAGTTTACTACCAAAATCGTCACTTCCGCCTAAATATTGAGTAATGATCCTGACCAGCTCTATTACACATCCAAAATAATTGAAAAAACATAAAAAAGCCGACCTCTGCCAAAAACCCAATTGAATCTCCCAACACATCAAAATGCTCAAGTACGAAGCTTCATTAAAATAAGTCAATCCACTTGGGCTGCAGAGAGAACACAGACCGACACATAGGCAGACAGCACATCGAAAACCGCTCCCTCACATTTCTACACTTACTCCTACCCTATAAAAGAAAGAACTTCTTATTAAAACTAATCCAACAATTATGGTTCATTTTTAACCAAATTTTGGATTAATTTTGAAGAGTACCCCAATTTAGGGAGTTTTTAGGGAATTTTGGTCTGATCAAGTACAACAAATACGGAATATGATACTCCAGGAGGTACAGTGACGGAGATACTGCCAAATCCACTTTCTTCGGTGTTTGTTTCAATGGATTCTGGAGTAGGCCTATCATTGCCTAACCCATATGGACTAAGCCTCAAATTATCAAGATCACCAAGATCTTCAACTGAAAATATCTTTAAGTACGAGAACGAAAACGTTGAACTCCGTGACCAATTAAAATAAATAAAGGAAATTTATAGCTAAGCTGAAAGAACAATTTGCAATTTAAAGGAAGAGAATGAAAAACTGAGAATAGCAATTGAAACACGAGCAGCTTTTGACCAAACAAGGACCGCCTTTTTAGCATCCTATCTAAAGGTTTTGACAAAAATGATAATTGAATTGCTTTGGTAATCATTTGGTCAGGATTGGTCAACACATTTTGGCGTTTGGTCACCAATTGGTAATTTTTTATTGCAAAAAAAAACAAAATAAAAATTGTATTAATTCAATAAAATCAGGTTCGTCGCTTTTTTGGGGATTCCATTTTACGATTTCAATCGTATCTTAAGTGAAAGAAATATGAAAAAATCAATTCAATTTTTTGTTTTTCATAACTTACCGGACAAGTGGTGCAGTGGTTAAAGCTTCGGTACTTGGCCCGTGAGGTACTGGGTTCCGTCTGTTGGAGTGCAGAATTCAGCGATGGCCCACGGTCCATGTCAGTGTAGAGATTGACATTGAGCTTGCAATGTGCAGGCGTTAGACTGTAATTGTGCGAATGGCTGATGTGTGTGTGAATGAAAAAGGGGGAATTAATTGACCTTCAAGTGACATTAAATCCACTGAACAATTAATACTTGCTTTAAAGAAAGCTTGGCATTTTGATTAATATAATCCTAGGACTATGACAAATCCAACGATCAATTGGTCATCCCTGCAACACAAGTTATTGCGAAAATTCATTAAATCCTCATCTTTCCGCAAGATTTAAAGTGTTCGGTTCTGCAAAGTGGGCCAATACTAATAATTTTATAAATCCAACGATTGGAATCGTTTGGTCCACTGTCATTGAGGATTGGTCACTAGTTGTTTTCGTTTGGTCATCCCTGCACTATGATTTATTAACAAAATTAGTTAAAAGCACATTCGATTCGAAGGGGATTCATCACGAGCTCACAGGGAATTGCACGTTGGATGTGCTTGCACTGCAGGAGCTTGGCTTGGATGGTCTGGGAGTGGAATTCATTACACCACAAATGGTTGCACTCTTCATTGCAGCAGCCGTCAGAGTGGACGAAAGTTTGGAGTTAGCTTCCGGCTTAAGATACCGTCGGGGGTATTCCCTCCGGGGTCCCGCGGGGTCCCATCGTTGGTTCGGTGATTAATGCCGCCTGATCGTTGAAAATAAACGGAACTTCGTGAATAATGGTTGACTCGAGATACAGGTGGCCCTCTGGTGTCTTCCACAAGGGAAACGCGATCGTATTGGTTCATGGGTTGTGGTGGGGAGTATTACAGTGTTGTGCACCCTCACAGTTATATTAAAAGGAATGTGTGGTTTGAACTTGAATATGTGCCTAGCTAGATATTGCATTGTGTCAACAGAGGTGTGGTTAGTTCCAGCCGTAATGGGACTGGGAAGAGGATCGACACTAATATATTTGTTTAACCCAATAATTAGTTTTACAGTTGGTATTTTCATTGATAGTTGCTGTAATGTGTACCATTGCAGGAAATGACCTGGCAGCATAAAATGGATTTAATGATTTACTAATTTCAGGGAATTTTCGAGCCGTAAGTGCAGCTAATAATGGACTCACTATTGAACTGCTATGTTGCGATGATTGGTATTTTTTTTAAATAAATTAATGGATTTCTTTCAGGAGGCTGGGGGGTGCTAATTTAGAGTTAAATGCGATAATAATTGTTTTTCTCTTAGGTGCTGAATGGCTTTTTACAATTGTTGAGGCGCAGTCCCATTGTTGGCCATCAAACCTATTTTACCATTATGCTTTCTTCTAGTAGATTGGAGTTGGGTTGTCGTGTGCGGTATGATCATTTGGTTTCTGAAACCGAGTCGTTCCGTTCTACAAAGGGAAAAAAGAGAACCTTTCGTATCCTTCCCTACTCTTGTTATGGGTAAGCAGGATGTAGGAATGGGACCGGCGTTGTCGGGACCAACATCCTGTTAGCACAGGACAGCACAAAAAAAATAATTGTGCTGTTTTGTGCTAACTGCCTCCAAGCTGTCTCTAACCGGCTCAAGTCTATCATATTTAACATCCTTTCCGATCCCTCTATCTTGTCATATGTGGAAGGGTGTACGGTAGGCCCGGCGTACCCGGGATCCCTGCATAGTCTTGGCCGTACATTCTAATCAATCATTCATCAAACACTATTTAAAAATGTATTTAGTATAGTGACGTGCATCAGGTGGAATAGCCTTAGGCCTCTTTGGCAAATACGGATAGAAGCCTAGCAAAGTTCTATATGTGACATCAGGCAGGATGAGTGGAAGAAGTAGAAAGACAATAATACAACCATTTAAAATATTTATACCACTACCATACGAGAAATGCACAAATTATTATTTTTATTTACTGAACTCGTTTAAAAAAAATCTCAATCAAATTAGCAGCCGCCTCCAACATTTTCACCGAATTCGAAGAATCATTTATCATTACCTTGTCATCAGCACACCGACAAATAATGTTCACTTTTTGTTTATTGTTGACCAAATAATAAATTCCTAACGTGTATTGTCGATTAGGCATTACTTTGATTGATTCGCCGAGGGAAATAATCGAACTACCCCAGTTAACATTCAGATACGCTTTAAATTGTAGCACATTCACTAAATTCGTCTCAATGTCACATTCGGTAAGTTTAATCTCGTATCGTTTAGTTTGCGAATTATTTCCACATCTTAACCCAGTTAAAATCATTTCCTTTGTAACAATGAATTTCGTTTCGAAGAGTACCTGCTCGTTTCGATTGCACACGAATATTGCTTCCTCGAGTGGATTATATACGGGTAAACGCTTCTTTGAATTCCATACTGAATCCCGATCATTATCACCAGTGGCCATTTGACGAAAGAAAGATGCACAATCACTGTCCATAAAAAGGTCGCAATTTGTTCGGACACATTCTAATATCTCGGAATTGGACATGGTCGGAAAACGTATTAGGCGGATAAATCGCTTGAAATAATGCCGCCGATCCAATGGCTTAATATCATGTTTCGCACAACAATGATTTATCCAGCGTACTAATCCACCGAAAATTTCTATCTCACTGACACCATCTTCGATCCGATTAAATTTTAGTATTACTTCCAATGCTTCGGGTTGTATGGTCACGAACAGTGGTGAATTCAATACGGTTTTAAATTTAAATGCGATTATATCTGTGATCCGATTAAACGGTGGTTGATAATTTTCCGCCACGCAAAACTGTAGCAGCATTAACTGCACGGACAAATCATCACGAAATAAAAAATCAATCAATTTATTCTCGAGTCGAACCACTTTATACGTCACGGCCATTTTAAGCAGATCAAATCCATTGGCGATTGTAATTTCACATTCGTCCGTGTATATAAAACGCAAGAATTGCAAAAACACTTTATATTTCACTTCTGTGATGGGAATCAATTTGACGTCACTCAACATTTTTGATTCCAGCTGACGTTGAAATACTACGCTGCGCTTCATCAATTCGAGTGAATGGGCGTAAATTATTTGGCCACCCACATAGAATTGAATATCGGATAAAAATTTATTGTTGAATAGCTTCTTGGTGATCTCGCTCATGTATAATTCGGGCGAGTTATTTAAAGCGAATTCCATTTTGTGCGCGATTCGGAATTAATAAAATATTTTAGGATTTTTTTGATGTTTGCACAACTAATGGAGACGTACTTATGATTTTAATTTATTGGTGGTTATTGTTTTTGATTATGCTAACGGTAAAAAAATTTAGGCTTTCATAACGCAGTCATCGAATACACAGTGATTCTATAAATTATTCGCACACCGTTTATATTTATTTGTAAAAGTTTAATTTTCGGCTATAAACGAACGTTAAAAAGTGAGATTTCTAGAAATCGTCCATAAAATTTTCCATTAATTGATATTTTAGATTACGGCTGAAATAGCAGTGAACGTAAATAAATTACAGTAAACAAAAAATTGTGTTCGGTGATTTTTTGAACCTAGTTTCTATGCTTATTGAAATTTAAAATAAATTTAGATGTCCATTGAAGTCAGAAACGACTTGGTGGCCCAGCTAGGGGGCACATTGTTTGATAGGTGAATATGTACAAAACATTCACGATTATTTTTAGAATTGTTATATGCATAGAAGTTGAGATATAGTCCATATAGAAGTCAAAAATCAAGAGCGCTTCTAGTTGTGCCAAGGAATATTTCCAGACTTCTATGGACTATATCTCACCTCCTATACATAGGAAAATTCTAAAAATAGACGTGCAGCAACTTCACCTATCAAACGAAGTGCACCGCTATTTGGGCCAAAGAACTATTTCTTGGCATATGTGGACTATATCCCAGCAAACATGCATAGAAAAATTTCTGTTGGCAACACTAAACTATCACGACAGTTTTTCACCTAAGAATATTACTATCAGCCCAGAAATTTTACCATTCCTACCAATAACCAGAATACAGAAAAAAAAAATTCTGGAAATGCAAATTACAATAAACATACATACGTTTTGCAAACGTTCCTCTATCACCTTATGTAACCCACTGGCCAGCGAATAATTTCTGAGTTCAACGGACTATATCTCGAATACTACAAATACAAAAATTCTCAAAAAATTATTTCAAATACGTCTGCATTTTTAAATCAAATGTTCGATGTCCTCCACAACCAAGCAGCTATCACTGAATTATGTGACTCATTCAAATTGCATTTCTTCAAGCATTCTTTCCAATTTCCATGATTCAGTGTCACTCGTTCCGTTGTTCTTGTCATTCTAGTATCTCCCTTGGGTATCTTAAAGAAAGATTTACTCAACGGAGAACTAACCAACTCAAAATACTTCTTACCTTTCACCTGACATCTTTCAGCAAACTCTCTCTCCCTTTTTCTCTACAGATTCACCTGAAACATGTGACGTACATCTCTTGCACCCATGAATTTATATTCATTTACCTCCTCAACCAAACAACCATGGAAGAATGACCTAACTCCCACACGATTGAAGGTACTCATACAACATTCCCACAAACACATTACCATGAGTTCCCCCACCTCTACTAATTAACTCCAATCCATTCCGGGAGTCGGAGAATAATACTACTCTCCTTCTCCCTTGTGTCATTGCCAACTTGATTCCTTCCATAATTCCAATCAACTCTGCATTCATTTTACAGATGCTGGCATTCCCTCGTAGTATTTTCTTTTTTCTTATTGACGGAATAAAAATTCCTACACCTACTCGATCATCATTCACACTAGCATCTGCATCACAATTCATTCGCATTTTTTAAAACTCATACCGTCTCTCAAACCTTGATCCACTCCTTCTTGTAATTAAGAGGTGAATCACCCAGTTCAGACCACAAAGTGTGTATTGGGGTTGAATTAATCGCCCACAATACCACCCTGGCACAGGCATTCTCCACATTCATCAACTTTTTAAAACCGACTTTGGATATATCACCATATACACTCAGTCCATACGCAATTTTTGATGACACTAGCGCCTTTCGTAACATATCAGTCACACCAGAATGAGCTCCCATTTCGGTTTACTCACCCTTTTGATTACATTCAATCTACTCTTGCAATTATCGACTAATTTTTCCATATGCACTTGAAAACCAATCAATCCAGATTCCCAAATACCTATTCAAATTTACACACTCAATTTGCTCATTATACACTTGCACGTCAACCATACGATTCGTTCGAAACGTCATACAACAACATTTTCTCGAATTTACATGCAAATTCATTCATTAAGCCCGACTTAAGGTCTCCTCGATGGTCCTCCCCTTGCCCAACAGGACAAAGTCATCTGCAAATTGCAGAATGACCTTTTCCGAGGAGTTACACCTATGTATCAAGCTCGTGTAAAGATTGAAGAGAGTCGATGAAATGTTACTGCCTTGGGGGAGGCCTATATTCAGCACTCCCTCCAACCTGTACCTTCTACCACATAAAATTATTATTTTTTCATTCATGAACTCATACACCCATTTGCCAATTTTCCAAGGAAACCCTAGGTCTATAAGGATCTGATAAAGTTTCCCCGGAACCACGTAGTCATATGCCCTTTCTATATCCAAAAATACCGCCACAATATGGTTTTTTTCCTTTCGCACTTCCCACACAAACTTGTCTACACATTCATTAGCAGGGTGGTTGTGACGGAATCCAAAGGTGGTTTCCGGCAACAAATTACCCTCATTCACAAATTTGTCTATACGTCACCAAATACATTCAACATACATATTCTCCTGTAATTTGTTGCCAGATTTCTGTCCCGATCCCTTTTAGGAATAAGTACCACTCTGCTTTCCTACCATTTTTCCGGTATTTGAATACTCATCCATACGTGATTGAGAATTTGAAGCAAGGTCATCTTGGCTTCGAATTCCAATCTTCCAACCGTTTTATAACTCACTCTGTTAGTTCCGGGGGTTGTAGTTTTGGATGTTTCTAAGACCTCTCGGAACTCTTCCCATTCAAATTCAACACTGCATTTCTGCCTTGCGATCTATAACCTCTCACTCTGTTAAACTTATCCCCTAAATCCTTAGTTGTGGTCCTATGTGTCATTTTGGACACATATTCCCGCCAATTTTTCCTCTTCGCTCTACGAATAGCCTGTTTCAATCTTGCATTCATCCCTGAACTCTCTCAATGCTATCCGTTTCCTTTCATACCAATACTGGATTTCTTTATTCCACCAACCACTGACCTTCCATTCATTTCCTCTTACATGTATAGTGAACATTTCCTTCACTCTCTCTATTTCATCCTCAAGTTGGTTAACGTCGTTTGCTTCGTTCATTATGAGAATCTCATTCATTGAGGCTCTCATGAATTGCAATCAAATGGATAGCTCAACGCCAGGCCGTCGAAGAACGCTGTGGTCTGACCCAACAGATCGGTATCGAAAATAGAATTAATGTAAATAAGAACAACTCAACAAGTTAGCTGGGTCACTGATAGAGCTTTCCCTTTAACCACTTGAAGACGATTTTTAAGATAACCACCAAACCAATCTAGTATGAGGCCTCTCACCCCTATGGACTTCAATTTCGTAAGCAGAATGTCGTCGTAAGCAGAAATTTAATCTTATCGAGATAATTGAGTAGTTCGCGCTTCACCATTTTCTCAAATAGTTTAGAAAATGTACATAAAAGAGATATGGGCCTATAGTTATCAAGCTCCAAGTCATCTTCTTTTTTATAAAGCGGTATTACTAGAGCTAGTTTAAATACATCTGGAAAGATTCCCCTATCCAGGCTTAAATTAAACAGATATTTCAAAATGTCTAACAAATACCAAGAACAAATTTTCACTAAAAAAATTGTCAATCTCATCAATACCTTTAGATGGTTTGGTTTTTAATTTTTTAATTTGGGGTATAAGTCAACCAATGGTTCAAAAACGCAGGATCATATAACCATATTGGAAGAACCCGTTGTACTGTGGGCAAGAAGTAGTGAGACCCTTTAATTTGAATTTCGCGCGGAAAACCATTCATCGAAATATTTTTTTTTCTATGTTGGTATGACTGTCAGTGACATCTGTGCCAAATGTCACATCAAAATAATCATTAGTGTTTAGTATACGCTTGTCTCTCTGAAGTACAAAAAGTGCATTCGGCGATTTTTACAATGACTGAAATTATTCAACAAAGAAGTTCCATTAAATTTTGTGTGCGGAATCAATTTTGTGGTGCCGAAACGTTCAGAGTGTTGCAAAAGGCCTTCGGTTATAATTGTATGTCGCGAGCAAGTGTTTTTGATTGGTATAAATTGTTCAAAGAGGGTCGAGAACGTGTTGACGAAGAACCACGTCTAGGACGGCTATCAACATCAAGACGTTAATAAAATCAAGAAATTGTTGCTCGAGAATCGACGATTAACAGTCGAAGACATTACTGGCATCATTAAAATATCGGAAGGATCAGTGAAAACCATTTTGAAAGATTATTTGGGCGATTGGTTCCAAAATCACTCAAATTTTTGGAAAAACAGCGTCGCGTTGACGTCTGTGAAACAATGTTTTCCGATTACCAGGGTGTCATGAAACGTATTATAACTGGCCATGAGTCTTGGATCTATGGTTACGACCCGGAAACAGACGAGCCGAAGCCGAAAAAACCACGTCAAAGCAAGTCAAAAATCAAGGTGATGGTGACAGTTTCCTTCGATTATCGAGGTGTAGTGCACTCCGTATTCCTTCCGATCGGCCAAACTGTCAACAAGGAATTTGAGTGTTATGCGTCGTTCGCGCGAAGCTATTCGTAAAAAGAGGCCGGAATTATGGGTCGACAACTCTTGGTTTTTGCACCACGATAATGCACCTTCTCATACTGCATTGGTTTTAAGTGATTTTTTCGCCAAAAATTCCACCCATATCGTTCCGCAACCACCGTATTCGCCTGATTTAGCTCCGTGTGACTTTTGGCTGTTCAAACTCAAACGACCGCTCCGGGGAAACCGTTTTGAGTCAATTGAAGACATTAAATGTGAGCCACTACGCGCATTTATAGGCTATTCCGGAAATTGACTTTAACGACTGTTTCGAGGATTGGAAAAAACGTTGGCATAATTGTATTGAGGCCGGGGAGGGATACTGTGAGGGGGACGAAATAGATATGGAGAAATAAATTAAGAATTTTAAAATTATGAACAAAGTCTTACTGTTTTTTGCCCACAGTATTATATCTCGAGAATTTACGGAGATCGATGGCTCGAACAACCAAATTTGTGTTTAATTTTCTAATGCGCGTTATTGGGCTTTGGCCCAAGCTAAAATCTCATCAATTAGTTTCCAAGTTTTCTTAGAGTTATTGCCTACTGAGGAAAATTTATTTTTGTAATAATTATTCTTTGTAGTCTTGACACCGCTCTTCACATTATTTGACAGTTTTTAACGAATTTTTGTAGTCTACCATTGAAGGACTACACGTTAGTTTCTTCGAAAACTTGTGAAGCTTTTTTATTTGACGAAAAAGACGTGAGTTCATCCATGACTAGTTTTTTAGAGGTGTCAATGGCTACTGTATAACGTGAAGATGCGACATGCGATTTAAGTATGTTAAGAAGCTAAGTTGCAGTCAGCTTCGCAATAAACTGAATCCCAAGTTTCGAATAGCAAATAATTTTTAAGGATATCATAATTTACTCTAGGATAATCCGCATTACTGCCTAATGTAATCTTTTAATTTAATTAAGTTGTAATCGGTAATACCCAAAGGTAGGTTATCAACTTCGAACGCATAATGAAACCTCTATGCACTTCTTGTACTTCTTCCAAGTGGTGCAATTGAATTTTAAATTCTTAAAATCATTAAATTACTCAATCTTTGGATGCTCAATCGCTTCCACAGCCCGTTCTATAAAAGTGTCGGATTAGGACGAATGCTTTTTAAATGCCGAAGTGTCAGAACACTAAATTCTTCAATGCTTTCTAGATGCAGAACACTAATATTTTCATACAGGATCAGTTTCATGAAACTACTTTGCGGCCAAGTGGTCCAATTGAATTTTAAATTTTTAAAATCATTAAATTACTCAATCTTTGGATGCTCAATTGCTTCCACAGCCCATTCTATAAAAGTGTCGGATTAGGACGAATGCTTTTTAAAGGCCGAAGTGTCGGAACACTAACTTCTTCAATGCTTTCTAGATGCAGAACACTAATATCTTCATACAGGATTAGTTTTATGAAACTCCCACGCGTACAAGTGGTGCAATTGAAGTTTAAATTCTTAAAATCATTAAACTACTCAATCTTTGGATGCTCAATCGCTTCCACAGCCCATTCTAGAAAAGTGTCGGATTAGGAGGATTGCTTTTCAGATGCGGAACACTAACTTCTTCAATGCTTTCTAGATGCAGAACACTAATATTTTCATACAGGATCAGTTTCATAAAACTACTTTGCGTCCAAGTGGTGCAATTGAATTTTAAATTCTAAAATCCTTCGATTGAGTAATTTAATGATGTTCAGAACTTTATGTTTAAGTGGCGTAATTAGGCCAACACACTTTTGCTGAAATAATAATATTAAAATATTTCGTTTTACTTTAGATTTCTAATGTTATGTCATGATAGAATAATATATATAACATAATATCGTGATAGTTTTTGTAGTATTGCCGGAAGCGTATATTTGATTTTTATGGGATGAAAGTCTGGGATAATTTTTTTTACCTCATTTTTTAAAGTAATATTTTTACTCTCAACCCCCGAAAATATAGATTGTAATGATAGTTTTTAACTATCGTGATAGCAAGAATTTTTGGGGCTGAGAGTAACAAATGTCGTGATAGCAATAGTCCTGAGACTGAATTTGGACCATGTTTACATACATCATGACATCATGACAGTTTCTAATTCTCGGGGCTGAAAGTACAAATGTTGGAGTTTTTTGGGCTGACAGTAAAAAATTTCATGATAGCATTATTTATTGTTGCCTTCGCATTTTTCAGGGATGGAATTTGGGCTATCTTCGGACCGTAGCAACAGCGAAAGAACGAGAAAATATTGGATCGGGATTAATTTAATTCAATAATTTAAAATTTGTAACCAAACTTTCGCAAAACGGTTTGTTACGGTCAGTGGGTATTTCAATTTAACGAGCTTGCGAAAAATACGTATGAACCAGAACTCATACCAGTCCAAATATTTTAATTAAAGTTTGTATCGTTTACTCTAATATATGTATAGTTATACCTATGTTATGTATGTGGATATAATATCATATTTTCATAATTAATAATCTCCCTAAATTTCAATTTTGATTTTTCATTATTTTGTTGGTTTAATCAGCATGATAATTATGTTATATCAATAATTCATAGCATTAATTGAATAATTAGCATTTTAAATATGTATACACATTTTAACCAAAGTTATGATGCACTCGAACCATGTACATAATGTATTATAATGTTCGTATGTGTACAGTTCAGTGTTTCATAAACTTTGTGTATTAATGGACCTTTGACTTGGAAGACACAAGTACATGAGTTGTAGTTTCTAAATTCTAGATCTTTGGGGCAGCACATTAAACATAGAGATGAGTACTTGCTAGTGAGTGTCCGCGGAATATACGTTGCGTATGATTGGTGATATTATAAAGATAAGAAACGTAACACAAAAGTTTACTTTATAATGGAATTGTTACAGGAATGCAAATTTTCCTGTTATCAGTCTGTACATATTATCATAATCAATTTAATGAGCATAAGTACTTTTGTTGTTTTAAAATTAGAAAATATTATTATTGTCGTAATTTATATTTAACTATAATGTTATCTAATTCGATTGTTATTCTACTTCAATTATACATTTCATTTTGTAATTTTATTACATCAATCATACTAATACAATTGTGAAATGTAATAAAATAAGTCGCCTGCAGGGACGTAAGTAGAGACTGCCGATTTCAAAATTCGAAAAAATACATTACACTGTTAAATAAAATTACATAATATTTTTCCAACTGGATTATATTTTTAATTAGAAATTCGAAAGCTGGTCATATTTTTCATGATTGTGACGTCCACTTCCCTACTCAGCCAAACGAGATCAGCGTACATCATCTCGGTAAACTAATTACAAGAAAATAAAAGCATGAAAGTTACAATAAAGATAAAGGGTTGTCCAATTAAGACTCAGGAAAATAAACGCAAACTAATACAAATATTTGGCCCCTATTACGATTCTCACCTCACCTAAAATTACTATGCAAATGTGACTAGATTTCTATGCAAAAATGTTCAGTGCCTCACAATTTTTCATTCGGTGCCTCCAGGTGCCTTGCCGAAAACTGTTATGCAAAAAACACGAATTTTTACAAAAAAAATATTTAGTAGTCTACTACTCGTACTTCTTAATTCTGGTACGCTTAGCAAAAACATTAAAGCACTTCTTATTATCACTTTGTCTTATTATAAATTCAAATAAAGATTTGAAAATTTTTTGAATTTCCTTCCGTGAGCTACTTAGCTATTATCAATGCGTTTATGGTTTCTGTTTTTTGTTTTTATATTGTTTAGCTGGGAGAAACATATTGCCGCAGCAGCGCTACTATGTGGTAGGCTTAAAATACCACCAATAAATTTTTTAAATTTGAAAATCATAATTTTCCTAAATCAGCGGAAAATAAGAGATTTCGCTACTCGCCGCAAGTGGCAGCACAATCACAAAAGAGAATTTATTTTGTTATATAATTACAAGCGGACATATTTTATTCATCTTGTATCTCTTTTTTCACTAAATAAAACATCCCAGCGGAATAAAATATTAAAAGTGATCCTTAAAATGACAAATTGGTTGATCTCCAAAGTAAAGGAACTCGGTAAATAAAATCTTGAAATTTAACAATATTCCGTCTTTCCGCCATTCTAAAAGAATGACGATGAAATTTGGATAACAGTATTGATCAGGGGTCCAAAACTTAGGACAAAATTCTAGGATCTGTTCATGTTGGACTAAATTTGGGTATTTCAAAACCAAAACTTTTGAAAATTTTAATTTTTTTATTAGTTTATTTTCAGTTTTTGGCCAATATCTCAAAAACTTCCACTAGTAACCAAAACTTTCGATTGTTGTTCTAATAGCTTAGGTCATACTGAGACTACGAGAAAAATTTGGGGAAAATTGATGGATTAGAATTTTCACTATAATTTTTTGATTTTCTGCGGCCAAATAAGTTATTTTCAATTTTTGGCTAAACTTATAGTTGGACCCCTTTGGACCCCCCTCTGTTGTGATTGTGCTGCCACTTGCGGCGAGTAGCGGAATCTCTTATTTTCCGCTGAGAAATTTCCGCTATCTTATACAGCATCCAAAACTTCACTAAATTCGAGAAACAAATTTTTTAAAAATTGCAGTCCTAACTTCTTCATCCCGACACAAGTGGGGATATAACGTGATTAGAGGTACTAGTGTTACTCCTAGATTTTCAGGGCCGATAATTTGAATGTGAATGTGAAGTAGCGTTGTTGTTGTATCCGTATCTGGGTGCGGCTAAATTTCTTTTTTTGCCATATTTTCGATTCTGAATCAATAAACTTAATTAAATCGATTAATGGGTCAATTAAACTAAATGGTAAATTATTTGACAAAATTTTCAAATCGACAATTTTCTGTTTTGTCCTAAAATTGTGCTCATCTTCGTTAAGAGCGTTTGATGTTTTAATGAACTTATCACGGTTGGGCTCTAGAATCATTGTGCCTTCTTAACAGTGAGAAATTGCTCTGTAATGACTGTTTTTTTTTCAGTCAGCCAAGAAAACACAGTAAGCCAATTTGAGTAAAATTTTCGGTTGGCGGTAGAATTAGAATTTAGTATCAATATACGTCGGTATCGGAGCCGGACTAAAACCCAAAAAAATAACAATAAATATATTTGTGTTGGCTTATCCTGGTTTTTTCAAACACTTGACCTTGTTTCTCTGTAATGATCCTGGTTCGGGATTCCTTTTCGGTGGAAATGTCTTCAGAAATATCTAAAAGTAAAGAACAAGTTGCAGATGATGATGATAAAATTTACAACAGAAAAAATGACAAAAACTATAAACTGCGCTGCGAGTATGGATTTAACTAACAGAACATAGATGGTGTTGGTGTGTAATTACAAATTATTTAGCAAAATTGCAAGGCACTATAACGTTTATCAGAAAAGTCAACTTTACTATAAATTATTAATATTAAATTTTTAAGTGCCTCAGTGTCTCACATTATTTATAAGTACCCGAAAGGCACTAAAGTGCCTATTCTGACAGCGCTGGTGAGAACCATAATAGGGATAATTTATTTTTGAGTCAAGTTGGGTACTTTATTTTGAAGGTTTATCGATGCCATTTATATAAGAAAAATGATATCATTCAAATTTTCACCACGGCTGGATTGACAGTCATCGATCCGATGGCCAAAACTGCTGATGACATTTTCCAAAAGCATCTAATGTGAAAACCATTTAATATGAGAATGCATACAGGGCTCACATAATTCTGGAGTACGATTCATTTTTCAAATATGCTTTTGATATTGGACTCGCTTACTACAGGAATGTGCTATACATACATAGGATAGCCATGAAGGTTGACCAATGTGTCTCTTATCATATCATCAAATCATATAATATCAATGACTACACTAACAGAAATGTGTAGAAACCGTGCACTCGAAATTTTTCTGCGGAAATTATCGGCCGAAATATCCAGAATATTAAGGTGAAGCACACGCTTCCTCCCTAGAAATCCAGAACCTCAACTTCCGGAACATGCCGATACACAATAGAACCCTCAACAACATGGTTACAATTCCGGTAAACTAAATTTTTGGACAAAATAAGTTCCATCAAGAGGTACCAAGACCTCTTCACTGACTGTCCCTGTAACATGCGATACGACATAACCCAACAACAACAGGAAATGAAAATATCACAAAAACCGCAACACAATGGAATGAATTGATGGTGGACGAATTGATGAGAGAACGAGACTCGGAGGTCAATATAACGGCTCAGAAGCAACAAAGAGTGTTTCATTTGGAGCAGAGAAACGAGACAGAGCAAGGCGAAGATCAATTGGAAAACCTACATCAGAAATTAAGAAGTTCGCAATTAAGAACTTCGCAAGAAAGGAAATGGTTAATGCTCAGCCCCCACAGACAAACCGTTCACCGTCAAATCAGCCGATGGAGAAATACACATAAATCAAAAAATAATAGCGGAAATGACATTCCAGTGGACTTCTTCTACTACGCGTGGACTAACCTCGGTCGATGGTGTCATTGGAGATTATACCTTGAAAGAGATCGACATTCATGAGAAAAGAAGTGGAGACACAGATTAAACAACTTTTAAGCGATGGCATCATAAGAACGTCTAAACGTCCGTACAATTCTCCAATTTGGGTTATGGAGAAAAAATTCGACGCCTCGAGTATAAGGAAATACCGAATGGTAATAGACTTCAAAAAATTGAATGCGATCACAACATCGGACACGTATCCGATCCCGGACATTACCAACACAATCGCAAGTCTGGGCGATTCCAAACAGTTCGAGGTCCAGGTTCCACGGCATTTGGACGAAAGGGTTGATGATATACTAAAAAAGGCTTTCTCTATATTTCAGTGGTTGCTATCGCACACTTAGGCCAGATTCGACATCATTAAACTCCCTTTAAACCCATCTAGTGCTATTCACATAACGTAGTTCCTCAAATGATCATGTCTTCTGTCAGCTAGTGCAGGACATGAGCATAGGAAGTGAACAAGAGTCTCCTCCTCATCCTCGTCCTTGCAGCTTCTGCAGAAGTCATTTGCATTCAGACCCAGTCTTCTCGTATGATCTCCGAAAAGGCAGTGTCCGGTAAGTACCCTTACAATTATACCTAAGTCAGGCTTCCTCAGTGTGATCGAGATCTTGAATCGCTTCAAGCTCAGCCCGACTGTCCACACTAATAGAGATATCAGTAAACGATATTACATAGTGCATCAACCAGTTCATCGCTATCACTTCAGCCTGTTACACACTGTAGTAATCAGGTAGACGAAAAGATAGACTTACGTTTAATTCCCCACAGAACAAACCAGTTCCCACTATACCATCGAGCTTGGAACCGTCGATGAAAAATTTAACTCCCTCGGCCTCCATAATGAGATCATTCTTCCAATATAAGAGGGGAAAATCACCTTAAAACGCTTGCAAAAGCACAAAAGGGGTGTTATATAATCCAAATTCACCAGGTCATCCCCCACAAAATTGGCTATAGATGAGTGCCCTTTTTACTGGCACTTCCACCTTGAAATCGCTGATAGCCTGGCGGCCGTATTGATCGCCATTTGCTTACCGATAATATTCAACGGGCGAAGGTACAGCATAACCTCTAAGACACTAGTGGGGGTCGTTTTCAACGCCCCACTAATGTGTATATTGACGCCCTCTCGTCACCAACCAGTGAAGCAAACCACAGCGCGGAAGAAGACGGAGAAACTTATTCTAATTAATATTCACAAAAGGGGCGAGTTTGATAAGTAAAAGCACAAAAGAGTGTAAGGATGCAACGGGGACAAGGATAGCAACCGACAAATTGGACAAATTTTCAAAGTTTGCGAAATGTTTCCACATCAAGGACCGATCTGTTCTTCACTTAATAGATAAAATAATTAAGGTATTACATTACTTCACTCCACCGAAAAATGTTGGTGATGGCCAACGAACCGAGTTTCTCAAGCCCCAGCATATCAAATTACATAAAAACACTCAGGGTAAAGGTGTACTTAACACTAGCAAATAGCAGCGGAGTAAATGGCACAATCGCAAGAGTTCATTCAACTGTAATCTGAGATGTATCCAACCTGAATACGAGGATCTTACTATAAAAGAACAAATCAACATTGCAGTCGGCAGGTACAGAGTAGGCCATCTGTTAGTCCTTCTTTATTTGTAAATAAAACACAAATTTTGGGATGAAAAGTCACAATTTTTTATTGATAAGCGAAGGTTCTATGCCTTTTATGTATTAAAACCAATATCGTTCATATGCCCACCACAGCTTCATCTACAGGCCTGCACAACATCAAAATTTTCGATGACTTTTTCCAATAAAAGGGGATCAATGACCTTAATTTCAGCTCGAATGTTGTTTTAAAGTTGTTGAATGATTAGCACACACCTTAGCCAAAATAATCAAGTAGTGTTAAATCCGGGCTTCTTGACGGTCAAGGAACTTCACTATGGATTGTTTCACGACTTGCGTGGTATGTCGTTAAGTCTTGTTGAAATCAAAGGTCGTTAACAAGCAATTCATTCAATTTGGGCCACAAAAAACCAGTTAACATGTTGCGATAACATTCCCCATTCACTGTAAGGCTATTTTCCTATTAATTTTCAAATAAAAACGACCCAATGATGCAACCAGCCCATAAAACACACCAAACAATGGCTCTTGGAGGATGAACTTCTGCTTCGTGAATAACATGAGGATTATCCGCTCCTCAAATTCCACAATTTTACTTATTGACGTACACATTAAGATGAAAATGAGCTTCATCGCTAAAGATGATTTTTGATGAAAAACCACGACGATTTAAATGGTCTGGCGGCTTCAATTTTTGAGTTAGTTGAATTTTGTATGGATGTAAATGAAGATCAACATGCAAAATGCATCGTAATGTGGTTCGTGAAATGCTTAGTTCTTGTGAACAGTGCCTGATTGATGTACTTGGTTCATTAGGAACACTGTCACTAACAGCTGCCACTGCATCAAGAGTACGACCTTCCACTGAACCAGTTTTTTTCAAAACGATCAATAATTTTGCCTATTGCACGCTCAGGAGGACGTTCATGTTGACCAAAACTCTCACGTAATTTACGAAATGTTGTTGTTTTTGAACGATTATTTTCATAAAAAATTTGGGCAATCAAATGCCTTGTTGTGTTGTTAGCGCCTCCTTGATGATAAATGGCATATTTTTGACCTTTCACATGTCAAAGAATTTTTTAGAACAGATAACAATAAGTACCAAAATTCATGGATTGAAAAAAGGACCAACGCATGATGCCCCACCCTGTATAACAACACCATATACTCGGTAATTGGGAAAAACCCGTGAGATACATTCCTTGGAAGAATGCAACGCATCGAAAGAATAAAACAAAGCCAAAAACTCAACTCACATATTTGAACCAAATTTCAAGAGGATTTCCCGAGGATTGTGGAAAAGGTTTAAGTAAGAAGTTTGATCTCGATCCATCAATCCGTTTGGACTGTTATTATTAGAGTTAAGTTTAACCCCGGTCAGTCAATCCGTCAATTATGAGCTGTAGAGAACCAAGAGACATTTAGTCTGCACGACACCCCATACACAGACATACGCAGAGTTCCAAGATCGCAAGTTCCAATTCAAAATTCAAATGTATTCCTGCACAATTTTATATTTACTTCTAAAGAAGAGAATGAGAAGCACCATCGCTTAGGCACCTTGTTCAAAATTCCTATTAAAACGACAATATAGACACACATTTCACAATTATTGATTAAGAATTTATCCGAGTTCTCCCAGCATAGCTCGATCTAAAATTTATGTTTCAATCCAAAATCAATGGTAGAAGCAGAATTTTATAATGACTGGTTATGAAATGGCAAAGTGTTGTCCTGCATAAACGGCGCCTAGAATTTTGGCCAAAACTAATTTTAGAATCCCTAACCAAGACTACTAACCAGATTTCATCATAATTCGATAAGAGATGGCGTAGAACTGTGGAACATTGTAAAATTCAAAATGCCAATTTAAGGAACACTTTTTCCTGTTCCTGCTGAATTGTTTCCTTTTGTGAGAAATTAGTGGTACCAGAAATTATCTTTTGTGATAGCGCTATCACTAGTGGCGAGTAGCGTAATTTCTTACATTCAACTGGTAAATTTTCGCTATCTTCTACTGCATATAGTTTTACTTTGATGTAAGAACTACGTGAGCTTCTTAAATAATTTTTTGCTGGAAATCTATTACATATGTCTTCCTAGTCCACGAATGTCCAAGTCGTTACTTATGTTAGAATCATTTGATCATCAAATACAAAAGAATCAAGCAAGAAAAACTATCTCTTTCAGGAAGCAAATAAACTAAAACTATTGCTACAATACTTCTCAACATCACACTCTCACAGAATATTTACAACTTTATAATTTTTTATATACTTTTCAGATATAGCTTCTTAAAAGCAAACAAGCAAACTATGTAAATAATAAAGATGCTGGCGTACAAAAAAAAATATTCTTAAAGGTGTTAAAAAATTATCATGTAGTCAAAAACACCTTCCTTCATCGTCGTCGTCGTTTCTGTTCACATCAAAAACACTGTATACCTATGAACAATCCCGAACTAAATGATATACACACAGTGTTGACTATCTTTAATCATTATACTTGTGTAGTTAACACGCGGCAGCGAGGACAAAACGGATGCAACATAAAATCAGAAACATCATCACGTTTCCGTATTTTACTACACTTTTTGTGTATGTTACCAATTTTTCCTTTTTCCTCTCCTTCACATACACTTTTTAAACAGAAAAGTTTTCTCGTCTTATACACTTACACTATATATAGTTAGATATAGTTAGGTACAGAATTAGTTTTTACATTATTTTTTTGTCTTCGTATATTCCTTCGTATATTTTTTCACAAACGGAAATAGACATAAGATATAACAAGTTACAAGGAATGAAAAATAGGAAAAATAGTTTAAACCAAAGTAGAAAAATTGATGAATGCAAATTTTACGAAGAAAAATGTTCTGGCAAACTGTGTATGTATAGGTAGGGATAGCACCTACTGTGCTGTTTGAGGAAAATGAGATGGAAACTTTTCCATTTTTAAATTAATTTTTTCTCTAAGAAATGGGATTTTAGAATGTACGAGTATAATAGAAAATCCTTCCTGCAACGAATGAGTAATTTGTATTATGTACAGTTTATTTATGTAATCGTCAAACAGTTTGAACTATTCAACTAATTTAGTCGTCATAAATAGATACGTGTTTTTCTATACACGGTATACTATACGAATTGTCTGCTTAATCCCGATACCCGAAAAACGCAATGTCAACACTAAACTGTCACTATCGTGAGAGTTTAATATCTCAGCCCGAGAAAATGTCACTATCGCGACAGTAAACAGAATCATGATATCCTGTCATGACATTTATAGTATTCAGCCCGAAATTTTAAAATTATTTTTATGTGCACCTGATTCTCTTTTTGCAGACACAACACTCATGAAAAAATTGGGGATTGGGGACTCATGAAACAGCACTGATCGCTCTGCATTGTAGGGCTTTTGTATTCCTTACTTCTATGCATTCCAATATTTCCTCTACACTTAAGACATTATCGGGCATCAATTCTGTTAACTCTTCCGTCGATAAATGCTCAACCTCAAGTGACGATATTCGTATATATTTGGGTGGTATTCGGTGATTCAATATTTCGGCTTTTAACACATGTTTTCAAAGGGATTCCCAACATTCATTCAGTCTAGAAGGTTTTAAATCAGAAACCGATAATGCGGTAAATTTCACACAATCCAATATGGCAAATTTTTTTCCAGGCTTCAATTATGGAAATCGTTTTATTGTCATTATCGATGGAGTCTAAAATATTTTGAAAGGTCCGCTTGATGTAATACGATTTATAAGTGGCTATTATTCCCTCGTTAACCTGCTGGATTAAGGAAGTGTTATTAGCCGGTAAGAATTCCACTATAATATTTGGATGTACTAAATATGGATGTGTATCTTAGAAGCGGGTAGAACGATGGAGAATGCTGGCTCAGTAGCGCAGTTCGGTTTTAGAAGCCGCCTATCGACTATCGACACGGTGAAAAAGGTTACAGAGGCCCTCAGAAGAGCAGAAGATACATACCAAGAGAAATCCGTATTTATCCCACATCCACATAAAATCTATTCAAACCGCTCAAAACGGCTCAAACTGTAATAAAGGGTGGTTAAATTTTAAGGGCCGACGTTGAATGTGAACCACACCTACACGTCAAGTTTTTTTCTGCATTTAATTTGACGTTTCTCAATTTCAGACTAACTCAATTTGAACCATGGAAAGATACACAATCGAGCAACGGTCAGAATGGTGGCAAGAAATGGCAACAGTGGATGATCAATTTTCGAAGAAAATCATCTTCAGTGATGAGGCACATTTTCACCTCAGTGGATTCGTCAATAAGCAGAATTGCCGCATTTGGGCGAATCATAATCCTAGAGTGATTGTCGAAAAACCAATGCACCCACAAAGAGTGACTGTTTGGTGCGGTTTATGGGCTGGCGGCATCATCGGGCCGTATTTTTTCCAAAATGAGGCCGGGTCAGGCAGTTACTGTGGTTGGTGTTCGCTATCGTGAGATGATAACGAACTTTTTATGGCTCGAATTGGAAGATATGGATGCGGACGATATGTGGTTTCAACAGGACGGTGCCACTTGCCACACAGCTAACGCAACAATGGCTCTTTTGCGCGACAAATTCAATGGCCGTGTTATCTCACGTGGTGGCGATGTCAATTGGCCGTCAAGATCATGTGATTTGACACCGTTGGACTTCTTTCTTTGGGGTTATTTGAAAGAAAAAGTGTACGTCGATAAGCCAGCAACAATTCAAGAGCTAAAGGATGAGATAATTCGGCACATTAACGGCATAGAACCTCAATTATGCCTAAGCGTCATTGAAAATTTGGACCATCGGGTGGAGGTATGCCGCCGAGGTCGCGACGGCCATTTGGCCGATATTTTGTTCCATACATAATTGATCCATACCATATTATCATAATAAAAACAATTGATAATAATTTCCTAAATAATTTGTGTTTTATTCAAAATCAACATCGGCCCTTAAAATTTAACCTAATTTAACATAAAATTTTATTAAAATTTTAAATCGTTCCAAATTTTCTTAAAATATTCCAATTTGAAATTTCTTAAAATTTTCCATTCCAAAGCGTCTCAATTCGTTCCAAATAATATTAAATCTTCAAAAAATATGACAAATTCGTCTCAAATTATTCTCTACTCTCTACTCAAAAATCCTCTCAAATTGTCGTTCCAAATTACCTCAAATTGTTCCAAATCTAACTCGGCTTACATTGTAATAAAATCATTCCAACACATTTCAAATCTACATAAAATCATTCCAAAGTGTCTCAAATCGTTCCCAATCATCTCAATTCGTCCCAAATTGTAACCAAATAGTTTCAAATTATCTCAAACCGTTCCAGTGCACCTTCTATCTACATTGAATCGTTCCAATCTTCCAAATTGTATTCACATCGCCTCAAATGGACTAGTCTCAAATTGACATCAAATTGTTCCAAATCATTTAAAATTGACTCAAATTGTTTTAAATCACTTCAAATCGTTCCAAATCAACTTAATATCGATAAGTCTATTCAAAATCTACAAAGATACCATCAAATCCGCCTCAAATAGTAATCAAATAGTTAATCATCGCCATAAAAAACGTCTCAAATTTACATAAAATCGATTCATATCATCTCTTATCAGCTCAACTAGACTTAAATTTCCATAAAAACGTTCCGAACGTTCAAATTTTTCAAAAGAGTCTCAAATTGAATTGAATTAAAACGTTTCAATTAAAATTTACATAAAATTTTTCTAGAGCGTCTAAAATCGCCTTAAATCATTTCAAATTCGTCTAAAATTGTAATCAAATAGTTCATAATCGCCATAAAAATCGTCTCAAATCTAAATAAAATCGTTCCAAATCGTCTCATGGCGTTTCAAAAATCCTCTCAAATTGTAGTAAAATCGCTCCAACTCACCTCGAATCGACGCAAATCTACATACAAATTTTCCAAAATATTGTAAAATTTTCATAATCATGAAAAGTCTGAAATTATAATCAAATCATCTGCATCTTTCAAATCACTTCAAATCTACATAAAATTATCTCGTTAATCTCGAAACTCGTTCAAAATCATCTTAATTTGTCCCTAATTGTAACCAAATCGTTTCAACCGTCTCAAATTATTCGAAATTGTACTTAAACCGTCTCAAATTGTTATCAAATCGTTTCAAATCGTTCCAGTACATCCTCTATCTACATTGTATCGTTCCAAATATTTTCAATTTTGAATCACATCAACTCAAATGGACTAAAATTGGCATAAGAACGTTCTAAATCGACTCAAATCGTTCTAAATTGTCTCAAATTGACACCAAATCGTTCCAAGTCAGTTCAAATCTACATAAAATCATTTCAGAATGTCTAAAATCGACTCAATTCAACATAAATTGTAATAAAATCGTTTCAAACCAAATCAAATAATTCCAAATTGTACTTATAACGTATTTCGTTGCACTTAAAATCGTTCCAAATCGGCGGAAATCGCTCTAAATATTCTCAAATTGACAACAAATCGTTCTAAATCACAATCAACATAAAAGCATTCCTGAGCGTCTAAAATCGCCCCAAATCTACTTAGAATCGTTTCAAATCGTCTCAAACTGCATTTTGATCGTTCCGAATCATCTCAACTAGACACAAAAAATTTCAAATCGCCTCAAATCGTTTCAAATTGTAATCAATTCTAATCATCTCAAAACCACACAAAAATCGTTCCAAACCATTTCAAATCGTATCAAATTTTCATAAAATCGTTCCAAAAGTTTTCAACAAGTAGATTTCTTTCGTAATAAAATATGTTTTGCTTAGTGTTTTGGATACTGTCCATTCAACAATGGTTGCCATTTCATGAGTCCTTAGAATATAATAACTTGCTGTATGAATAATAAACGATTATAAAACTTCCGTTTATGCGCCCCAATCAATCTAGCCAGACCGATTGTTCGCGTTATACTTTTCGTTATTAGAGTGTTTGTTGGCCCGAATTACGTTCAATGTGTTAAATATTTACCATAAATCGCTTCAGAACATAACTCCATTTTTATAAGTCCTGAAGCTGTAACAACTGCGCCTTTTGTTCAGAAAAATCATTGGAAACATAACTTAAGGAGTTTAAACTTCAACTACAAGAATATTTAATACAGTCCAATCAATTTTTTTCGAATTTCTAATCGTCCACGATGAAACGTTAAAAATGGACACCAAATAAATGATTTGGCCATCAATTTTAATATTTCAAAAGGAAAATAAATTACATCAAATCATCACAGTTACGTGTTATCAACGAGTGTTACATCCTGCTTTGCATCGCAAGTAAATCACCGATCGAGTATATCGAAAGCAAATATAAAAAAAATGTTTTTATCACCAACCACTATAAGTGTTATCTGCCGACCGATAATAAATTGCTTGCACGGACGATGATGAAAATTTTTATTTCATTTTCCAATAAATTTTTATTTCGAAAATAATTTAAAGCGAAATAAAAGGGAAAACTACGAGGAAAATACAAGAACAACGATTACACAACAAAAACTTATTGTCACGTAGATTTAAAGATTTTCCGTTTTTTTTTTTCTGGTACATTTTCTTTACATTTTTATTGAAAATATATAAAGTTTGATTTTATTTGAAAATTCTTTTTATTATTTCTCTCCTTGACAAATTTTTCCTTTTAATAATAACACATAAATTTGAGAGTTGAGACAAAGGTGAACTTTTTCTTCTTTATAGAGTTTATCTTCTTTTATCATTATGTTGTAGAAAAATTTTATAACAATTTTCCGGAAACAAAATGAAAAAAAAAATATTAAACCTGGGAAAATAAGGAAGGAAATGGAATACAAGAGAGAAACACGGAATATAAAAATTGATTGCAATCGAAGAGTTTTTCTTTAACATTTTATTACAGTTTTTCTTTGGAAAATTAAAAGAAAATTAATGATATTAAAATTGTAATTTCGTACAACGATCCGATGCTTTCGTTGTATATACCCTCCGCTATGCGCTTAATTTTTATTATTGACAACGTCATTAGGAAAATATTTAATTAATTCTATTTTTTTATAATTGAGATTTCACAGCGAACTTTATAAAATGAAAACGACTTGTTGAAATTGGACGTCGGAGTATAAAATAAGGTATGGTCGATAATTGAGAAATAGGAGTATGTGCTTTTGTCAGCTGTTTTCTGCAAATTGAATTTAGACAAAAATTTATAGGGTGTTTGACGCTCTGGGTGGCCGCCTCCCAAATATGGGGATCGTATGCCATTAGATTTGTTCTTCAGAATTTGCACATTTGCATCGACTTGTAATGAATCGCCGAAATGATGCTATAAAAGCTTGGGCAGACAGATCTTCCACGAGTTCCGTCTGTACCATATGAGTATATATTTGTTCCATATGTCAGCTCACAAAATGGCCTGTATGCAAAACAATAATTTTCTTTCGAATAATTTTCAACACAAGTTCATTTGTAAAGGTTTTCAAAGTTAACACCAACCACAATTCTGTTAGATTACGCTAGAGAAGCAAGGAGTTTGTATTACTATAAAATGAAGTTGGCGGCGATGCTCTAAATATAAAAAATTCTTAGCATGCTTTTCGCCTTGGTATGTCACAAGTCATTTCAATCACTATATTACTTTTACGGTTAAACAAATAATTCCTTTAGTTACGGTTCTGGACCGCGAGATTTGTTATTCCTCTAGTTGTAATACCATGCTTGGTGCGAATGTTGACTTGACGAACCTGGTCCATCGATTATGAGTGCTAAATAATTTACATCTAGATTTTCTCCGTCTGCTTATTTTTATTTGTTGAAATCCCAACACATTCATGGCTAAACCTTTTCCAAAAATGTCAAATGCTCATCTGTAACTTCAGTTATATTCGGTTCCAACACTGAGTTTATAGCAGTCCTGAATCTTAAAGAGTCAAGGTCATTAGAATCTGACGATAACTGCGTCAGTGGTCTTGTTATCACACCTTCAATTCCTTGAATGTTTTTTAATATTTTAACACCGGTCTTCCACAACCCATTGAAATTAGGATCTCTTGGAGAAGTGCATACCACTGAGTTCTCTGTGCAAACAGTTCAATACCTATTCTATTGCCTTTCGTAGAATGTGTCTTCATGTGTATTATTTTGCCCATAAATATTTCGGAGGAATCTACGAAGATGCTGCTTGTTTATGGCGAAATGATTTGGATCAGCCAGTGCTACTATAATAATGTATTTAGAGCATTTTTTTGGGCAAAAATAATGCTGACCATCTGAATTAAACAGTCATTGTTCCGAGTTAGTTGTTCCCTTTTATCTGCATTGTCTGGTGTCTAACTATATTCAAGGACCTTAAGTGTTGTTTCTTCTCGGAATATTTTCGTAGTTAATCGCGTTAAGTGGAGTTTACAAATGTTATCATTGTTATCGCGCCGGCCGTCTTTTTCGTTATCAAGTTAATGTAATCGTTTCGGTTGGTCTCAGCTTTCTCTTCATTTTTAGTAAACTTTTCCACAAATTATGACTTTCTGGTTTTCATCATGTGAAAGAGCGTCTCATACTCTATCCGAATCGGCAAAAAAGTGAAAAATGATTTTTTGACACCTAAGCCCTCTTTTCATAGACCAGGTCACATATTATGAATAAAACTAAATATGGTGTCACATTTAGTTCTCCTTCCAATACGAGGAGTAGTCCCAATATGGCGTTCTTCAAATTTCTAACCTAAAGGAGCCAGGTTTGTTTAATAATTCAAATTAGAAGAGCTTATGCTTATTGTCTTAAATTAAAGAGTTGTTCAATCATGAACAGGCTTTCTCCCACCAAGACAAACAATTGTGAAGCGTATGACCGGATGATCACTTGATATGCATAGACAATGCAAAACGTCTACGTGAAAATGATACATCCGAAGCTTTGTTTGTATTTTTTTGATGTATAAAAACTTCGTTTAAAATAAGTTTAGGTAGTCGATTTACAACACAGAAATAAAACAGTGGTTTAATTAAATAATTCTAGACAGTTGGCCTAGAATTTACATTGGTCCTTCGAGCCGGATCTCGACATAACGAGATTCGAATTCAACGATAGTTCACAAAGGCCGGTACAACAACAACAATATACGACAACCGCTGTATCAACCAGTCCGGAAATACCACGCTACCTTAACTCACGGCACAGCAAATCATCGACGCGAGATTTTTGCGCCAATCAACAACGAACGGCAGCAAGTCGAATAACATTCAGTCAACCAACAAGAGGCCATTCGTGTAAAAATTGAACTACCATTGCTCTCACAAAATGAAATCACTGCCAACATAGTTGCTATCCAATTATAAAAAGGATAGCAACTCCCGAAAAACTAAAAGCTATTTAGAAAAAAAAATAGCGTACGTGAAGGCGGCACATCAGGAATTCATTGCAAACGACGAGCAAATTCTAGCGATATCACCTCCAAAAGGAAACTCGCACCCGTATCACTCTGCTAGGAAAATAACACAGGATAGGTTCACTCCAACGAGTACATCGGTCGACAAATTAATCTGGACTACAGATTCTCAGCCTGATTCCAACGATAACGATTTTCATTTGGAGAGCCATCAAGCAGAGCCGGAAGCAAGTTTAAACATGGGTAATCAGCAATCTAACAAGCGTCCGCCTTTTAAGCAACTTGAGTCTTGAGCATCATAAGGCCACAGCTTAACCCTTAAATCAAACATTCAACCACCTCAACATTCAACCCATTTTTACACCATCGAAGGCAGATTGGATAAAGGAAATTGTCCGAAGGAATACCTTCAGCTAAAGGTCAATCAACTGCAAGGGCAAATGAATGATATCTACCAACTGCACGCAACAATCATAGAAACGGATGAAAAGGATAAGACAACAAATTATTTCGTCCAAGATAACTATGGTAAAACGTATTTCGAGTAAATCACACGAAGACCAAATGGTCAAATTGCCACAAATAGAAATACTATCCTTCTATGGCGATTACGATAAATGGACCTCGTTCAAAGATCTGTTCATTGAAGTAATTCATAATGATGACACATTATCCAACACAATGGAAATGATCTACTTAAAATCTAAGCTACAAAAGCGAGCAGCTCAGCTCATCGTTCATCTAGCCGCAACAGGTGAAAATTATGATATGGCATGGGGAACAGTAAAGGCCAGATACGATAACAGAAGGTTGCTGTCCAGCAATTACTTCAATTTATTACTGTCGATGTCCACGCTACAATAAGCAACGGGCCCAGCAATTCGCTCGATGCATGACACGCTTAAGGAAGTGTTGCATAACATTCAGCAACTCAAACTGGAGTCTCCATTCGACGCATTTGAGGTATTTTTATTCACTAAACAGCTCGATCCAGAGTCAATAGGGCTGTTTCAGACAAATCTGCAACAACCCAAGGAAATGTTGAACATGTTGTTTGACTTTTTAGAACGGCGATTCCAGTCTCTAAAAGCTATGGGAAAAAACAAGCATGTCGCAACAGCTTCCATACGCTGCGTGGCACCCAATTGTAACGGAAATCACAAATTAGAGATCTGCCCATGCTTCAAGAATATGCCGACCTTGGAGAGGCTAAATTGGTCAACCATCTACAACTATGTGTGCGATGCCTAGAAGGTCATGACAGGTTCAAATGTTCCGCCACGGATTGCTGCGTAGTATGCAACGGTCAGCTCGTAACATAGATCCTGGATCCCAGGCAACACCAATTTCATCCAGAGAATCCGTAAATCGTTTCAATTTTAAAAAGAAGATAATTAATATAAAAATTTCCGGCATTGGGGGTCAAGTGGCCGTAGTATGTAGAAATGCCGGTAACGCTATGCTATCACCCAACTTAGTGTTCGATAATCTGGATCATCAACTTCCTCAAGGCAAGGTTGACGACAGCAAATGGACTCCCTTGGATAGACTTATATTGATCGATCCGCTGTTCAATCATTCACAATCTATCGTCCTAATAATTGGCGTCGACTATTAATCGTTCATACCCATCGGCAACATAATTAAGTCGGGTCCCAACAATCCGATGGTTCAAGAAACTGAGTTGGGCTGGATTTTTATGGGTAACATGGGGAACGTTCTGGAGAAAATCTCACTATGGTGACTACTAAGGCCATCGAGAACCAACTAAAACTCCTAATGGAAAACGACAATATTCAAGACGAACGAGTCCGTACCGAAGAAGAGCAGAGGGCGGAGGAACACTTTTCGTCAACAGTACAATGAAACGGTGAGAATTCCGTTCAAGGTGGATCCCCTACAGCTGGGAGAATCAAATAAAACGGTTACCGCTCGTTTATTACAACTAGAGACAAGGTTTAAAAAAGATGCCCCGTTTAAGCAACTATACCAAAACTTTATGCAAGAATATCTAGACTTAGGTCATATGGAGTTGCTTCACCACGTAGAAGATCACCTAAACTTTAATATTTACAACATTCCACACCATGGCATAATGAAGCAGGATAGCACTACGACTAAATTGCTTGTAGTGTTCGATGCATCATCCAAAACAACAAATGGATCATCCCTTAATGAGAAAATGATGATCGGTCCAAAGCTACAGCAAGATTTGGCGGACATAATCGTTGGCGTAAACATCAGTATGTACTAACGGCCGATATAGAAAAAATGTATCGGCAGGTGTGGATGCAGGAACAAGATAGGAATTATCAACTCATTCTATGGAGAACAGAACCAACAAACCCCATAGAAACTTATAGGTTAAAAACGGTAACATATGACATCACAGCCGCTTTCCATTCCACGCCAGCTTTCTGGCCGTGAGCGCTTTAAGACAATTAGCCGAAGACGAACATCGATCGTTGGCCATCGCCGCCGAAAACATATTGTCTGATTTCTACGTAGATGACTTGCTGACAGGAAGCGATAGCATAGACCATGCTCGCCCACGATACATGATACATGGTACTGTTAAAGCTAAGCGATTGCATCAAAACCTTGGGGATTCATTATAATCCGAAGGAAGACACATTAGCATTCCACGTAGACAAGTTGGAAATGTCTGAAGGCACGGCCACTAAACGTTCACTCTTGGCCGACTCACCAAAATTGTTTGACCCGGTCGGTTGGTTAGCACCTATCACCATTGCTGCCAAGATTCTAATGCAGGACACCCGGATTTTCGGGATCTAATAGGACGAAACACTACCAGAAGAAATAGATAAAAGTGGCTTACCTACAAGAACGAAATGCCCACCGTAAAGGACATAAAAATAATTAGATGGCTCAATGCAACAAGGAGCATCAGAAAGGAACTACATGGCTTTGCCGATGCATCCGAACTTGGATATACCGCTTTAGTATATTGCAGGACTACCAAAGGTCCCTTCCCCTACCTTTATACCTTTGAGCGAATATGGACAGGCAACCTGAACAACCCTTCCGATTTTCTTGGTTAAAATTATTTATTATTTCGAAGATGAAAGAATGAATTTAGAAAACGAAAGAAATATTTATTGAAAGTATGATCCATCTGCAGCTACAAAATTAATTTGCTGTGTCTAGTCACCCCTTCCGGTAGTTTTTCTATAGCTCGCTTCAAACGTGTTAGTTGTCGTCGGTAGATATTGCCATTGATAGTTTCACCTGAATCCAGTAGTTCATAATATACCAGCAACTAAATTTCCCGGTTTTGTTGAAAATGGAAAATTTCAATAGAAATATAAAAAATGGTTTATTCAAGTATTGTCGTTCGTTTCTCGAAACTGGCCAAATGTATAGCCCTGCCAAGTCATGCGACATCGACCGGAACAACTTATAATCCGAGAGGGCCAGGTCTGTCGTGTCTCGTGTCCCATTCTGGCCATTTTTCGAGCAACTATAGTTCAGATTGATCAGTTGTTGTCGGTAGCGTTGTCCACTGACAGTTTGGCTATGTTTCAGCAGCTCATTATACGATTCCTTTCTGGCACCAAACGCAGAACATTGTCTTCTTGAAAGCCACAACTTTTTGCATTTGGGACTCTTAAAAACGATCCACTTGTGAAAAGTGAACGTCAACGAAAATATCATAGCGAGGCATGTTTAATGAGTTTGCTTGTCATCTTCATCCAATAACGCTTGTAGCTCGGTGTCTTCAAATGTTTTTTGCCTTCTGGAGCGCTTCTTGGCCTAAAGTTGGTCCGTTTAAACCAATCTTCACAGGTAGTTTTCGATGGCGCATGTTTGCCGTAGGCCTTCTCAAGCAAATGACGTGCTTCAGCTGCATTTTTTTCAAGTTGAAGCAGAAAAGCAAATGCTGTTTGTTTGGCACAAAACTCGACATGTTCGTTCTTAGAAAAAATAATTTTTGAGTTGCGATATGTGCTGGTATTACAACTGTCCAAGCTATGAACAAAATCAACTTCTGACATAAATGACAACTAGCTGCTTGAACTTTTCTTGCGCAAACTCACCGTAGAATTACAGCCATAGTCCGCTAGAAAGTTTCATCCCAATCGGTTAAGAAATGAATTTGCCCTATTCGCTTCACAGATCCCACTTTATTTGTACAAACTTATAGCGTAATCCCTATCGGTTGCGAAATCCACTATAATTCTTTTCAAATAGTCAGTTTTTCCGAACCACACATGGAAAATATCGAAATACCATTTTCATGATTCAAACAGGTTTTCCCCAATCGATTAAAATTGGTTGAGAAAATAAATAATAAAAATTAAAAATTTGAATCGGTTAAGAAATTGTTTGGATCCATTGAAATGTGCCATCACAAACAACAAAAAATCAATCTGCTCAATTTCCGCTATGATGATATCACGGATTTTTGGTTTCGGGATAGTCTAATCTGACAGACTCATATCAGTATATGAAGTCACTTGAAAAAGATAAGCCCGCATCACCAATTCTAAATACAATGGCAGTCTGGAAAGAAAGAATTCCGTTGCATTTCATGACATACCTACGTTTCGACACACTGCTTAATTACCCATTAAACACTTTACCTTATCGTTGACACATTATAAAATTATTTTGTGCTGATATCACATAAACACCATATTTTTTTGTTAATCTAACGTGACACAGCATTTTCTAGATTTATATTACTAATCTAATGCAGCGCTGTTCAATATGTGAGCTCAGAGCCTGTTTAAATTAAATTTTTATTACAAGTTCGGCAAGATCGAGAAAAATATTCGATATCGGCCAACAAAAATTTTTTGGTCGATTTTTAATTTTATTTTATATATTTAGAAAGCACAGGTAATAAATATACCTACACATCAACCTATATACTCGTGTAGTTCTAGTATGTCTAACCGGAATGACGTGCTTATAAAACACCTTTCAAATCCAATAAATTCTAATCTCAGCTTTCTTTTCTCTATATAATATCGTTGGTTTGTAATCTAGAATAATTTTATGTTGTTGTTGTAATTTTATACCACACACCAAATTCTAAATCTATATAGGTAATATGTTCATTGCCAAATATATTAGCACCAGTAGAATAATAAACAGAACCAAGGCGTGTTTCATACCTCAGTATATATTCCTCAAATTGCTGAGTAAACGACAACAAATCGTTTAACGAATAAATAAAACATTTTCAGTCATCATACAACAACAAAAATTTCAAATAAATAAAATAAAAAGTGCAAGTCGTCTATACCATTTGTGTATGTCACGTATGCAAATTATGCAAACAGCAATGCATGCGATACCATACACTCGATTTGTACGTGACTTATTAGCTAAGCAATATAAGATGGGTAATTAATTGGCATTGAACATAAAAATTCGGGATTTTAAAGATGAGAATCGACCTATACATACTTACTTTTCTAAACTGATTTAGAGAGGTCATCTTACATCTAATTGCTGTATCATGTTCTTCTCGCATCTTAGAATAGATGAAGCGAACGAAAATAAAAAAAAATTCTTATCGTACTTTAATTAAAATAATTATCAGAATACAAAATATAAAATATGTACATGTTGCGCTCCGTACACTTTATTGTGTATATTGTTGGTGTTGTGTGGAAGCGATAAAAATGTACATTACACTAAATATATAATGGTAATGCTGCCCTGTTATATAATAATAGAAATAATAAACATTTTTGTTGTTGTCGAGGTTTAATTGGGTTCAAATCATAACATGCTTTCGCGTAATACAAAATAATTATTCTGTGAATATGCACACAACTACCTTGTAGATGTTGTGCTAGTTAAGTATGTATGTAAGCTTGGTGATGAGCCAGGACAGTGATTTTGACAGGTCAATCCACCAGGATAGTAGTATTAGATATAATCAGCCGAAGGAATCAAATACATATATTCAATAACTGAGATAATTATTTTTGATTGGTGTAGTTAGATCTTAAAACAGTCGACCGAGGAGAACCAATATAATCCAAAAGATTGCACTGACTCGTACCAATTTAACTCGATCGCCTCATATTAATTGATCAATGGTTCTAATCGCAACATGTTTTCATACAGATTGGATTGGTAGTATCTGGGCTAGGATGTCATTTGAATATGTAGGATGTATCTATATTTAAAAGAGAGTTAAAATTTAAGAAGAGATATGCTGGTCCATCGGTTGTTGATTTAAAAGATATCCCCTGAAAACTGTGGCCAAGCACTTATTCTAAACAGAGTTGGCCATCCTTGAAATAAATCTAAATAACGTAAAATAATGATTGTGAAATACATACCAAAAATAATACCAAAAATGTACACTGTTAAATTTAAAAATATTCCAATTGGATTTATTTTGTAGTGAAATTGAAACATTTTTAGATAATCTTTAACATTTATACTAGAGAAGCCCTTGAATCCCTAATAGTGTCGCTGTAAAGAACAGATAATTTTCTAACAGTTTTAAATAAACACGAGAAAATTGTGATACATTTTACTAAAGTTTTTTTAATTCTAAAGAAGGTTATTTTAGACAATGTTCTACTTTTATATCTCCGAATCTAGAGATGTTCACGGGGTCTCACCTATATGGTCAGATAGATCAGTCAAACCCCTATGTGGGTATAATGAACGGGATCTAATTATGATGATTTTAACTAGTCCAGAGACATTTTTACGTTTATGGTTATATCGCCCATACCAGAAATGTTCACGTGATCTCTTTCATATATTCGAATAGGTCAGAAAATTTTCTATCAATATCGTGCAAATGGGACACGAATAATGATTTTCATCATGTTTTCCATAATTTACAACTTCTTCGTTTACAATTTTACTCTCGATTGGAAATTTTGGTATTTTCTCCAATAGAAGAGCAGCACAGAGAACAGAATTAATTAAAACAAATCTGCAAAAACTGACGATACAACAACACAATGCTTATCATCGCATTACGAATGCGATTCCGCAAGAAATTGTCGGTTTGTTTTTCCTCAATGCTCCCGGTGGAGTAAGCAAAACATTTCTGTTATCATTGATTTTGGCGACAATTTTCTGACAAAGTAGCATTGTAGCATGGCCGCCGCATCTTATAACGTTGCAGCAGATCTTTTGGGTGAAGGTAGAAATGCAATTTACTGCGACACCCACATGCAATACAAGAAAAAATTCAGGTATGGGAAAAGTTTAGCAAACATATGAACTAGTATTGTTGTACAATTTTACGTTTATTTGAAATTATGAATGATAAAAAGATTAGCACCAACCACTTGTTTAAATCCAACAAATTTTACTAAATATTATGTACAGTGGCTTGGTGTTGATTTTAGTTTTTGTGTAGTTTCGTTCGAGATTAAAGATAAAATTAAGTCATTTAGAAAAAATATTTACGTAAAACCCTCTCTGCTGTAGCTGTTTTTTATAGCATTATCCATAATTACTTTATAGTGACGCTCCAAGATTTAAGAGGTAATACAGAGCCGTTCGAAGGTGCACTCATATTGCAGGGTGGTGATTTTCGTTAGACTGAACCAGTTATACCACGTTCCGCACCAGCCGATGAACTAAACGCATGTCTCAAATCATCTGTTCTTTGAGAAAATGCTTCGAAATATCGATCCGCCACGACTGTGCAATGGCAGTCAAAAAGAATTGCAGTCAAAAATTTGATGAATAACGTTATCGAAGCAATAATGTTGGATGGCCAATTCAAAAGAGAACACGTCTTATTACCGCGAATAACAATAATACCGACCGATATGCCATTCGAATTTAATAGATTGCAATTTTCAGTTGCTTCAAGTTTGTGGATTGAATCTACAAAATCCCTGCTTCTCACATGGACAGCTATACGTAGCCGACGTTCACGCGTCGGAATACCCGCCAACTTATTTATGTACGCACCAAATAGCAAAACCAAAAATATTGTTTACCCAAGAGCAATACAATAATATAATTATCATTCAAATATATGTTCATTCAATAAAAAAAAACACAAACCTACAAAATAATTTATTTAATTCAACTGCTATGCAGCCCACGCCGAATATCAACTTTATGTTCTATTTGTGAAAATTTCTAAACCCTAAAAAGCCTAAATCCCTAAGATCATATAATATACTAGGCGCTAGTCAGTGAAATAACCACAGCTCTAAACTATCCAAAAGTATAAACGTGACCTTGTGAACATCCATAGGATTTTTGGTTTCGGGTTCGTAGCTTATTTGGGAATGTCAATGGGTAAAAATCCTATTGGAGAAAATACCAAAATTTCCAATCGAGAGTAAAATTGTAAACGAAGAAGTTGTAAATTATGGAAAACATGATGAAAATCATTATTCGTGCCCCATTTGCACGATATTGATAGAAAATTTTCTGACCTATTCGAATATATGAAAGAGATCACGTGAACATTTCTGGTATGGGCGATATAACCGTAAACGTAAAAATGTCTCTGGACTAGTTAAAAATCATCATAATTAGATCCCGTTCATTATACCCACATAGGGGTTTGACTGATCTATCTGACCATGTAGGTGAGACCCCGTGAACATCTCTAGGATCGGTGAAATACAATTTGAAAATTTATTCAAATTCATGAAACTTCTAAGTCGTATATGGCACAGTAAATATTTTCATAAATTAACCATGTTTATTTCATTGTTAAAACTTTGTTTGTGTTATCTTGTGAACCACACACGTTAGGTTTTGACTTAGCTATTCAGCCATATAGGTGAGACCCCGTGAACAGCCCTAGATTCGGAGATATAAAAGTAGAAACAGTTTCTAAAATAACCTTCTTTAGAATTAAAAAAACTTTAGTAAATTGTATCACAATTTTCTCGTGTTTATTTAAAATTGTTAGAAAATTATCTGTTCTTTACAGCGACACTATTAGGGATTCAAGGGCTTCTCTAGTATAAATGTTAAAGATTATCTAAAAATGTTTCAATTTCACTACAAAATAAATCCAATTGGAATATTTTTAAATTTAACAGTGTACATTTTTGGTATTATTTTTGGTATGTATTTCACAATCATCGTAAAATAAATCAAAATAAATCAGAATAAATCAAACTATGATATGATATGATATGATAGAGGCGTACAGGCCAGCCATAACGGTGATCCTAGGTACGTTACCATAATCCTGAAATATCAACAATCAAATAACAAATAACAAATTATATCCGAACAATATTTCAGCATCATGTGGGCCCAGGCCCTGCCTGCATCCTTATCAGATAAGGTTAATTAGGAAAGGATGTTAGTCACAGAAATTATATTCACACTCTAGATTAGATTTTTTTAGTTTATTAATTTCGGTTAGTTGTGGTTGAGGTAAAGGATACTAATATTCATCATATGTATACGGCATCAGTCGTAATAGACTGGTTAGGCTATTTAATTCACATCTACGGGTCATCCCTTCATATACTGCTTATAACCTTATTTTCCCTAACTTCCCATCCAACACCATATAACCGAGGGACTTCTCGTTCGTAATGACTCGGCAGTATTATCTATCATACATATGATGACCTAAATGTTCCGTTGATATTGTAAAAAAAAAATTTTAATTCAACAACATTCCATAGCAAAAAGTCTTTGGATCGTTAACATATGTATTTGATTGTATTAAGTTTATGCTCAAAGCGTAAGTAATTAAATAGCCCCCCCTGATCAAGAATATTGCGATCACAATCTTCCCTGACCTTCCGGTATGTTCAAAAAAAAATTTAAATAATAATAAAAATAAATTGAATTATATTTGCCGACAACTTTATTCTTTTAAGTCAGGACTTTCGACAAAATTTCAATTTATGTAATTGTTTAAAGTAAGGAACGAAAAATTATTAAAATATTAAAATAACTATAAACAAAAACAATAAATTATTTGATTGATTGATTGATCAGAATGTACGGCCAAAACCAAACAGGGATGCCGGATACGCCGGGCCCACCGTACCACATCCTGCACATGCGAAGGAGAAACAAACCCCCAGTCACCCGAGTATAAACTCTGCCCATCCACCCTCAACCCCGACAAACTGTTTTCACCCTCAAATCAATCCTCATTCAGAACTTCACCATTCCCCACTATAACGTCCCCAATCCGATGATGACTTCGCGTAGAAAAACGAACGAAACTCTTACTCTTCATGCATACGACCACCACGCTCTACACACTTTATACGAGATCACCAAATCAAAGGCATCACAGCTAAAAATCGTAAATCTCTAAACGAAAACCACCCCAAAATAAAAAAACAACTATCCAAAACCGAAGATAAATAAAGCTCACAGTTCAGGAGAATACAAATCCATCTCCCCACCACACCTACAAAAACAAACTAATAAAATCATAAAAAAAAATTTCAAAAAATCCATATCACCCGTATGACTGTGCGTTTATACCCGCGGAAAAAAGCGCGGCACCAACATATCACACTCGCTTCCGCAGATATATATTCATAGCTGCGGAGCGAGTGCGACATACCAGCGCCGCACCAACCTCCGCAATCATAAACGCACAGTGAAAGCTCTTTCCCAAGTTTACGCTTTATATAAAGGGTGGTTAAATTTTAGGGGCCGACGTTGAATGTGAACCACACCTAAATGTCAAGTTTTTTTCTGCATTTAATTTGACATTTCTCAATTTCAGACTAATTCAATTTGAACCATGGAAAGATACACAATCGAGCAACGCGTTAAAGTTATTCAGGCATATTATGAAAATGGGCGTTCAAATCAAAATGCGTATCGTGCACTTCGTGATTTTTTCGGTCAATTTAATCGTCCAAATGTGCGTACAATCGGAAAAATTTGAGCAAACCGGGTCTGTAGGAGATTTTAAAACACCAGTGCATGCTCGTACAGCTCGTACGAGCAACAATTGCACCTTTCACGCTGGTCGTTGATGAACATTATGCATAAAGACTTGCATTTACACGCTTATAAGGTGCAATTGACTCAAGAACTAAAGCCTCTTGACCATTCCAAACGTCGTCAATGGTCAGAATGGTGGCAAGAAATGGCAACAGTGAATGATCAATTTTCGAAGAAAATCATCTTCAGTGATGAGGCACATTTTCACCTCAGTGGATTCGTCAATAAGCAAAAATGCCGCATTTGGGCCAATCATAATCCAAGAGTGATTGTCGAAAAACCAATGCACCCACAAAGAGTGACTGTTTGGTGCGGTTTATGGGCTGGCGGCATCATCGGGCCGTATTTTTTCCAAAATGAGGCCGATCAGGCAGTTACTGTGAATGGTGTTCGCTATCGTGAGATGATAACGAACTTTTTATGGCCCGAATTGAAAGATATGGATGTGGACGATATGTGGTTTCAACAGGACAGTGCCACTTGCCACACAGCTAACGAAACAATAGCTCTTTTGCGCGACAAATTCAATGGCCGTGTTATCTCACGTGGTGGCGAGATCATGTGATTTGACACCGTTGGACTTCTTTCTTTGGGGTTATCTGAAAGAAAAGGTGTACGTCGATAAACCAGCAACAATTCAAGAGCTAAAGGATGAGATAATTCGGCACATTAACGGCATAGAACCTCAATTATGCCTAAGCGTCATCGAAATTTTGGGCCATCGGGTGGAGGTGTGCCGCCGAGGTCGCAGCGGCCATTTGGCCGATATTTTGTTCCATACACAATTGAACCATACCATATTATCATAATAAAAAGAATTGACAATAATTTCCTAAATAATTTGTGTTTTATTCAAAATCAACATCGGCCCTTAAAATTTAACCACCCTCCAAATAATTAGACTACAGCAAAAATTTGTCTGGAACTATACAATTTTATTAGATTTGCCAAAATTCTATGACATGCAAATTACAATAAATTTAGACATTTTGGAAACTTAATTAATAAAATGTTCAGATTTGTTCCAAATTCCGCCTGGGTTTAGCTAGAAATTCGACCTATCTAATTGTCGCGCGTGGGCTTAACTAGGAAATTGACCTATCTAAAGGCCATAGTAGGATCGGTGGAAAAGTGGGTAACTCAAAAGTTACAAAACATTTTATAAATTAGGTTTCGAAAATTTCTAAATTTATTGTAGTTTACATGTCATAAGATTTGGACCAATCTGATATAATTATAAAACTCCAGACAAATTTTTGCTGTACTGTGATTATTTGGAGGTGATAGTAGAACTAGATATAATATAATTTTCGTAATACATTTTTTGGCTACAAAATATTTTTGCGGCTGGGATAGCAAAGACACTCTCTGCATTACCATTTTTCGGCTAGAAAAATTTCGACTGCAAATTTATGTTTTGATATGCTACATTTAAATCTGCATTATCCGCATTTTTCGGATGTGTGTTCATTTTAATTATTTGGGTCTGTATTGTCGACATTAGTATATATTACATGTTACAACCTAATCTGTTTTACCGACATTTTTATCTGAAACTTTCGGATAACTTTTACAGTAACTCCTCCATAAATGATCAATCGAACGATTCCTCCTACTTCATTCGCCGTTCGCTTTTCCTACTTTCTCGCCGTTTACCAGCCAATTCGAGGACATACGGCTGTAGGTCCCTTTTTCGGAGAACTGTCTGCGCATTGCATAGCTCCATGCCAGCCTATAGTACTGGCATGAAAGATGGATCGGCCCATTAGTTCTGCACTCCGACAGAGGCTCATAGTTGTGTTAACTTTCGTCACAGATCCCGGTACCTTCCGATCCAAGGTCCAAAGCTTTAGCCACTCTGCCGTTTGCTTGGTAGAATAAACTTCTCCATTCAAAAAAAAAAATATCGCATATTACCGCGGGTTAGTGTGCAAAATGGCACATTTCTCATAACCGCCCAGAAAAACAAATTTTTTGGTCATTATCGTTTGTTTTTTATTTGAGATATAATTTTAAATTTCTAAGAATCTTTTGTTTTTTTCTTGTAATCATATAATCATAATAATAATATTAAACAATTAAATAGAATATTTCATTTTTTAAATTTTATATTTTTTAAACATAATATTTTGTGGAAAAAATTGATTTATTTAATATTAATTATTAAATTAATAATAAAATTAAAGAAAACAGATTTAATTTTAATTTTAATTTATTATATATATCACATTTTAAAGACAAAAAAAATATAAATTATTTAAACCAAGAAGCAATTTTTTTAATTAATTTTTTAATTATTTTTGTATAAAATTTATTTTATGTTGTATCAGAAGAGAGTACACTTTATATATTTTTTTTTAATTTAATTTAAATTATATCTAATTTATTTTGTTTTACATAATTAAAATAATACATAAGACGTAATTAAAACACAGATTTTTTTATTTATTATTAATTTTTTTAGTAATCAAAACTACTTAACAATAATAACAATATATTTAATTTTAGTATAATTAATTAATACAATTTATTTATTATATCCATAAGTAAAATATTTCATAATCGCATATACATTAATTTAATTAATAAATAAATAATTAAAAATGAAAACAGTTAATTTAAATTGTTCAGACTTTTTGTATTTTTATAATTTTAAATATTTTTAAAGTAAATTTTTTTTTTTTTAATTTAATTTTAGTTATAAGAATTACGAAGCTTTTCGTGAAATTATAATATTGATATACCTAAAATCAGTGTGGGTCACTGCAGCAGAGAAACTTTCGAATTTCAAAATAAAATTTTGCATGCCGATTAAGCCCAATTTGTCCTAATTAGTGCTCACGGCGAAAAAATAGTACTAATCCAGTGGCCCGAGGAATTGGGAATTGAGAAAATATTTTGCTGTAATTGCAAATGGCACTAATTGCCAAATATTTATTTCTGGTTCCCAAATGTATATTATGGCAGACCGAAAATTTTTTGAAAAAAAAAATTATGTAGATTTTTATAAACTAAAACACGTATTGCGATCTTATTACAAGTTTAATTTAATTTCAAATGAATATTTATTAGACAAAATAATGTTTTAAAATTCAAAAATCTATACGAATCACAATTCCCCCAAAAAATAGTGGGGAAAAATTATCGTCAAAACTGCTAAAAAATGGAATTATTCTTTCTCAATAAAATTGATAATAAAAATCACTGCGGAATAAAAAAATACCCAGCTGTGAAAAAAACGTTACTAAGTCCTAATTCCCTATTCCCGGGGAAAACCATGGCTACAGGAATCGAGAAAACGGGGAAAAAATCAAATTTCGCCTGAAAGACGAAACAAATAAAACCTGATTTCTAGAAAAAACCAGAAATACTATAACCCTAATTTTAAAATTATCCAAAGGCGGCTAAACTGACGAAATTGGTGTTTATCATAGAAATATAATTTTCATAAATTTTCATTCCAGAATTGCGGAATAACAAACTAGCCCCTAAAAGATACTATATAAAATAAACAAAATACAGAAGTAATACAAAATATTCTAAACTCCAAGAATAAGCAATTCAGATAGCATATTCATGTCAGGCATATTCATTGCCATCCGAAAAATATAGTGCTGAATGTGTGCTAATCCAGAATTGCCCCAATTCCATAGAATACCAAAGACCACTTCATGACTAATTTTCTGATGTAAAGTGTTCTAGAGACCAATGAAGTTGGCACTTCTGACTGCATATTCTTATCAGGTTTGATCATTACCGTCCAATAAATATCGCGGCTGAATTTATGCTAATCCAGAATTGGCCCAAATTCATTGAACGACAAAGACTATTGAATGAACAATTTTCTAACATAAAGTGTTCTAGAGACCAATGAAGTTGGCAGTTCTTATTCAAATCACAAATTCAGCCACTATATTTTTCGGGTGGCAATGAACTTATTCTATAAGGATTTGAAATCAGAAGTGCCTACTTCATCTGCTTCTAAAACACTTTACGCCAGAAAATTGTTCAGGTGTCTGTTGTTCAGTGGAATTGGGCCAATTCTGGACTAGCACAAACTCAGCTAATACATTTTTCGGATGGCAGCGAACATACCTGATAGGGATATGCAGTCAGAACTGCCAAATTAATTGGTTTCTCAAACACATTACGTCAGAAAATCGTTCATTTACTTATTTTTCGGAAAGCAATGACATATTTGGTCAGAAGTGAAAAGTTCTTTAGTTTCTAGAACACTTAATGTTAGAAAATAGTTCATTCAACGGACCTTTTTGCTCAATGGAATTGGGCCAATTCTAGATTAGCACAAATTCTGCCAATATATTTTGCGGATGGCAATGAACATGCCTGACACGAATATGCTATCTGAATTGCTTATTCTTGGATTTATTTCTATTGTTTAATTTGTTGTTCAACACAAATATTATTAAACGCTATACCTTAGTATTTTGTTTGTTTAATATAGTATCTTTTAGGGGCTAGTTTGTTTTCCTCAATTTATGAATGAAAATTTATGAAAATTATATTTCTATGATAAACACAAATTTCGTCAGTTTAACCGCCTTTGGAAAGTTTAAAAATTAGGCTTAAATTATTTCTGTTTTTTTCTAAAAATCATTTTTATTTGTTTCGTCTTTCAGGCGAAATTTAAAATTTTCTGTTCCCATTTTTCACGACTCTTGGAGTAGTATTATTTTTCCCCCATTTTCATCAGTATGCAAACTTTCATTTTGAAATTCGAAAGTTCCCCTGCTGGAGTTACCCACACCTAAAATCATGAAAAATTTATTTTTAAAATTTATTTATTTATTGTGTTAACATTAAGAAATGGATAAATTTAATAAAAATATATATGTAATACATACGTATATTTGTAACATATTTAATCATATAATATGATATTAAAAGATATGTATTTTAATTTAATTATTTTAAAACAAAAATATTTGGTTGCTGTATTTAATGTTTTTTAACTATTGCACAAATGTTTGATAAGCTCCTGGCATCGCTTAAACTACGGCGTTTAACAATGCTGAAATTGCGATAATTTATACCGAAATTATTTATAATAAATTAAACAACATTTAGGCGCGGTTTTTTAAATCGATTACAGTCTGTTTATCGCCATTTTAAAATTACAGAATTCATTCGGAAACTCAAACCTTTTAAAAAATCATGCGCGGCAGTACAATTCAAGGTATTTCACATTATTATTATTTTATTAGTTCCTATTACCGCCGGGATCAAGATCCAAAATGGAGCAAAGCATGGAATGCCATCTTTTAATAAAAGTACGAGTTAAAACACTTGTGGTATATCCATAGATCATAAAGTTTAGATACTTGGTATATTTCTGTTAGCTGTATTGTGTTAGCACCCCAATTTTGGGAATCAAGCATTTTCTTTTGAAACTGTTTGGAGTTTCTTTAATGATTTATGACAGACTGGCCAGTAATTTAATTTGACGGTCTAAATAAGACAAATATACCGATTTTATAAAACTCTCAAGGCAGTGCGTCATAGATAACTTCAATCCTTAAACTTTATACAAAATACAGTATACCATACTCAAGTAATTGAAAAAGCTCTAAAGTTTGCCTGAAAAATTGTACACAAGTTTATTAGCAACATGGGCGTAGGGGTTCTAAACAATTAATCTCGCCCTGAAACTATTTATCTCAGAGTTTTTGGGATTTGGATTTTTTAGGAAAAACTATTTATACAAAAATATTGGAAAAGTTTATTTTCGAGATATTTTCGGAGCTTCGATACTAATACTAATTTGAAAATTTTGGATTTCAAACATATGGATAATAATTTTTGATATATTTTCTAACAATTTTTTTGTAAGAAATTTTTTTGTAATATGCTCGAAGTCTCCATGCCCGCAACAATGTCGAAATACATGAATTATTACTTTTGTTAAGCTTCCATTTAAATCACTTATGCTACCACAAGTGTGCAACGCATAAACTTTTAAAAAATTATCCGAGAATCCCATTTACAAATACAACAATATTAATGTGCTACTTAAAAACTATCGGCAGATAAAATTTAAATCCCCATCACCAACTTAACAACTAACTATTAATTTTTTTTACAAAACCGTTCGATCACATTCAGTTATAATATATTATCAGGTGCGCAACTAAATTTCCGGGCTTCACACATAGATGGTGCTAGCGACTCATTGGTTGTTATTTATGTCAGAAGTTGTGATTTTTTCATAGCGTGGGCAGTTGTCAACGATAACCAGTTTTAAAACGAAAATGTAGAGTTTTGTGCCAAACAAACAGCATTGACACAAAACTGAAGCACGCCATTTGCTTTAGGAGGCCTACGGCGAACATGCACTATCGAAAACTATCTGTGAAGATTGGTTTAAACGCTTCAGAAGTGGCGATTTCGACATTGAGGACGAGAAGCGCTCCGGCAGACAAAAAAAATTTGAAGACAACTCAAGATCAACATGCGGAGGAATTAAACACGATTCACCCAGGTATTTCCAAACATTTACATGCTATGGGAAAAATTCAAAATGAGGGGAAATTTGTACTGCATGAGTTGACTGAGAGACAGTTGGAAAGTCGAAGAGCCACTTGCGAAATTTTGCTTTCACAGCATAAAAGAAAGAGCTTCCTGCATCGAATTGTCACGGGAGATGAGAAGTGGATCTTTTTTAAGAACCCAAACCCCTGCTGAAACAGCATCGCATCCTTTCGGATTATTACTTGTTCCGGTCGGTGGTGTATGGCTTGGCAGAGCTTCACTTGACCAGTTTTGAAGAAGTGTACAATTGATTGGATGAATGGTTTCGGTCCAAAAACGCGTCGTTTTATCGTCGTGATTTCATCGTTCGCATATTGCCAGAGAGTTGGCAAAAATGTTTAGATAGCGAAGGACAATATTTTGAATAAACCATTTTTTATAATTCTATTAAAATTTTCCCATTTCCATTTTTCGAAAAAACCCGGAAATTTATTTGCGCACCTAGTATGTAATATAAAATATATTTTTAATAATAGTAAGAAAAATAATTATTAAAATATTACTTAACGAGAAAATTAGTTTTTAATTATATTCAGGTGTTTGAAAACGTGTTGAAAATAAATCAAAGATTAAAACAATTTGTTTAAATATTAAATATCTGGAATTAATATTAGTAAATATTTTAAGTAAAAATTATAAACTATTTTTGATATTATAAATAAATATTTGATAATAAATTTCTTCTTTTATATTTTTGTATGGGATCGGTGTCAGTATCGTCGTCTACGATTCACATCTAACTAGTCGTCATCGTCACATAAAAGACGGAGACGAACGTCGCGATCGTGATTTTGAATTTCGCGATGGACTTTTTAAACTATGCCGCGATGCTGACTTACCCGTGCGATCATTACTCCAGGGCTCGGGCACCCGACCACACCATTGCAGTAAATCTTGTACTTCAATTTGTAAAATTTTAGGTAACTCTAGGAATACGTCTGAATTGGTGAGATGGCTGTGTTGCGATATAAATGACAGGCAATTGGTTTTTAATGATGTTGCATTAAAGCGATCGGCAATACCCAGCAGGCAGATGACTGATTCATCATCGATTAGTGAAATTAAAGTGGTTTCGCAAATATCTTTTAACTCGTCGACTGAATACCGATCTGCTAATAGCATTAATTCGCATATTTGTTCAACACCAACGGTACGATCAATTGGAGCACCATACAAATATAGTAGTAGGCGGCGAAATATCACAGGTGATGTATCATGAATTGTTATTTTCCTATTTATATCCTCTTGCATACCCGACAATAGTGCTTTCATAAACCATTCACATCGTGCGGCAATTATGACACGATGTGCTTTAAAAATATGTACCTGCGGTTTATTCGTTTCGTCCTCCTCATCGTCTAGAATTCCGAAATTATTACGATTCCCCGCACCATTTTGACTATAAATTATCTCAAATTCCATATCAGCCAACTGTCCGGAATGTAGCAGTCTTAATGCATTCTTCGATAAACTGCTCTGTGCGGCTAATGGTGACTCGCAGATATTACGGATTAAATTTAATTTCACCGCATTATAATCAACGGGTTTCCTTTCAATTTTTATTTCACTCTCCAGTATGTTATTCTGTTCTAATAGGCCTAAATCAATCATTGCCTGGGTGAATTGATCTCGTTGTATTAGTTTGCAAATCTAAAATCGAAAAGAAAAATATTGAGGAATACCGCTTCTACTCGTTCGCTTCGTTTTATACTTACATGATCGACAGCATCATTTAGTGCAGATCTATGGTCTAACAGTTTTGATATTACACCGTTCTAAAAATTATTTAAAGAATAGAAAATTATTTTTAAACTTTATTGATGACAGTCACAGAATAACAATATATGCTTTGAATATGGTTAGGGGTTGATGTGCCGAACACTCTGAATAAAAATACAAAGATTCCCAAGTGACCAGTAGTTCAAGGCGAACAGTGACTTTAAATTAAAGACACTTCTGGGACCAAAGGCGAAATCGACACAGGTAGTTCTGTTCAAAGCTATAACCATGGTTTTGATCTAGAATAAGGAAGATTACTGAAGATCTCGTGAAATTGCTCGCGCATATACTTGTCTATCGCTGTTCGAGATTCGAACATTCTACGTCATCAATTAATCTGTTTCGATGATTAACGCCGTTGTTAAGTCCAGTATTTTCCATGATGACTGACGAAGCCCTTGCCCCACCTTAAATATGTTGATCCCAATAGTCATTTTTTCTCAAGTTGTTTCGTCGTAAGCTATCAATGTGGGCCACTTTCATATTGGTTCTGGGGCCTACTTGAATCAGTTGATGACTTTATAAGGACCTTCCCAACTTTGATGAAGTATCGGTGATATACCTTTTTTTCTCTTGCAATTGTAAAGCCAAACAAAATCTCCCTCTGCAAATCCTTCGCTATCTGCTCTTTGGTCATATCCGGTTTTCTTCCTATCGCTGTCCCTTGCGATATTGCTTCTTACGTCATTATGAATCCAGTTCATTATCTGTCTTAGATCGGCTATATTCTCATCATGTGCGACTGGTTCGGTTTCTGATAACCCAAACTTAATATCACGGGATATACATCGATCCCAGTATTCTAGTTGGTATTGACTACTTTCCGCAGATGTTCTTCCAGTGTCCACGGATGTGATGGTGTGGTATGACCTTTGTTGAAGATGATCGATTTGATTCGACTGTAATAGTTCTTTTGGTACTCCGAACCTGCAAATCCAATTGTTTACAAATGTGTTGGCTACTGTCCGGGCTTCCTAATTCACAATCGAATAGGCCTCCTCCCACTTGCCCAAATAGACAATACACACGGAAATGGGCCTGTTATGTCCATTGCTGCACTCTCTCTCTCTCTCTTTCGCCCGAGATCGTGGTCCCTTACTCGCAGCACTTACTTCACGCTGTTTGCACCAGTCTACAATGTCAGATCTTCCACCGCGTGTTTCTTGTAGTACTTAATGTCGTTAACCTTCTACAAGCCATTTCTTTACTGGTCCAATTGACTCATCGCAGTCTCCTGGTCTTCATTCAAATATTATTTATCCTAACCATGTTCCATTTCATACTGGATTCGTGCAATAGTTGTAGAACAGCTCTTTTCTTCCTGTTTTACACATTGCTGGCACTGGGCCTTCTGGATAATTCATCTGCATTGTTGTGTGTGCAACATACCTCGTCGGTGTTCAGTCTTGAAAGAGTAGGCTTGAAGTCGTTCTATTCCTCTAGCCACTAGTTTTTTTAAAGTTTATCAACCATTTGAGTGCGGTATGGTCTATTCGAAGAATAAACTCGCCCGTACAGATATTTGTTGAAAGTAACACTGCCCACCACAGGCAACAATATGTAATAACTCGCTCTTTGCTCTCTTGCTTCTGTGACAACACTGCGTCTATCCCCGTATTGCTAGCATCTGTATCCGCAAAGTAAATATCCTACCGGCCTGCGGCAAAATAGGAGTACTGCATAATTTCTTCTGAAATTCTTCAAATTCTTTTTGATGCTCTGTATTTTACTCAAATGGAGGAAACTTCTTTGAACCAGTTTGCACACGTTTGCACATTATTGCTTCAAAAAATCTGACCCAAACAGTTATCTTCTTTCCGGAATATTCTGCATTTCGTTGCACTTAACTTCAATCCTGCCGTCCGGATCACTTGTAGAACTTCTTTAAGATTGTTGAGGTGTTCATCAAATGTGCAACGATGTCACCTACATAAACCAGACATATTTTCCAATTTAGGCCTCTTAGCAGGCGCATTGCTTAATCCAAGTGGCATTACCACAAATTGGTAAAGACCGTTTCTTCCCCAGATCCAATCTACTGAAAATTTTGGTCCCCGACAGCGTATCCAAGGTGTCGTTAACGCGCGATATCGGATAGCCGTCTTTATTCGTCACCTGATTTAGTTTACAGTTATCAACACAAAATCGTGTTGTCCCGTCCTTTTTCTAGACAAGAACCACTGATAAACTCCATGGGCTACTCGACTGCTCTAATACTCCGTCACGTTCCATGTTTTTAGTTAATTCGGCTGTCTCCAGCTGTTTCGCAAGTGGTAATCGTCTTCTTGCTTGCTGGATTGGAGTAGCGTTTCCTGTGACGATTATATGTTGCACAATATTAGTTTTTCCTAGTTCGTCATCATTAAGAGCCATTGTCTTCGTCAGCTGTACCGATGACCGCTCGCCCTTGGCCGAATTACATTTGCTGACGAGCTCGCGTTCAAAACACGTACTAGGCACTTTCACCAATACAGCAACCCGTTATTTTTGACATTAGCAGACTCCACAATTCCCGTCTTGATATACCCAAGATCACCGTCAATACTCAAGTAGATTACTTTTCGCACATCGGTGGTATCTCGATTCGGTCTTCGACTATAACTCGCAATGCTATTGTTCACTCCTAGCAATACGAAAACAACAGTGACACTTTTGTAATCCACCCCCTAGGTGCGATTTTAACAGTGGTATTGGGGCATTTTCTCCCTTCCAGCAGACAAGTGTTTTCCCCTCGCCTCGTTCAACTTCTAACTGCCTCATTTCTTTACGTTTCTTGTTCCGTATGTCAGATTCTCTCGGGTGCAGTGTAATTGATTGCTTACCAATCGCATCGGAAATATCGGTGGTTTTCTTATCTTCTCTTTAGTAAGAGAATTTATTTGCGTGATATCTTTCTCATCCAACTGGCGTCTCTATCATTGCGCCCGCATCCAGGTTGCATCTGTGACCAAACTTGCCCTAGCTGTTTCATATTCTAAAGCCAACGCCAATACTTCATTCATGGTTTTACCTCTCGTATTCGTTCTTAAGTGAAGTTCCAGGTAGTCGCCCTTGACAGCACTGATAAACGCGTCCACTGTTAGTTCGTTCAATACATCCGCAGGTACATTGCCATATGCTTGACGCTCCAATTTTGTTACTTATCTCTCTAGATCTTGCAAGCTTTCCTCATGTAGTTGCCGTTTGCTTTGAAGTTGAATCTTGCATAATTCTCAGACAAATGACTGCCCATATCTTAGCTCCAACTCAGTCATGACTCGTTCATAGCTCCTGCCTGTTGCGGAGACAGTTTGCAAAACCTCTGCTGCTTTACCACGAGGAGCCAAAATGAGTGCATTTAACTGCTCCCCTGCGCTCCGAGATTTGCACCGCCTGAACTTTAAAATTCTAGGATTTCACAGTTGAATGTTGGAGGTTTTAAAATTCCCCTTGAGGTTCCAGCAACTGGTTGTGTTGGGAACGTTTTGTGTAGCTGACCTTCTTTTATAGTTTGCGAGGCATGTGATTCGAGACGGGCCTCCATTTGTCCTTCAAATTCCTTGAGCTGGCCATCGACTTTCACCTCTAGAAACGAATTTTTTCTCTTTAATTTCAATATCTTGGGCGTGCTAAATTTGGTTGAGCTTCTTGTCTAGTTTAACCAATTGTGCACTTTGCTGCTCGCCTTGCTGGTCGACGTTTGTACCTTGCTGGTCGAATTTGGCCTGGTCTGCTCTTATTTCCTTCATTTGAAGTAACAGCGCCTTCATTATGTCTCCCATGTCCAAAGTCAATCTCTGTTATTCTGGAGTAGGTGGCGTACTGAAATGGTTGTTTCTTATTGTTCCATCGATCCAGTTGCCTCATTTTTAACTTCCTCTTCGCTAAGCTGTATTTTCTACTCATCTTTTGGGGTCTCATCAGGGATGGTCCTGCCATCGGTGATGATTATCGCGATCTTCGCCCTCCTCCTTCTGTTGAAAGCCCGAGGTACTGCAGATTTGCTCTCACTTGCTGTCATGTATAGGTGCTTATGTTTTTAACCATATCTGCAAAATCCCACTTCTGACATAAAATCTTACGAATTTCTGGCGTTCGATATGAATTCGTACTGGATTTTGCAAATAAAAACACTCAGCGATTTAAAGTTACAAACTTTATTCTCCAAAACCATTAATTTTTACAGTAATTCACTAGTTTCACTTACTCACTATTTATTACTAACTCACTTTCACTTTCCCTGTTCACTACTTTTTCACACTGTTTATTTTTTACTTTTCGAATTGCGCTGTACACTGGTTAAATTACAACTGCCTCTGCGTCCCAAATTGTTCGCACTTGTCGATAGCTGTTCGAGATTATTCGTTTTATTGCATCTGGCGATGTATGTGTGTTGCAATTGTAAACCACTTTCATGTAGTTGTGTTCTCGAATATCCCATGTCATTATTTCCCCTGTTTTCATGATTAACATGCCCGTTGTTAATTACAGTATTTTCCATGATTGCTTTCGTGATCTGCATATTCCCCTCCACTTGGAATGCCAATCTAAACACAATTTTTTTTACAATGGAAGGGTAAAAAGCAAGCATTGTAAGTGATGATAGACCAGTATCTACATCAGCAGATTTTCACGAGTTCAGTCGACGCAATGGTATTGATCTCTTAACAAGTGCACCTTTCCATCCCTCGCCAAATTGTGAGGTAGAATAGTTTGTAGGACCTTTCAAACCGGCAATTTAATAAACAATTAGGAGATGAAGATATACTGATCACGCGAAGCTGACGTTGCTTAGCAGTAAAAGTCCGAGCGAGAAACTTCATGGTAGGACAACGCCTCTGTTATTTCTCATGTAACCCTAGTCAACTTCAACAAAGCATAGGTGGCCAAAGTTCATTGTGGGCCAGCCTGTTTTCGTGCGACACTGCTCATCTAATGCGAATTGGCCTGAGAGAGATCAAGCAGGTGCTTCGTAAGATGACGTATAGTGTTGTCACACAGAAGGGTTTTGTGCAACGTCATCAAGACCAAACACAAGCTCAAATAACTGATTCCAACCCGTTTGTCGTCGAGATTGCTACAGCCAGTTCTCCATGATCAATTATTCGGCAGACACTTATAGACTTTGAAGCTGGTCAAGAGTTACCAAGTCGTTCAGCAAGAATTGGACGAAATTTGGTAAAATTTGATCATTCATCATGATTGAGAACTTCATCAAAATAAGGAGGTAGGAGGACGTGTTTGTGCTTCGGAACACAACAACAATACATTTTGCATTTGAAGCAATGTTTTAAAAAGATTTCTTTGATTTTCACTTCGAACGGCTGTTTTTTGTCGGAATACTAAATTGTAATTTAATTAAAATTTAGATTTAGAATTTAGATTTAGACCAGCAGTTTTACAAAGATCCCAAAACCAATGATTCCAAAACGAAAGCGGTATAAAATTTATGACGACTATGTCGTAGTCCAAAGATGTAAAATAAATTTTTTGTAGAGGCCAGTTATACTCACAATTTGACTGGTAGCCAATTTAAAACAAAATTTAAACTCCTTCCATCCAATTTTCTCATCAATACTATCCGAAACCTCCTCCAATCGTTTGATATACGACGGCATTTCCAACACCAAATGTTCCAAATTTATGTGAATGGTCCGTTGCTTATCGATCGTCGTCATTTCATTGAATGTGAATTTCTTTTGTTGAATAATTTCGAGAGCACTCGTTATACGGCCATAAATATCACGCATTTTCTTCACCTCGTACATGTACAGCACAAATTTTAAATCATTTTCGGTACCTTGAAATCGTTTCGGAGACGTAGCCGTATTCGTGTAACCAATCGTAACAATCGGTGTTGTCGATTGAAAAAACGATTGTTGATCACTGTCGTACGGCAACACGTCATACTCATTTTGGCGATTCAACGAATTTGAACGGTTCGAGGTGGTTTTCTCTTTGGTGCGCGAACAATGTTCAACGGTAATCGGATTATTTAGGTCCTTGCACATTTTCTCCAGCGATGATTTTATTTCGATTATCACATTTGTAATTATTTCTAATGATAGCTCTATTTCAGGTACTAAATATATAATTAAATCTGCTTTCTCGTCGCTTGTTAGTCGCGACAGGACGCCAAATATATTTTGTAGAATTTGATGGAATTGCGACATGAATATGGGTAGGCGGGTCCGGACATATTTTATGATTTCATGTCGTTGGTAACGTGTTAGGTTTGCAGCATCCTTAACAAATATATTACAGAATTGTAATAGTTTTGCACAGCCTGTGGAATATATGAAAATGTTCGATCTGATTAGGTAATTCCGCTATATAAACTACTAAATTTTATTACCGATTGCAGCCTCCCGTATTCCATGTTTAAAAATTTGACACAATGTTATTGAGTTGCGCGATATCACGGAAGGATTTATCGAATGAATTATTTTATTTAAACACGCATGAACATCCATTATCACATCAATCACAACTGGAAAAATATATCAATGAAAAATTATTTGGGTCCTCCACTCACTCACCGCGCGCAATACGTACATTTCTTAATTTTTAAATTGGTCAAATATTTTCGACACGGTCCCACCAATTTATTCAAAGGTGGCGTACTTTCTCCTATACTAATTAATTTCTCGCACGTCTCCTCATCCAAACTATGGGGTAGGCATTCCGCATACAACCAGTGCAGTATAGGCGACAGCATGAATGATGGCAAATTATATAGCACAGACACTGGTGTTAACGGAGATGATGGTGGCGTATCGAATGAGGGAAACGGTGATGGACTACGTTGGCGATAGGGTGATGCTAATGGATTCTTAAGGTTATGGATCGTAGCCATCGGTGGTACAGGATCTGAATGCGGTTGTGTTTTTGATACATCGATCGGCGCTAGCAAAAAATTAAAAACTTCATTTCTATTTGCCTGCAAATTCGAATCGGACGATGATGTTGGATACTTTTTCGGAAATTCAACGATATCAGTTTCCTTTGCTGTCGTTAGGCAATTAAATGAACTCGATATGTTACTAATTAGGCGTGGCGAAAAATTAAACAAATCAAATGATGGTGGCACAAGAAAATTACTAGAACTAGGATTTAGCGAAATATTAGGAAGATCATTTTGACTTTTATGGGTATGTTTGTGACTCGAGATTGTCATTTCGAATTTATTCGTATGCGTCATTGCTTCAATATTTCTATCAGACTTGTCGGATGGTTGCGCATGTGGCATTGATAAACTAGATTGATAATTTGTTGTACATTCAAAACCGTTTAAACGTAAAATTGGCGAATGCACATGGTACTGTAATGACAAAATAAAAATTAAATTACTGATCGGCCCTAATACATTCCTGCATTTGTAACATACACTAATATTATCAGTACTTTTGATTAACACATCACTGAAATAACCTTCGTATAATGCGGTTAGTAATGAAAATGGCATTTCCTGCCCGGCCGACTGACTTTCCTTAACTCGGTTACATATCATAGTAACCCATTCGTCACACACGAGAGTCATTGTATCCGACGGTGTATACGTATTTGTCTGCAATAAATAAAAGCATTAGATCGAGTTCATACATTAATATATCAAATGTATACCTTAAATTCTATACTCAGTCCTGCATATGCACCGAATACAATTCCAGGCCCGTTCGAAGTTATTTCCATAATTTCAAATGATTCACAACTAAATAGCGTATTGGCAGATTCGGTGCACGAATCAAATTCAGTCAGTTTCTTTTTTTGAGCTTCATTTGGTTGAATGGGATTTATCAGATCGTTATACCAAATAATATCACCCATCTCGTCCAGACGGAATTTTATTCTGTAAATAAATAAAAATGTGATGAGCGTGCGCAATTGACACCCGGGCGCATGTTACGTACCCTTCCAGACCAGTTTTCCCTGTTCGTCCATAAAGTGAGCATTCTGTTATCTGAAAAATACAGAAAATAATATTTTCAATAACAAGTAAACCGGATTCATAAATAAATAAATTTACAAATGCACCCGAAATGTGTAAATACAAATGACGTCATAAAATTACATCTAAGACTGCGTGCATGAAATCGGGAGTTAGTTCGGAACATCGTACTGAATTATTAAAACAACAACAAAGTTAAAAATATGTCAACTCGAGTGCAGAACTAGTAGGCGGGGCAAAAACCATTTCACGAAATTTGATTGGTTTTGAGTGTGGGAGCAAATGTGATGCTTTTTATTTCCGATGTGAAAAGCGAGAAATGGTCGAAACAGGTGTGAGTCACGACAGAAATCCTATTTTGGAAATCCTACGATTTTCTTATTTTATCGAGTAGTATTTGATTGTGCAATTGTGTGCGTCTAACGGTAAAATTTGTGCATAATATATTTTGGGAGATAATGTGGGATCTCTGACGAGATTATCACACAAGAAATCCCATAGATTCGTTTAATAACCAAAGCATATGTTTTGCTTTAGTTTAGTTGTGCCAAACTGTGCATTTCAAAAACAACTTAAATTTTTTGAAATCCCACCTTTTATTAATGAAACCACTTAAAAAAGATGACAACATTTCATGATTGTGCCTACTCCCCATCAGCCAGAATCACCCATAGAAAACCCCCATTTCAACCTTAATTTCAAAAGATTAATTTCGGAAAATTTGGATCGGTGATCTGAAAATCCCACCTTCTAGTAATTAAACCACTTAAACTGCTTGTATTGAACATACTGATCACATTTCATGATTATGCCTACTCCCCACCAGCCAGGATCACCCATAGGAAAGCCCCATTTCAACCTTAATCTCAAAAGATTAATTTCGGAAAATTTGTTTCGGTGATCTGGAAATACCACCTTCTAGTAATTAAACCACTTAAACTGCTTGTATTGAACATTCTGATCACATTTCATGATTATGCCTACTCCCCACCAGCCAGAATCACCCATAGGAAAACCCCATTTCAACCTTAATCTCAAAAGATTAATTTCGGAAAATTTGTTTCGGTGATCTGGAAATACCACCTTCTAGTAATTAAACCACTTAAACTGCTTGTATTGAACATTCTGATCACATTTCATGATTATGCCTACTCCCCACCAGCCAGAATCACCCATAGGAAAGCCCCATTTCAACCTTAATTTCAAAAGATTAATTTCGGAAAATTTGTTTCGGTGATCTGGAAATCCCACCTTCTAGTAATTAAACCACTTAAACTGCTTGTATTGAACATTCTGATCACATTTCATGATTGTGCCTACTCCCCACCAGCCAGAATCACCCATAGGAAAGCCGCATTTCAACCTTAATCTCAAAAGATTAATTTCGGAAAATTTGTTTCGGTGATCTGGAAATACCACCTTCTAGTAATTAAACCACTTAAACTGCTTGTATTGAACATTCTGATCACATTTCATGATTATGCCTACTCCCCACCAGCCAGAATCACCCATAGGAAAACCCCATTTCAACCTTAATCTCAAAAGATTAATTTCGGAAAATTTGTTTCGGTGATCTGGAAATCCCAACCTTCTAGTAATTAAACCACTTAAACTGCTTGTATTGAACATTCTGATCACATTTCATGATTGTGCCTACTCCCCACCAGCCAAAATCACCCATAGGAAAACCCTATTTCAACCTTAATCTCAAAAGATTAATTTCGGAAAATTTGTTTCGGTGATCTGGAAATCCCACCTTCTAGTAATTAAACCACTTAAACTGCTTGTATTGAACATTCTGATCACATTTCATGATTATGCCTACTCCCCACCAGCCAGAATCACCCATAGGAAAGCCCCATTTCAACCTTAATTTCAAAAGATTAATTTCGGAAAATTTGTTTCGGTGATCTGGAAATCCCACCTTCTAGTAATTAAACCACTTAAACTGCTTGTATTGAACATTCTGATCACATTTCATGATTGTGCCTACTCCCCACCAGCCAGAATCACCCATAGGAAAGCCCCATTTCAACCTTAATCTCAAAAGATTAATTTCGGAAAATTTGGATCGGTGATCTGGAAATCCCACCTTCTAGTAATTAAATCACTTAAACTGCTTGTATTGAACATTCTGATCACATTTCATGATTGTGCCTACTCCCCACCAGCCAAAATCACCCATAGGAAAGCCCCATTTCAACCTTAATTTCAAAAGATTAATTTCGGAAAATTTGTTTCGGTGATCTGGAAATCCCACCTTCTAGATTAAACCACTTAAACTGCTTGTATTGAACATACTGATCACATTTCATGATTATGCCTACTCCCCACCAGCCAGGATCACCCATAGGAAAGCCCCATTTCAACCTTAATCTCAAAAGATTAATTTCGGAAAATTTGTTTCGGTGATCTGGAAATACCACCTTCTAGATTAAACCACTTAAACTGCTTGTATTGAACATACTGATCACATTTCATGATTATGCCTACTCCCCACCAGCCAGGATCACCCATAGGAAAGCCCCATTTCAACCTTAATCTCAAAAGATTAATTTCGGAAAATTTGTTTCGGTGATCTGGAAATCCCACCTTCTAGATTAAACCACTTAAACTGCTTGTATTGAACATTCTGATCACATTTCATGATTATGCCTACTCCCCACCAGCCAGGATCACCCATAGGAAAGCCCCATTTCAACCTTAATCTCAAAAGATTAATTTCGGAAAATTTGTTTCGGTGATCTGGAAATCCCACCTTCTAGATTAAACCACTTAAACTGCTTGTATTGAACATTCTGATCACATTTCATGATTATGCCTACTCCCCACCAGCCAGAATCACCCATAGGAAAACCCCATTTCAACCTTAATCTCAAAAGATTAATTTCGGAAAATTTGTTTCGGTGATCTGGAAATCCCAACCTTCTAGTAATTAAACCACTTAAACTGCTTGTATTGAACATTCTGATCACATTTCATGATTATGCCTACTCCCCACCAGCCAGAATCACCCATAGGAAAGCCCCATTTCAACCTTAATTTCAAAAGATTAATTTCGGAAAATTTGTTTCGGTGATCTGGAAATCCCACCTTCTAGTAATTAAACCACTTAAACTGCTTGTATTGAACATTCTGATCACATTTCATGATTGTGCCTACTCCCCACCAGCCAGAATCACCCATAGGAAAGCCCCATTTCAACCTTAATCTCAAAAGATTAATTTCGGAAAATTTGGATCGGTGATCTGGAAATCCCACCTTCTAGTAATTAAATCACTTAAACTGCTTGTATTGAACATTCTGATCACATTTCATGATTGTGCCTACTCCCCACCAGCCAAAATCACCCATAGGAAAGCCCCATTTCAACCTTAATTTCAAAAGATTAATTTCGGAAAATTTGTTTCGGTGATCTGGAAATCCCACCTTCTAGATTAAACCACTTAAACTGCTTGTATTGAACATTCTGATCACATTTCATGATTGTGCCTACTCCCCACCAGCCAAAACCACCCATAGGAAAGCCCCATTTCAACCTTAATTTCAAAAGATTAATTTCGGAAAATTTGTATCGGTGATCTGGAAATCCCACCTTCTAGTAATTAAACCACTTAAACTGCTTGTATTGAACATTCTGATCACATTTCATGATTGTGCCTACTCCCCACCAGCCAAAATCACCCATAGGAAAGCCCCATTTCAACCTTAATCTCAAAAGATTAATTTCGGAAAATTTGTTTCGGTGATCTGGAAATCCCACCTTTTATTAATGAAATCAACAAGTTGAAATGTACATTCTGATCACATTTCATGATTATGACTACTACGGGTGTCGTAGTTTCCTACGGGTGATTCTGGCTGATGGGAAGTAGACACAATCATGAAATTTGATCAGTATGTTCCAGGATTTCCAAAAATCATTCATGAAATGTATTTCAAAAATTTAACTTGTAAATATAGGGTTGAATTAAGAGTTTTCTATTCCCAATTCTGGCTGGTATGGAGTATACCACCAGTAAATCCTGGTCTTATCAGCTTATGTACATCTAGTCTCAACATTGTGGCTAGAAAACTTCGACTTTTTCTTGCATAGTTGATCTACTTCAATAGATGTTGTACATATCGCATGTAAATAGGCAGATAAAGCCATTCTAGGAAAAATCCTGACCAATTCTGGAGTCATTATCTCCCAAAATACATTATGCACAAATTTTACCGTTAGACGCACAAAATTGCACAATCAAATACTACTCGGCAAAATAAGAAACCGTGGGATTTCCAAAATGGGATTTCTGTCGTAACTCAAACCCTTAAACAGAAGTTTATGGGTAATTAAATAAGATTAAGCGCACCGTGCAAGTGAAGTTAGACCTTAGAGTTAATTTTAGGAAGAGATTATGATCCTAAACCCAAAATCATAAAAATATGACATTTAGGCGATTTTTTAAAATATTTGAATCAATTTTTTTTAGTGTTGTCCTAATTTGTGAGTCATTAGTGCCATACACATTACTAGCCTCAACAGGAAGGCTTCTATTAAAAAATTTATTATCTTGAGATTGTATATGTTTATCAACTAGGTCTTTCTGTTTTTTTGAGAGGTCTAGGTAAGGACTCTAAACCTTCCAAACCATTTGAAAAGCTAATGGAGTTCACGTGATCAACTAAATACTTTACTAACTTTTCCCATCCTAAGAATTTAGGATATTCTTAAGAAATTGAATATCTTAAGATTTAATATGGTTATCACCTAGGTCTGCATGTTTGTCTGCGAGGTCTAAGTAAGGACTATATTAAACTTCCAAATCGTTTGATAAGCTAATGGGATTCACACTAGAACACAAAACAAGATCTATTGACATACCAATAATATTAGGCTTGTTACGGCCTTATGAAATGCCCTATTTAAAAATATTAGGCTCCACTCGTTTATCACCAAGCATTGGGTCATTTAGTATCGGTGTGACGAACTTAACAAAATTTGTTATTTTCAAATTAAGGCGAGTGTGCATTCAATACTTTAACAGTGTAATTGAACAAACAGTTGAACAGAAATGACTTAAAATCGCATTAAAATAGTAAAAGTAAGCTCATTCAGTTTTCTGTGTTGCTCAATATGTTTTGCGAGCCAGATTATAGATAGTTCTACGCATTTACATTACACACTTGAAATAGTTTAACTGATATGCCTTCAAAATACAATGATAAGATTAGGGGCGAACGACTCATTCAATTTTTTGTGTTGGAACGGTTGTTAGTTTGATATACAGGGCCGATCCTAGAGATTTCCATGCGGTTGCATTATTTACGTTTAATCGACCAACTTATTAGTTAGGCTTATTAGTTTTCAAAATATCATGGTTAGATTTAGGGCTAGTGACATACACTATGAATTAACCACCTTTCAATGGGAATTCCTAACTCATTCAATTTTTTATGATGGCACCATTTTGCTGTTTGTTATAAAAGGTTAATCCTATAGATTTCCACCCGGTTTCATTTTATACGTTACGCGATTTAACGTTTTTAATGAAACCGCGTGGAAATGTGGAAACCGCGGGCCCTGTTCATATACAGTTCAAATACTAATAACCGTTCCAACACAAAAAATTGAATGAGTCGTTCGTCCCTAATCTTATCATTGTATTTTGAAAGCATATTAGTTAAACTATTTCAAGTGTGTAATGTAAATGCGTAGAACTATCTATAATCTGGCTCGCAAAACATATTGAGCAACACAGAAAACTGAATGAGCTTACTTTTAACTATTTTAATGCGATTTTCAATCATTTCTATTCAACTACTTGTTGAATTTCACTGTTAAAATATTGAATGCACACTCGCCTAAATTTGAAAATAACAAATTTTGTTAAGTTCGTCACACCGGTTCATTTAATTTAGTTAGCCAAATCAAAAATAGGTCCAAAACCGAAATTAAACCACAAAACAAGATCAATTGACGTACAAATAATTTTAGGCTCATTATTAGCAGAAATCAACCAAAAGAACAGGAATAGACCAAAACCGATGTTAGAATGCCCGGGCATTATGAACTCGAGTCATTTATAACGTTCATTATAATCAAAAAACGGGTTCAGGATCAGCTAAGTAGCACAACCATGCCACCGCTAAGACGTATACTTGTTCTCTATCCGTGTTTTTGATGGCTGTGAATCTTGGATGAAAGTCCTTAGTAAGATTTCTGACGTTTGCAAAACAGACTCGAGTTTCCATATTCTGCTTGCAAGTTGATGTTTTCGATGCATTTGGCTGAAATTATTACATCGCCTGAAAAGTTCCCGGTCTGATGGTGTCACAAATTTAAAACCCAGGTGATTTTTAAATTCAACCAAACAAACGATATGTGTCAAAATTGCATACATTCCAACCGCTACATTTGTTAATATCAAATTGATGGGAAAATACCGTTCAAGCAAACCAGTGACTTGATAAGTGTTATCCGGACTCTGCACCAGCCTCAGGACGCCCAAATGAGGCTGTGACTCCAGAAAATATAAAAAAAGATCCACGAAATTGTTTTGAACGATATCAATGGCACGTGTTGATCATATTTTGCACGAACATTTGTTCATGAAAAAATTTGCTCTTTCACCAAGGCAATGCACAAGTCTATCGCAACAATGACAAAATTGCACGAATTTCACATTGAATTGCTTCCTCATTCACCGTATTCGTCAGAGTTGACCCCTAGCGATTATCACTTGTTTGCAGACCTCAAAAAAAGCTCCAGGGAAAGAGATTTGGTTCCAATGAAGAAGTGATTGCTGAAACTGAAGCTTATTTTGAAGATAAAGGTAAATCGTTCTACAAAAAAGGCATCGATATATTAAAGAGGCGTTGGATTGATTGCATCGCTCTAGAAGGAAGTTATGTTGATGAATAAAATCTATTTTTCCCAAAAAAATTTGTTTTCCGTGTTAGACCGGGAACTTTTCAGGCGATGGGTTAATAAGGACCGAGGAAAGCGAAATGATACGCTTAGAAAGACATTTTGAAACAGTTGAGATGTCAAACCAAATTCCTTCAAGTTTCTATTCTCAACTGGTTCAAATTGCTGGTGTAGTCATTAACCTACAACAATCGCAGCAGTATTTATAGCTGGTCGAATTGATGATCTTAGTAAAATGCTTGATTCAGCCGATAATATTTGGCGACTTTCTACGGAAATCCTTCGACAAACCCATTTTGTGGTTCAATGAATCATAGTGTAGAGCAGCTAATGCCATCCAATAATGAGATTAAATCTCGGTTAACTAAATTCGAGTTTCAACTTAATCAAAGAAGTCGATAAAATCCGAGAGCCCGGTATTACCACAGTTGACCTCCAGGAAGGCCTCATGCTTGTTGGATAAAACACACAAATGTAACGGTGGTTCCTGTACCATATTTCTGTTTCAGTTCCAATCAATTTTCGTCATCTCAAGATAAAAAGACGTAAAATTAGATCCGTCCGACATTGATGCGGCAAACGTCGGAATCAATAGCTCTCGCCGTCTTTCCATAAAATGTTCAAATCAAAAATTACTTTTCTTATTGACACTGCAGCCGATTTATCAGTTATTTCTGCAAGTTATTTTAAAAATCTCATTCAAGACGAGCAGCACAGACTTACTGCTGCAAACGATCACAAGAGAAAGTGATTGATTGATGGCACCACAGACATATACGTAAATGCATCGATTAGTTATTATGCCACTCTTTTCCCAATACTCAAGAATTTTCAATCCTTACAACCCAACCTAGATATGATGTGCCGGTTAAACATAAAGTGGTACATAGAATAGTCACACAAAGCCAACTCCCATTTTCAAGAACGCGAGACTAGATAAAATTGCCAAAATGAGTTCCAGTGTATGACACAATAAGGCATTTGCCGCCCGTCTTCCTCTTCTGTTTCGTCTCCATTACATTTGGTTCCAAAGAAAGAATAAAATGACTGGTGACCTTATGGAGACTATCGTCGATTAAATCAGGTAAAAGTGCCAGAACGATATCCCATACCACACATACATGACTTCTCTTCCATTTTGGAAGGATGTACAATATTTTCGAAGGTAGACTTAATAAGGGATTACCACCAAATTCCGGTGACCCCAGAGGATATCTATAAAACTGCCATAACTGTTCTATTTGGGTTTTTGAGTTCGTACGTATCCCTTGCGGATTGCGGAATTAACATTAAAACATCTACCTGAGTTTTTGGAGTACCTCCGATAATTTTTCTTAGCCATAATATTTCGAATGGAATACGTTCGTCAAAGAAAGAATTGCTGTTATACCAGATTTTCCACAACCAACATATGTATTATAGTCAGGTCCAACGGTTCGTAGGTATGATAAACTGTTATCACCGTTTTGTACTGCAGCTAGCTGAACATGTTTCTTCAGTTTTGGAACAAAGCAGCAATGAAAATTGGGAGACGCTTAGGTTCTTTTCGAGAAAGCTAACACCTGCTGAACACAAAATCTCTGCGTTTGATCGTGAATTTTGGCGATCTTTCTAGCTGTGAAGCACTTTCGTTATTTTGTTGAAGGTCGATAATTTGTAATGTACTGACCATAAACCATTAACAACAGTCATGGCATTCAATACCGAAAGAATCTAGAATTTATAGCCCAATTTTCAACGAATATAAGGCATATAACTTTATCACGGTCTACGGAGAATTATACGATTAAATTAGTTGGACTTTACATAGAAAACCTCATTAAACTTTAAAATTTAGATAAAGAACTTATTGGGTATATTACAGAACCATTTCGTTCATTAGGTTCTAAGCGAGTGCTGCAGCAATGCCACCAGAAAAATATTACTTCGAATTGTTTCTGGCCTTGTGTAGCGTGTCAAGAATCGAAAGTGACACGTCACACTTATTCGGAATTCGGGAGTTCTCAGATTCCTTCGGGCAGATTTGCTCACATTCAATTAGTTTTGGTTGGTGCGCCAACCGATTGCACTACTGCCGCTGTAATTAGAGCCTTAATCGAGCAATATGTTACTTGATTCGGAATTCCGTTGGAAGTTACAACTCATCAGAGTAATCAATTTCCCAGTCGAATGGTTTAGTTGAGAGATTCCATAGTTAGCTGGAGGCTTTCCTAAAAGCCCAGAAGAATTCGATAGGCTGACCGACCAAACTAGTCTACGGACAATGTTTGACAATACCAGGTGACATTATCATACAATCAAAACCAGATCCCGGGGATGCTTCAACTTTCATTAAAAAATTGCGACATAACCTGGGAAGTTTAATTCCAAAAGAGACACAAAGACAAGCACGAAACAATATTTACATCCTAGCTAATTTAACGGAATGTGAATGTGTATTCTTAGGAGTAGGCAAAGTGAAAACTGGTTTCAGCCAATCGTACGTTTGTCGTTTGATTAAATTGTTGATCACTCGGCTTGAGAAATTTCTTGTTGGTCGTTACGTGATCTATTTGGTTCGTTATTCTACACTTCAGGTGATGTCCATAAATGTATATTTTTGTATACAAATTTACTGCCTTCTATGAATTATCTGATTTCTGACGCAGTAGTCGAGGAGTCGATCTCCATTACTATTACGCACAGGGTCTATATTACTTTTGTTTAAACATATGATGGATTATCAGTGGCACTATTCTGGTAATTCCCCGGAAATACGGAACTGGGGAAAGAATTTATATGTAATTTCTGTTCAAATATTGTTCCCAGCCTACTGAGGAGGTAAGTTTGATGTAAATATTTATAAAATGGGAATAACTTTTCCATATCTAAATTGGCAGGGAAAATTATTCCCCGTTTAACTTTGGTTTCAAAGAAATTAACACTAACTTCTTACCTCAGTATGCCAGAAAAACAATGTTTAAATAAAAATTACATATAAGTTCTTTCCCCAATATAAGTTCTTCCCCTTTCTTGTAGTTGTTCATAACTCATTCATTGGTTGTTTCAACTACGTCTTTTGATGGATCGTATCACTCACTGAATATTACAGGCTGTATTAGTATTTTTGAATGGAATCCTGTTACAATTCTACAATTACTCTGCAGGTTTCTATTCAATCAATGCCTTTTTTGTTTAGCTGTTGTTCAAATGTGAGTCCACGCCTTAATCATCGCTTCCAGAGAATATACCGGGTGACTGACACGAAGTGTTACCAATTTCAGAGTGTCATTGCTGTCAAACCAGTGATGACAGAGCGCTCAAATTTACACTAATGACAGTTCATTCGGTTGTTTACAAGCGTACAAAAGCATTTTAGTGGGAAATATTCAGAGAAAGATTGCACTATATTTAACTGGAAAACCACAGCCGCAGATTGTTAACCAGTTAAAACATCTGCATGTGGATAAAATGTTTGTGTACCGCACCATAAATCGTTATAACGATACTGGCAGCATTGCAAAACGCTATATGGTGGTGGACCGCGCCGCGGCGGCAGAAAAATGGCTCGTGAGGCGAACATTTCGCCCAAACAGATGCAGCACATATTGAAAGATCATCTTGGACTAAAGGCCTTGAAATTCAATAAAACGCATGGTCTCACCGATGCTCAAAAAAAAATTAGAGTGGAAAGAGCAAAGGAGTTGTTACGCTTGCGCAAAAGTGGCGATTTGCCGAATTAGGTTTTCTCCGATGAGTCACCGTTCGTTATTCAAAATGTCAACAAGCAAAACGACCGGATTTACTTGCCCGGCCGTTCTACTGAAAATTTGGACCAACGGATTGCCACTCGAAACCAAATGCCGCCGATGGTGATGGTTTGGGCCGCTGTAACGATCGAAAGACGTTCACCGCTCGTTTTTTTTGGACCGTGGCATCAAGATAAATGCTCAAATTTATCGGAATCATGTGTTGGAGGGAGCGTTGAAGCCTTGGGCACAAAAATATTTTGGCTGCAGAGCCTGGAAATTTCAACAGGACTCAGTACCGAGTCATAAAGCGCGGCAATCAAGATTGGCTGAGAAACAACGTTCCGCGGTTCATTTCCACTGCCCAATGGCCATCAAATTCACCGAATGCCAATTCGCTAGATTTCTCGGTTTGGGGTATTTTGAAGAGCAAGGTTGGGACAAAAAAATGCCAATGTGTCGATCATATCAAGCAAGCGCTTCGCCTGGAATGGGCCAAAATACCGCACAGCCACTTTCGTGCTGCATGCAATAGCTTTGTCGGTCTTTTGAAAGCCAAAATCTCGGCTAAGGGTGGCCAAATCGAAAACTGCTAATGCAATTCGAAATTTTAAATATTTGTGAACATTTTTTACTTTGATTCAATAAAATTCATCAAAAAATAAAAATTCTGTGGCGTTTTGTTTTGGTAACACTTCGTGTCAGCCACCCTGTATTAAGTAATTTCGCTTGTGTTTTATTTCACCACTGTTTTATCTCACTGCACTGAGGCCGAGAATTTTGTTTCTATTCTTTCCCTAATTATTGCTAATCCTTCACGTTTCTGTTAAAAATTTGATGTTTAAATTTCCGATTCGTGCCCGTCTACGATAGCCGAGTATCGGATATTTGGCGGGTTGCATTATTTATTCTAGTATTGGTTTTTGCAATCATTTTGAATACGAATCAATGAATGATTGGTTCATTGGCCAGCCCAGTGAAGCCATAAAAGCTTCTCAATAAGGTATTCTTGCCGGGTGCGAGGTTTCATTTAGTTTCAACCTTGTAAAATAATCAAAGCAATGGTTGCTTGATGTTGGTGATGAAGCTATTGTTGTTTTATCTATCTCGGCCACTCGTCCCCAATTTCAAGAAAGATAACTTAAGTGGAAATTTTCATTAAAATACAACTAAAAACAGTAAACAATCAACCAAACTTATTTACGCTATAAGTTTTGTAGTAACCCCAACTACGTTGATCAAAAACGGACGTTAAATTCAGAAATGAAGTATTTGTTTCGAAAATATTCATGACAATCGTCATAAATCTATATATTATGGTTGTGCTAATACTAAAGACGTCGATTGACGAAGATTTTGAATCTCACCTATTTGTTTAATAAAAATTGAATTTTAACTGCCAAAATATACCCCAATTTAAACTGGAAAACTAAAAGATGACGACTTCGTACAGAAAAACAATGGAAAAAACAACAAAAAGTAATAATCTACATTGTCTACGAATTGTTTACATATTCTACCAATTCTCGACATTATATACACAAAAATCAATTGTATACACAATTTTCGACACCAACATGTAGACAATTCGGAAATACGCGTAGACGCACAACACTGAAGATGGGTCGCTCCACGAGTTCTGCACTCCGACAACGGGTCATATAGTTGTGTTCATTTCCATGAAAAATTGAATATGCATCCTGTCCCTAATTATCCACAAGGTATCTCATATCCATAAATTTTAATTTCAAATCAAACAATGGTACTTTCTTTCTTGCGTTACAGAAACCGGGTTAATTACGTAAATGTATCCAAAAATGTATTCAAATCCCTCCTTACTCAAACACTCGTATATAACTATTTATATGTAGAATGAATATGTAATAACTATCGATTGCGCCTACATATCCAAAATTAAAAATAAAATTAACTGCCGTACTGAGTCTCGAGCAACGACAGCAAGACAAGAGACTAAAAAAACATAAGATTAGAAATTTTCCATTTTTCTTTTCGTCGTCGTCACCGTTGTCGTCATCTTCATCTCCCTAAAACATAATATCGATTCAATTAAAGATTTACCAGTGCATTATGTGTGACAATATAATTTTTGGCTGTACGTCGTCTGTACAAAAATATCTTAATACTTTGCTATTTATGGTTTCATTTCGATTAAATCTTACCTCCCACGTTCCATAAAATGTATGTTCGCGTGACATTTTTCTACTGTACCGTATTATTATTATGTTATAATAAGTAGATTGTACGAGTATATAACATATATATTATATCGAACCTTGACTTTTCCAATGTTTCAAATAAAATAGAAAATCGATAAAAATTTTAATTTTCTACGTTAAACTTAAATATTATATTGTTAAGCTTTCTTCTTCGTCGTCGTCGTCTTCCTCCTCCTCCTCGTCGCCTTGTTGGACTTTCTCGACGTTTTTTATCATTTAAAGTGTTCGAATATCTATTAAAACTTTGAACAAAATTTAAAATTTTAAGCTACACACACACACACACGGAAAAATTTTAATTATTTAAAATATTAGAGACACCTATCTAACTATATTTAGTAAACGTTTAAAAATCGAGAAGCTAATTAAAAAATAATTTATATCACAAATAATTTTATTATATAAATAAATTTTATTTAAAAAAAAAACGGAGAAAAATCAATTTCACTGTAGCACCATTTTTTGTATTAAATTTTCCTTTTCACTACCATGCAAATACAATTTTCCAATGCACAAAATCATTTTAATTTATCATTGTGCGATAAATATTTTCCTTAAATAACAAATCTCCATAATTTCACATATTTTCCGATTGATTTTTCCAAAATTAAATTATATCTAAGTATTATAAATTTATGGTTGGAAAATTATATAAAATTTTCTTTTACATGTCACTACTATACTGAACCATTTCCATCGAGTTGGAAAGCAACAAGAAGTATTTTTATTCTGTTTTCGACACTTGTTTCGAGATTTTCCCTTTATATACCAAAAGTTCGAAAAACGGGGAAATTCGTTTGAAGTTATACGTGCCATCTTGTGAATATTAGCTGAATTACAAATAATACCGTAGCCAGACTTGATTATTCCGATATTTCTCCGGTCTGCCATATCACGGTTTTCATCAAAACAGGATTATTACGAAAGAAGATAAATTTGAAATAGAAGAAAAAATCGATAGGACTGCATGAGGAGGAGCGGCTGGGGAACATAAAAACCATTTTTATTGAATGTACAGGAAAATTGTTAGATTGTAAATTAAATTTTAAAATATTTAAACTGTCACAGAAATTGCTTATTTAGATATACGTATCGTAACTGATTCGATGTAATTTAAAATTGGCAATTGAACGTTTGAGGAGTTATAATTTGATTTTATTTGTTTGGCGTGCAATCGCGATTGGAAGTCATCAAGATAAAATTGTAAAATTAATTTGAATCAAAGCAATTCTTTTAGTAAGAGAAATTTTTAAAATTAGTAATATGGTAAGTTATACCAGTTAGGAAATTGGATTGATGTGTTAAACAGATCAATCCAGTGTTTTACCACATTGACTTAAAAAATTGTAACTTTGAGAATTTCATCCTCTTGTAAAGATATTCCAAATTCTTCTATTAAAATAAACTAAACACAAAAAATTCGGTTTTCTGATTATTTCGAACGAACTATGACCTATAGACCACGTAGTGCAACTTAAACTAGTAGCGTATCAAAGTATAACTTCCACCTTCCGGAAAGGAAACTTCTATTGTGCTAACGATATGAAGAGCCTGCCAAATTTATCATAAATCAATAGCTTCCTGAATAGCGGAATTAGGTTATGGTAATATCAAATTCAGCGTATTATTAAGCATCTTTTCATACTCTCGACTGCCTCCATACTAGTAACAATCGCTTGTGGTTCAATGTCCATTGTGTGATTCTGCAAATTTTAAATTTTCGTACTTAATCAGCTGTTGATGTTGATTTTTCTGCTTGTTTCTTATAATATTAGGTGTGCAAGTAAAAACTCTGCTCTGAAGTTGGTTGCATTAAAATATACTAGAATGCATCCAAATCGCCCGCCAATTTGGATTTACCGGGTGATTTTTTTAAGCTTAAAATAAGCACTCTACGAAAAAATGGCCATTATCAAAATTTAATCATTGCGGGGGACATACATTAGTGCTAAAATTAATACCCCTCCTCCCCTTCTTGTAGGTGGGGCGAGGGCCAACTTTGAAATTAAAATAGGAACGATTCATGATAGATGGCGCTAGAACGTATGCATACGATTCTGCAATACGTTTGAATTAAAATTAACTATTATCGTACCCCAGAAACATGCGATTAAATCTGAAATAATTAAGATTATTTCGAAAACAAAGACATGTTTGCGTTAGACTATTAATACAATACAAAATGAACTATTTAACTGTACAAAAAAAATTGAAATGGTCCTGGTTTATGGAGAAGCTGGCCGTAGTCTTGATGATGCTGTCACTCTCTACGCTTCGCATTTTCCGGATAGGATTCGGCTACGTGTTTCATTTTACCGGACTGTTAAACAATTTACTTGTGATGAAAGTGTTCAACCGAAAAAAGGGACTCGCCGAGCAACATTAGTGCACGAAAAATAGCTAGCGATTCCGGATTGGCCCGAACCAGTATTTGGAAAATTTTAAATCGTCATAAGTATCATCCGTATCATGTGTCCTTACACCGAAATTTTCATGGCGTTGATTTCCAAAATCGGGTAACTTTTTGCCAGTGTGCACTTGAACAAATACACCAAAATCCCAATTTTTTCGATTAATCGACATACAACATGCATTACTGGAGGGTTGAAAATCCGCACAGGCTTCGCCAAGTTGAACATCAGCGCCCTTGGGCTGCCAACGTGTGGTGTAGAATAATTGGCAACAAACTCATCGGCCCCCACATTATTGAAGGCAACTTGAATGGTCAAATGTACCGAGACATTTTGGAAAATGAACTGCCAACATTATTTGAAGACTTGAGCTTAGAATTGTGACAGAATATGTGGTTTCAACGGAGATGGATCGGTAGAGCTGGTCCGGTAAATTGACCTGCCAAATCTTTTAGTGGGGCTATCACAAAGACAAAGTTTACCAACAACACGTGACAATATGATTGAGCGAATCAGAAATGCTTGTGCCGAAATTCAAGCAGATACGTTTCTCAGTTGTGTACATTCATTTGAAATGCGGATTAATAAGTGCATTGAAGTCGAAGGCCATCATTTTAAGCACTTAATTTAATGAAAAGATGATCAGGCGAGGGGCCCATGTAAATCAAGCACGAAAGCGACGAAAGAATGGAGGATTTTCCTTTTCAAACGTGTGAAGCTAACCACCAATCGTATATGTTTACGGGGTTGACCGTACTTGAGAAGATCCAATTTAGAGCCATTTCAGGTTCGTAGTTATTTTAATTATTATCATTTTTTTAGCTGGTAATCAAATTAACTTCCATGCTCTCTTTTAATCAGATAAACTTGCATCATAGCAAAACAGCCACTCTTGAGATTAGGTCGCTGCCTGCTACGCACTGTCCCTGGATTAGACCACAACGTTGGCCGGATCTTTTATAAGAGATCTGACGCTCATGTTGAAGCATGTAATTTTATTTCTCATAATATCAGTACAACTCTCATCCATGATATAGCTCAGCTGACGTTAGAACTGTACTTGTCACCCTCAAATCATGAACTTCATCCAAAACGCTTCTAGAAGCATCAGTTTATCTTCTTTATGACCATGTTCCACCTCAACCTTCAGAAGAATTCGCCAACTTGTTGAGTGGAGCAGAAATAAGCAGGTACCCTCAGTGGTAGGCTGAAACTTAAGAATGGAGCCGAAATATACAACCTTCAGAATGATTGAAATTTATGCTTAGCAGCACAAAGAGAATATAAAAAGTTTATGACCCGCTCGTAGGGCTTCTTGGATTAGCTAAGGTCAAGAAATTAACAGTCATTTCGGCATCGCTAGACTTAATAGGTCTGTGCCAAAGAATAATTCTTGTAGGCCGGAAATACTGCGACTCCCTGATGGCAGGCTGATCTTCTACTGGCAACTTACTTGACTGGAACTTCACCCACAGGCTGGTCACTCTCAAAGTCTTGCGATTTTTCCTGATGAATTACAACATGGGTTTCTTCGTCTTCGGGATCACTTATACGCAATCTTGTTCAAGCTTGCATTACTTTCGGGATTGTCCCGCAATCGTGTAGCAGAAACAATATTATTTTCATCCCTAAAGCTGGCATGTTGGATTAACTGACCCTAAAGCATTAGGCCTATTAGTCTCTCCTCGTTTTATCTAATTTATCACTATGTAACATGCAGCATGCCGACAGAGTTCGTAAATCGTGCGAAACTGCTCATATGAACTTGTTACAAAAATCGAAAGATCGCTTAACATTAAAGAGTTTCTCGTGGGCACGTATCTGGATGTTGCAGGTGTTTTCGATAGCACCTCATTTTATATTATTATCGAGGCCTGCACCAATTTTTGGCATTGACCAAACCATCGTTGCATGTATTGGATTCATGTTAATCAGTTGTCCTGCCTTGACTCGAGCTCTTGCAGATTATCAAAGCAGTGGAACGCAGTTGCGATTTAGGATAGAATCCACGGTTTGCACCATGGGCCCTTTGTGGCATTGAGTGCGGGACCTTCTTTGGTTCCATTAATGAGCCATTTATTGCAATGGAAATTCACTTCACAATTAAACTAGGAGGGTTGCCAACTTGGATAGAAATGATAGTTGTTTCACTAATCATAATGAAATTTGTTATGCATGAGTGAGTGGATAGATACCAGAGGAGCTTCAATTATAAGACCAAGGATGGAATTAAAACTTATGAAATACATAGTGGAGCTGATCAAAGATCAGTTCTAGGTCCTACGTTCTGGAATGTAATGTAAGATGGTGTGCTTAGGTGGCCACACTAAATGGGCAGTGGGGTGTGTTGTGTGAGAATTGAAACGCCTTATTAAAGAAGCAAAACGAAGTAATGAGGTAATTCTAGCCGAATGAGCTGCAGGATAGGCTAAATAAACCTGGAGTTGAACTGAAGCCTATATTCTCCTTCGCCCGCAGTAATAAGGAAGAGAAGTAATGCTCGTGGGGTAAATGCTCGGAGGTTGTAACCGGGGGATATCCCTATACCCCTTTGAAAAAAAATCTCTATCCAAATGCATATAAACCATTGTATACAAAAACCTTTCGACCTCAAATACTTTTTTCATTGTAGTTTCCTATCACAAGGAGTTTAAATCATAAAATTTATGTAGAAAATTGTATGACTGGAACTCCTTTATTTATTTGAGCGGAATGTGTTGCCTGGTACGCTTGGTTGGGACCCAAAGATAAAGGCAAACCATTTAGCTCTCGTAATTAAATTTAATGGAGATGGATAGATAGCGTTTGGCCACAGGTTTGGCTTCAGAGATATTTTTTGCATTTAATTTGTCATTCTCTCTTTTTGTCATTCAATACCAGTGGCCCATCTGCTCATACATTCTCAAAAGGAAAAGCGAAGAGGCTCGTAGCGACCTCCCGAGCCCCCTTGTGAACTCTCTAAGTCATTTTTAGTTCCAAAAATATCCGAAAATTTGATTTCTTCGCAAAATTAGTTAGGTTAGCAATATTGCACTTGATCCAATACTGTAACAGCATGGGACTTTAAATTGCTAATAGCAACAAAAGAGACAGTGGCTTTTCACACAGAAATGTAGCTTTCTACAACAGTCCCACAGAACGTAAAACTTTTTCGTTCCATTAATCAGAAAGACATTATTTAATTAAATTTATGGAAAGACAAGCGAAATTTAAATTCATTTAAAATGAGGTTTGCTGTCCTAGTTTTGTGCTCATTTTACATTGCGATCGGATCTCTGATCCAAAATATGATCACCATACTTGGATAGAGACAAACATGGGAAACATAAATGAAGAAGTGGCCGCAGAAATGTACAGATCAATAGGATTGCATAGTGGACTTCAGGAGTATCCAGCGAAAGATAAAGAGTCTGATTGAGGCTGAATGAATGTAAACTTAACAGTTGAGCTCCTAATCTGTAAATTAACCTCCATGACTATAAGGCAGCCTCAATTAAATTCCTGCTCTGAATAAGGGCTGGATCAGTGGAGGCCGGGTACTTGAACTTAGGACTCCTACCTCTGAAATGTATTTATATGAATAAAACCAACCAACCACCAGATTCGTTACTGAATTACTGCTAAACATAATCTGAATAATTTTTTGTTACTTAATTAGACCGCCAAAATCTCTGGCTAGTGTCAGCTAGCTGCTTTCTTTTTTGGAAGCTTAAAACCAAAGTATCATAATCGAATAGTCGTAGTCATCTTATATGTAGTACATCAAACAATCTGGGGAAGTTCGAATACGAACGAGCTGATTATTTGAATTATACGACTTCTCTCAGATTTCGTCAAGGCTAGTTTAGTGAATTGGAAATTTCCGATCGTCATTGATATGTCCAATACCAATTGGATACAAACATAAAAACTGCTTCGGATACTTTCAGAGTAGTCACTTCAAGTTATTAATTAGCGGTACTGATCCTAAAATATTATGATTCTACACGAGAGCTAACCGCCTTCTTTTTATCTCGGTTATTACTGTCCTGTTACTGAACCTGGAAGAGTGCGACTTCAGAAGAATTGCTACCGGATCATGTTGTTTCGATTGACTCTCCCACCTTAAGTAACATCACCTTGACCATAACAGATAAAGCTAAGTATCTGGGTTTCACTCTAAACTTAAGGAGTTAAGCTGAAAAAAGGAAAACTAACGTATTAGAATATTATAATGCTTTCCTTCTTCAAAAAAGCCGTTAGGAGAGATAGGGATTTTAGCCCAATCATCCAACTTTCCTCACAAATTCCGGCACTAATCACACCATTGTTGCATAAATTGGATTGCGCAGGTCTCGCATTAGTACAGCATGACTTGCTTGCCCGATTTGCCGGAAGGTGAATTTATTTGTATACCTAATTTGAAATTAAAAGAGAAAGTCTAACCTATCAAGAAAAGCCAGCTCCGTGTCATGAGCAGTCTTATCATTCACAGCGGCTTTTAACGTTTCAGTAAGGTGACGACTTAAAAAAAAAAATATTTAATAGGTAAAATAAACAGCCACAGGACCACTCTATGAACTTTACAAGCAAACCCCCACGGATAGGAAAAAGAAACCTGTATTATTTAAAAAAAAACATTTTATTCTTCACCATTTATTTAAACAACAGCGGTATTATCATAATACAATTCCGCGCTTCTTTCAGCGTCCACCAGCGGCCAAGACGATGTTCTTGTCCTACCCCGGCAATTAATTTACTACCATCACTAGTAAACGCTAAGCTATTGACAAACCCGGCTACCGGAATTTCAAACAATCTTTCTATTGTTCGAGAATTTCCACCCAATTTCCATACTCTAATAAAACCATCATATGATCCTGATGCACAGACGTCCGTGTTCAGTAAAGTTGCAATGGCTGTTATCCAGTTCCCTTCATTATTTGTTGTTGATATGCCATGAACTAATTCTAACATACATAAGGGTTTTTTTCTCATTACACTCCACGAGCACAGTGAACCATCATCAGCCGACGACAAAAAGTGTTCTTCATTTATTAATTTAACCTGTTCAATGTTCCCTTTGTGGCCATGGAATAGTAGTTGTGATTCTTCCGATATTTTCCATATTCGCACCGAACGATCATTACCACCCGACGTAATAACCCGTTCTTTAGATAACGTATCTATCGATGTTATTGGAAACTGATGTCCAAACAGAGTTTCAACGTATGCCATTTCATCGAGGGACCAAATTTTAACCGATCTGTCTTTACTAGTTGAATACAGTGTGTGACTGTCCCTTCGAAATATTAATCCTGTGACACAGTCTCTATGTCCTTCAAACGTGTGAATATGTTTTAGGGATTCGGGACACCATATATAAATACTTTTTGAGCCATTAGCAACAGCCAAATATTTAAAATCGGAACTGACCGCAATTGCAACTGCAGATGGCCGGCCCTTCGGACTGACATGTTGCAAATCAATTTTTCCAATAAATTTATGACCCTCTTCACCAAGTTCCCATTTCACAATGAATGCATTTTTACAACCCGAGAACAAATATTTTTCATCACTGGACAGACAAAAACATGTTATCGTAAGTTTCTGAAGTTTGTGTTTTATGATTCGTATCCCATCCGGATTGTAACCTTCGTATGAATCTGCTATTTTGCGACGTAATTTACCGATACTATCTAAATAGTCTTTATTCAAACGCTGGGTTATACTGTGCTCAAGCATATCTTGGTTATCTTCGGCCCTAGCTTTTTCCTCGTTTGCGATTTCTTCGAGATATTTTTTTGCTAACCGTAATCGCTTGTCTTGTGGTGTTTCCTCTTCGCCATCGGATTCATGGCCTAGTGCTTCATTTGTATCCATATTATTATCGTCATCGAATTCATCACTATCAATTTCGTCGTCCTCATCGTCATCATTTTTGGAGACCGATTTCACTGTAGTCTGTGTAAAGAAGGAATCAGTTTTTTTCTTTTTGCCCTTCTTTTCGATGTGCTGTAAAAGAAAATATTGAATTAACCACGTGCTAAATATGGATAAATATTTTATTACTTTTCGTTTCGAACCCGTTTTAGGAGCAGTTTTTTTAAAGAACGACATTTTATTATTGGTAATTTTGAAATATTTTAACTCAACACGATTGATATATTTAAGGGAGAAAATTCACGTGTTTTAAGTTTTGACAACATAGAACTGTCAAAATGAAATGTCAAGTTTGGAGTAATTATTAGTGTTACCCGAGATTAATAAATTGCCGCCATTTTTCAAAAATTTCGAGGTATTTCGTTATTTCTAATAAATGAACAAATCTGTAAGCTGTTTAAATATTTATTATACGCAAATAGATTCTAAATAAAATATGCCCATTATTTTTTACATAAATTAATTCAAAATATTGAAAAACCTGCAGATAATTAATACTCCAGTGGTTTCTCCGCCTCAGCATGGTAACTTTTGACGCGGGAAAACCACAACGGTGGATATTTTGCCGCGGTCACATCAAAATCTGTTTGAACTTCGACTTTATTCCGAACCTGTAGTATTGAATAGTGTTTCCACTGCAACTGACAGAATCGCTTCTTAGCTGTCGAAACAATTCGAAGCTCGATGCAGAAAGTATTCGGCTGGGCCGGGTCCGAATCGAATATGCTACTACCGCGACGTATATTATTGTTACGTATACCGTCGTATTTTTGCTTCGTTCGCTTAATCACAATAATTATGAGATCGTTGTGCAAACGATAATGTCCTTTAAGGATTTCACTCCGGTTAGATTTTGGCTTGGCCAGTTTTTGTACGCCCTGCTGTGGATCATCGGCCGAAGTCATCATGACTACTTGACCCCCCGGAAAGAAGCGGAAATACCGATAGTACTCGACTAATTGCACTGGTCGATAGAATTGATCTTGAAAACTGTTTTCACCGTAGCGAAAGTAACTTGTTTTGCTTATGTAACAACCGTTGTAGAGAACGCGTTCCCGTTCCAGAAACATTTGGCGCCACGAAATAAAGGATGAGGCATTTAATGTACCTACATTAACACCCCAGACTTTAACACAAGCTTGACGCCATATTTCGGAATCGCGAGCACATAAATAGAGTCCACGGCAAACGCCCGCGCATTGTTCCAATGATCGTAAATCTAAATCGGATGATACGACCCATCGCAAAATATACAAAATTATTTCAATTGGTAGGTCGGCAAAATGTGCCCCACTAGTGATCACTGACTTATCCATTGATTTCGAGATTATTGTAGGCGATTTGGCCAGCGCATTTTTAAAACGCACCAACAAATCGACACCATCCAAATCTTCATCCGAATCCTCATTATCATTTTTATACTCGGATTTCATATTCGCATTTTCGTTTTCTTCGTGTGTGGTATCCTGAATTGGCGGCTTTTTGCTCAGCTTAGTTTGTTCATATATTTTTAATTCAATATCAGGTACTAATTGAACAGCCCTGCGATAGAGACTCATAGCATCAAAAACTTTACCGCGTCTCTCCAATTCAATTCCTTGGAGGAACAGTTGTTGGGCCTTTTCATCATTACTCATCTCTCGTACATTTTCATCTTTATGTTCGGTTTGGTTCGATGACTTTCCATCGCCATCTGTTATTTTTAATTCTCTTTGCCATTTTACACGAAATTCTTCTAAGTCAGAATTAATTTGTGATTCATTTGTTGGACGCGATGAAGAGGAAGAATCTTCATCAGATTCATCGCAACCATCACCACCACTACCACCTCCATTTGATTGTTGGTTTGACTGGGAGGACGAAATAGGTAAGGGTTAATATTAAACAGTATTGAATGGCAAATATACTGACCATTTGTTAATCTTTTCGATTAATTCAGTTAATGGCTAAAAAATCACGATCGGAATATCTGATAACGACACGTTTAATGAAAATTACGTATTCTTGAATGCTGAAGCAATTATATAAGCCTCTGTCCATTATCAGGTTCAAGTGTTGTTTAATTAAACTTATTTGTAAAATTTTCTTCGCGACAAAGAAGAAAATTTTGTATTGTGAGTATTGTGCAATATATTTGGCGAATATTATTTAATTTTGTTCACTAAAAAATGAATTATATGACCTTTGCAAGGGAAACACAAAATTTTTACACGAATCGATGTCAAAATTTTGACAAAGTAAACTTGTTTTTGTTTTGATTTTGCAGTGTGTTGTGCAACATGTATTTACTAAAAAAACTACCAATCAAATGTTTCATGCAATATTGATTGTCGATAAAACAGATTTTAAATTCAGTAACCCAACAGACATTAGAGACGGAAATTGTATTGGAAGATTACTGTAATATTTAAATTTAAATTAAATCGAAAATATCGAAAAAGTCGATTTTTGGTAGATCATGCTGATAATAACCATCGTCTGCATAAAATACGTTCTTTTTGTTGGATTGCCAAATGAATGCACTTTTTAGCCAGCATGTTTGATCTTTTTCGATATCTTTACCCAGCCAACTTAAGTTCATCAGTCTCAATTTTAATATAATTGTTATTATAATTAAAATTAGGAAAACACATATTTAAAAAAAATATAAAGATATATTTAAAAATATAAGTACACATCAAAATTGTCTCAAATTCTCATTAATAAATGGTATGAAAAACCACGTAAAACACAATCTGTTGGACACGTACCAAAAACTGTTTAATGGGTGTAATTTAAACTGATGATAATGAAGAGCTAAACTACTACATTTTCGTTACCCAAATGTTTTATAAAACATAAAACAATTCCCCATCCCGCTAAAAATACTGTCAAAATTACTTCAAACAAACAGAATTTTGTGTTTACTTGGATTAATAACTGGATTGGATTAAAAAATGGCCCAGAAATCAATCACGTAAGATTTTTATTTACTTTCAATAACTATTAAAATCACGTAAAACTTTTCTGCAGATCATTTTTCACCAAGGTCGCACCGAAAAATGCACCCGTGGAAGAAGATGATAAACATGACGCAAAATCGGATGATGAAAGGTAAATAATTTGACAGTAGCGGCAGCATGTTTGCCGGTAGGATATTAATTCGTGGCTTAATAAATAGAAATACACTACATTTGACTGTAGTTCAAAGTGCTTTGTTTAATAATCGGAGTTTTTTGTGTAAAATTTCTAGTGAGGTCAGTAGTGTACCGAAGAAAATAAAACGGCGTCGGATTTCGAGTAGCGATGAGGAAAATGAGCAGATTACTAATAAACGCGCGTCAATCACAGTTGAAACACCTACTAAGAAAGATGAAAAATTGAAAGAGAATGGCACACCGAGAAAAAGTCCTGTCAAAACTAAGTCTCCTCCTAGAAAGGAAACAAAGAAGTCGCCTAAAACAACTCCCAAGGAGAAGAGTTTGACAAAAACCAATGAAGATAAGGAAGAAAAATGTGAGAAATCGCCGACTAAAACTCCTGAAAAAATGGAAGTTGATAGTCAAAATCCCGTCAAAACTAAGTCTCCTCCTAGTAAGGAAAAAAAAAAGTCGTCTAAAACAACTCCCAAGGAGAAGAGTTTGGCAAAAACCAATGAAGATAAGGAAGAAAAATGTGAGAAATCGCCGACTAAAACTCCTGAAAAAATGGAAGTGGATAGTAAATCGACATCTAAAGATGAAGCCGAAGGGAAGCCAAAAATCGCGAGCATGTTTTTACCGAATAAAAAGGATTTGAAGCTGCAAATTGCTGGCGAAGGGCTTAAAGGGGCTGACTTTAGTCCGGACAAAAGAAATTTCCATCCCATAAACGATGCTTTTTGGAAGCGAGGCGAGAAAGTACCCTACCTTGCATTAGCTCGTACCTTCGAGATAATTGAGGAAACAAGCAGTCGATTAAAAATGATCGAAATCCTCAGCAATCTCTTTAGATCGGTGATTGTGCTAAGCCCAAACGACCTAGTAGCTTGTGTGTACTTATCACTTAATCAATTGGCCCCAGCTTATGAAGGGCTCGAACTTGGTGTTGCAGAAACAACACTAATGAAGGCAATCGGTCAAAGTACAGGGCGAACTTTGGCCCAAATTAAGGCTGATGCACAAACCATTGGAGATTTAGGTATTGTTGCGGAAAAGTCTCGTGTGAACCAACGGATGATGTTCGCGCCAGCACCTCATTCCGTAGACGGAATATTCACGAAATTGAAAGAGATCGCCAAAATGACAGGCCAATCATCAGTGGCGAAAAAAATCGAAAAAATTCAATCGATGTTCGTGGCATGTCGGCATTCTGAGGCGAGATTTTTAATCCGGTCTCTGGCTGGGAAACTACGAATCGGACTAGCAGAGCAGTCGTTACTACAGGCTTTGGCCCAAGCGTGTGCCTGCACACCGCCCAATCAAAAGGAATATCCACCAAAAATTCTAAATAATTCAAAAGAGTTGGGCGAGTCGGCTTATAAAGCGAAGGTTGATGAAACCTCATTGATAATTAAATCAACGTACTGCCAGTGCCCCAACTACGATAAAATTATTCCTGTACTATTTGAAGATGGCGTCGATCAGCTACTTTCCAAATGTGAAATGAAACCAGGCGTACCACTTAAGCCTATGTTGGCACAACCTACAAAAGGCGTACATGAAGTATTATCACGGTTTGAAGGCATTGAATTCACTTGTGAATGGAAGTACGATGGAGAACGGGCTCAAATCCATATCCTAGAGGATGGCACCGTTAATATATACAGCCGAAATCAAGAGAACAATACTACTAAATATCCGGATATAATTTCGCGAATCGACATGGCCAAAAAACCGGGGGTTGTTTCATGTATTATTGATTCGGAGGCGGTTGCTTGGGATCGGGAAAAGAAACAGATTTTACCGTTCCAAATACTGAGCACTAGAAAGCGTAAAGATGCGAATGAAACCGAGATCAAAGTACAAGTGTGCGTTTACATGTTTGATTTGTTGTATTTCAATTCGAAACCGTTGACCAAGCTGCCGTTTTTGGAGCGTCGCAAGCTTCTGCATGAGAATTTTAATGAAATCGAAGGTGAATGGAAATTCGCAACGTACGTAGATACCAGTGATATTGACGAAGTGCAGTCATTTTTGGACGAATCGGTGAAAGGTAATTGTGAGGGGCTTATGGTGAAAACACTGGAAAAGGATGCTACTTACGAGATTGCAAAACGTTCTCGAAATTGGTTAAAACTAAAAAAGGATTATTTAGCCGGTGTTGGCGATTCGTTAGATTTGGTCGTGATTGGTGGATATCGAGGCCGGGGTAAACGAACAGGAACTTATGGCGGATTTTTATTGGCGTGCTACGATCAAGAAAACGAAGAATACCAAAGTATCTGCAAAATTGGAACAGGGTTTAGTGACGATGATTTACTCAAGCATACCGAATTCCTGAAACCAAATATTATTACATCACCAAAATCGTATTATCGATATGATTCCTCACACGAACCGGACGATTGGTTTGAACCGATGCAAGTCTGGGAAGTTAAATGTGCTGATTTGTCGCTGAGTCCGGCACATCGTGCGGCTATTGGTATTGTAGATTCCGATAAAGGGATTTCTTTGCGGTTTCCACGATTTATACGAATTCGTGATGATAAGGGAGTTGAGGATGCAACTTCAGCTCAGCAAGTGGCAGATATGTATTCCAACCAGGATCAAATCAAAAACCAAGGAGGTGGCAGTAAAAAGGATGACGAAGAAGATTTTTATTGAATGTTATGTTTATGCGGAATAAAATTGTGTTTTGGCTAAATTATTGAGATTACATTTGTTTATTAGTTTTATCAATTACCGAGACATTATTTAGATATTCCATTTTCCTAAACCTTAATTTAAAATTGTATTTGGTTAAAAATTGTAAAGCATTGAAACCGAGTAATCCAAATTTTCAATTCGTTATTTCTCGTCTTTGTATTTGCGATAATCTCTCTACCATGAGCTCACATGCCTAAGAATTTTAGATCAGTAAATTGACAACCACACGAACAGCTAAACCAGTGGCTAAATCGCATATATTTTTCAACCTCAAATCTCATCAGTATGTTGGAAAAATGGAGCAAAACCCAACAAATAATAACTGCCGCCTATTAACATTTCATCAGTACCTAATTAAATTAGCCAAACGACATTTTCGCTGGGTGTTTCCGGCCCAATCCAAATCGAAACCATGTATCCAATCATGAAAGTTGTTAATGGGATGAGTAAATCTATAAGCATACATGAATCGATCCTGAAAATTAGAATTAAAAGCGATGTATCCAATTCATATGAATTCATCATTATAAATGTTAGTTATTGTTAGATTATATGATCATTTTGGCGTGGACATCGTATGCCGAATTCAACCTCGAACTTGTTTGTGGCAAAGTGATTGAAATACAGACATGAGATAAGAGAAGCAGATCGCCGAGAGACAACAATTCTAACACAATAACATCCGGATAGAACGCCGTATATTAAGTTCCAGTTACTCATCGAAGAATGACATCGAATTGCTCGAATTTTGAGTAAAGGCTGGAGAACCGATGTGGTCATACGATGTGATATGCACTTCAATTGCCTGATATGGACATGAAGGAATTATCTACATAACGCTTTACGGAGGTTGATTATTGTATAATGGAATCTAAGCCCACTTAGTCAGTCTTTGTTTAAGTCCAATTAAATCTTTTAGTATTTTCATAGACTTGTATGAAACTGATCCGTTTCTTAATCAATCATGGAATAATTTAGATTATGGGATGTAATTTGTATTCAAACATGAATTATAGGCAAAATTTTGGAACTTGGAATTTTTTTTTTCGTTAGGAACTAGCTAAGCTGTCCTTACCATGGAAGTGGAACTTAACGAGTGAAAGTACATTCGAGTAAAATTGGGTTAAGATTCTAACATGAATTTTCAAGTTCCAGAAATCGGCCATTGTGAATAGAACTACAAAAACACATTGCTCTTGGAGAGTTCATGCGATAACGGCCAATAAATTATAATCTAAGAACACATCGCTTCCTTACATTTAAATATTACCAGATACCACTGTTTGGCGTCGCTACACAAAAAAATATTTAAACCGTCTAATATAGACTAATGTCGAAATCACTAAGCGCCTGGAAATATTCCGAGCGGTAGCTCATGTTGTACAGTGAAGTTGCATTCTCTGTGGATCATTTTCGTTGACTCCATTCTCTGAACCAACATCGATGGGTTCGTTGATATGAATGGCATTGAATGGTTTACCACCATCACATGAATGCTGTTGCTGAGACGGCGTTGAATATAACCACCGACTAGTTATCATTGAGTGCTTTAATGTGAGGGAGCTTCAGTTGAATGATGCGATCCCGCACGGCGCCCTTCCGGTGGTTCGATTTTTATCACATAGTTGACAATTCCTTCACGGCTCTCGATCTTCCTTTTCAACTCAAAATTACTATTGCGAAACGCGAGCATTACATAAATAGAATCTCTGACACTTAACTAGGCAACTCCTTCCACCTTGCTCAGTGTTGGTCGTTGAACTGCTGCTTTATATTCGTGTTACGCACATCACATCGCATTCCAGGTGGCTTAAACAGATCAAAATTCTTCATATCATGCCCATATGTTCCTGTAGCAGCACACTTGAACCGTAGGCTGTTGTCGCTAATGATTATGCCACACAATCCATGCAATCCATGACGAGCAAATGTTTCCTGCTACTTTTTATCGGCCTTTTCAGTTGTCGTGCTGCTCATCTTTGAAAGCCTTTGGCCAGTGGCTGAATGCATCAATGGTGACCAGACAGGCCATTGAAGAGGCAGTCGTAATCGATGTGAATGCATAACCTAGGACTCTATGATATCGGCCATGGTTACAGCATGCATTTTCTGGGTAACTTCGAGTTGGTTTCACAAATAATACAGCTTCTTACATGTGACTTGATGTCGTTGTCCATTTCGGGTGAGAAAAATTTGCCACACGCTAACAACTTCGTCTGTGCTGCCTCTGGATGACTCCTACATAATTCCTCCATCATGACACAAATACTGTCTTGATTCAATGAGCGATGTTCGGAGTTGAAAATATTCGATGACTGCTTAATTTCTCATTTGCTTGTTCCTTTCAGGCCAGCGCTGCTTGATGAAGTAAGCGACCTTATTCAGGACCTCGGACCTTTTCGGTTTTAATTACTTCGAAATACTTCGAAACAGATAATGACCTCGCTGATTCGGTGGCAATGTTATCTTCGGGCTCGGCGATGTATTTGACATCAACTCCTTTTTTGAATTCTAAAACTACCAGAAATGGTTGGTGGTCATTACGTAGCCAAAACTTGCGGGCGTAAATTTAACGATAGAATTTCTTAAGTGAGAACGCCGACACAAGAGCTTCTCGCTGTTTTGTGCGTAACTTTTCTCAGTCTTGTTAAATGATAAAATGTCAATTAATCGTAATTCTAAATGCGGAGGACAAAGAATAGTTTCAAGAGGATACTAATTAGGTTACAAACACAACGTTGAGTGCTGTAACAATCAGCCGTCACGCGAGTTCCTCATTATCTTTTCGACAACTACATTCGGTGCGACAATGATAGTTTATTCAATTGGTTGAATCACTCCTGAAAACTGTAGTGTCGGCAACTCCTTCTGAATGGATTCTGCGGCTGTTCACAGGACATGCTGATGACAATAAAATAACTTTGCTCTTGGTTTTAATTTAAGCGATACCTTCAATCTGTTAAACAAACCCAGAACTTCATTAGCGAACACCAAAGGAAAATTCACCCAAACCTCGTGACTCGTAACGGAATCGCTGAATCGCTCCCTCTTCGTGTTCGTTTGGCGTTAACGTGGGCCGCTTATTGGCGATATCCGCTTTTGTGCCCATAAGAAGGTCAAATCATATGGACAAATATGGATAGTTCCAATAGAAAACTGACCTTTGTTGAGGCCTTGTACCTTTGTTGAGGCCTTGAAATCTTTTACAATGCATTCTGTAATGTTAAATTTTTCACACATTGAAGTGACTCGGGCGGCGTATGTTTTGTAATCCTCAATTTCGATTTTTGTGATTTTTAAACCATACGCTCACGCTACAGAATAATGTTGGCAAATTTCTGGTAATCTTCTAATCGAATGTTGCATTTTCTTCCGAATCATATATACCACGTCTCTGACAAATCGTCTAGCGAATATCATGGTGACAAGTTATCAGCTGCTTATATCTGACACCATCGCTTGACGTCACCACATTTAGGAACTTGTCCGGGCTAAATTGAACAACCCCATTTCTTAATAAATTAGAGTCAAAGGTTTGGATATGAAATTTGATTGGGACGCTAACATTAATTTTGAAAGAAGTTCTGGAATTCGGCCATTGTGATTGAACATAGATAATTTCTTTACCAATAATCGTTAAATTTAATTTTAAGAGTTGGGGTTTGATTCTATCATAAATTTTGGACGAAGTTCTGAATTTTAATTGCACTCAATGAAACTGTAGGAAATCTCTTTAAACCAATTATGGCGAAATTTGGTATGTTGAACTGCGCTGATTAAATATAATTGGGTTTAAATTTGGCTTCAAGAGTTGGATTGGGGATCTAAAATGTTAGGATAAAGTTGAGGTCATTTCTTAACTAGTTATTGTCACATTTATTTTCGATGTTGGGCTTGGGATTCTATCATGAATTTAGACGTTGTTGTGAAATTTGGAAATTATATCTCGTCGGTTTAATAGGACATATTAGACCTAAACGATATAAACTGCCTTCTTTTCAATATTAACTACATAGTTATGTAGTTAAGTTAAACAGTCTGAAGAAAATATTTGATCCTAACGATCCTGGCGTTTGAAATTTGTTGTAAATGCAATCTAATTCTCCCCAATCGGCTGCTTAAATGAAATTTTGACATAATTGGTTAAAGATGGCTTAATTCCGTTTCACAGGACCAATTTCTTGAACTACCTTTTAAATTTACCTTTCCATCTCTTAAAACTAAATTTTACAATAATTAAGGTTAGAAAATTTCCTACCTAATTTTCAAAATTTCATATTAGGATTCCAAATCAGCTTGAATGCGTTTCAACAATTATTTTCTGCTTTTGTTCAGAAACGAACAAACTGTATAGCGGTAATAGATGGATCCCTGATCTCATTCGGTTTTATCATTTAACTTAATCAATATCACAAAAAAACGCGATTCAGATTCACTAACCGAAAAATAATATTAGTTCGTTATTATGTATGGGACGTCACCGAAAACAGCATGAGCATATTCGTAAGGCTTTCTTCTAAGTTACTTCAATATTTTAATTAATTGAAGCATATTTTATATAAACTCTTGCCTCACAGTCTAGAGTCATTTATTATGTTTTGACTACTTTAGTATGTAAGTGTAAAGTCAACAGTTCTGAGTATCAGAAAATCCCAGTACTCCAAAAAGCACCACAAATTACAGTGATGTCAAAATAATTAAGCTCTTATCATAACAACGAAATGTATATGAAAAAATTCACAATGTGACTAAAGATTTATTCAAAGTGCTTTACTATAAAAGCGGGTTCGTAATAAGCAAAGTTGAACGTATAAATAAACAAAGTGATAATTTTACGAATTCAGTTTAATCTCTGGCCTTGTTCTTAGTTGACGTGGTGTGCGAAAAATATACGCAACATGAAAATAAACAACAATAAATTTAGTTTAACAATATTTGTGGTGATCTTAAGCATATGCGGTGGTGCCCAATCAAACAATGAACCGCTTCCAGAAGTGTGCCCAACAATTATATCGCGCATCGAATGGGGTGGGAATACACCAACTGGTGTTAACTATACCACCTTTCCTCTGGAGTATGTTATAATACATCATACGGTATCACAGGCCTGTACCACAAAAACGGTTTGCAGTTCATTTGTTCAAAATATCCAAGGGTACCACCAAAATAATTTGGATTACTGGGATATCGGATACAAGTAAGTAAATTACGTGCTTTTATGAATATAAAATTAAATATTATATTCAGTTTTTTAGTTGGAAACGATGGCAATATATATGAGGGTGCTGGTTGGCATCGACAAGGTGCACACACATTCGGATACAATAGAAAATCCCTTGGGATTGCATTTATTGGTAATTTTTCTGATACACTGCCAACTAGTGAAGCATTGCGTGCCGCAAAAAAATTTCTACAGTGTGCCATTGAGATGGGCGAGCTGGATGAAAACTATAAATTATATGGAGCCCGTCAAGTTTCGGCTACCGAAAGTCCAGGACTGGCGCTCTACCAAAACATTAAAGACTGGCCAAATTATAAACGTGTTGTTGAATAAATCTGGCATGTAAACAATTTATGACTTATTAAAATTAAGATTTAGATTACAAAAGAGCAAAAATGATTGATGAACTGTATTCTCTGTTTTGAAGATGTGATTACTTATTTCTTTGAAATGACAACATTCCTAAAAGTTGTTAATTATAATCAGTTACGTCATTAATATTTTCAATAAATAAAGGCCTTGAACCAAGTGGCAACGAATATAATATTTTAGGTATACATTTTAAGAATTGGGAAAAGACAGTTATCACTTGGAAGCGAATTAATTTAGAAAATAAAATTTCTCTTTCCACGTGATATATTTGTGTTTATTCTTTAGGATTACACATAAACCTAAATATCGATGATCCTGAGCATGATCAATAATCCGTGAAGTTAAGCTACGGAACACTGTATACTGAACAATAAGTCATTTCCAAAGCAGAATGGTGGTTGATTAACATTGGCCAAAGATTTATCTTCACCAGCATTAGAGACTTATAAAAACTGTTAGTACTCTCCATGACGCTAATGCTTCAATGTAGTTTAGATACCAAGAATTAACCTAAGATAACAACAATACGCGATGTGAAACACAACTAAAGTAGATGTTTTTGATGGTTGTTGCGGCAATAAACTGTTATATTACAGGTTTATAGATCAAACTTGCAGATTTGATTATTAAATTGTCGTTAATAATTTAAATTGAATAGACCTTAATTGAATTTTAATCAAAAATGTTGGACTCTTTACGGAATATTATTTTCACTGTGAATTTTGAACATTCTTGCTTGATCAGAATTTTATAATTTGATTTCCTGACAAATTTTCGACGATTAAGAATTTTTAATTAATTTATTTATAAATTAAACATTCACTCGCCATTTAAATTTGACTGTGTTGACATTTCAAAACCGCAACAACCAACAGCGCCACTCTCTTAGTATTTTTTTTTAATATCGCGTATGGTCCACCGTCTAATAATTTACCTTTAGATGTATTACCTATAACGAAGCAAACTGATTTACTTTTAAGTAGGTAGGAATTAGACAGACTTAAAGGTTCAGTTTGCAGATTCCGTGGAATCAGACAATTCGGAATTATATTCATCAGGTCCCACTGCGACAACCGCATCTCAACAAATCGTTGACAATAGTACAAATAAATCACATCAAATCAGTAATCAGATTAAAATAGTGCGTCAGAAGTTTCAAGATTTCAAGAATCTTGCTTCCAGTCTGAGCCTTATTTATCTAATGAGAATTTCAGTACTGACAATTTAACGATGTATTGTTGGAATTGTGCTGTAGGGCACTATTTTTCTAAATGTTTTGCAACTTTGCTGCATCAGTTTTGCAAAAAGTGAGGATTTACCAATGTTATAGAAGCTGTTTCTAGGAGAGAAGGATCACAAGGCTTCAAACACTTGGATCGAGCAAAATCAAAAACTTTCATTCCAATAGAACAACTAAATAATATTTCTTTTGAATTTTTAAACTTACATCGGTTTCGAATCGGACTGACCGAATTATAAATCCATCTCCAAATAGAACACGATTCATTAACTAACAGACGAAAAGATCTAGATAAACTTGCCTCTTCGAACAGGCCATGTTCTGATGTCTTAATGTATGACGAAAGCTTTAATGATATTCTCGATAGTGGAGCCACCGTCTGTGTGCTTGGAAAGGAAGAGATAGTTTATTACTAGAAACAGTATGAAAATTTGCGTGTGGCCATCGTCTCTTATGAAAATTCGGAATTTTTGATGGGCGCTTTGATTATTCATAAGAAAAATCAGCTTGTTCAAATCGGTTGTAATATGTCTGAAATTTTACAGACAATAATCGATGCAGCCCAGTTCCTTCTTCGCATACACCACCGACCAATAATCGGTCTCTGTCGGATATTGACACCGACTTTTGGCGTTCTGAACCACAACTTATAATTCCATTACCAAACATGAATATGTATATACCCAGACGTCAACCGTCTGGTTTCAATGTCTCCTGCATATTCTGCATCACTGTAACCACACAGACTCTAAATAATGCCACTTTCAAATCGAATTCCAATGTTCATTGTCTCTTTATGTATTTCATAACGTGTTTTACCTTATTGACATGCACCGCGACTGGTTTCTCCAAGTGTCGAATTGCAATGCCAACAGCAAAACTGATGTCTGCTCGTATTGCCACGCCTAAATACATTAAGCTACCGATCACCTCACGGCACGGAAAATTGATTTCTCCATCCGATTCAAAATCGCGACTGCAATGCATTCCGTCATGCCAAAACGATTGAGAACCTTTTGCGTTTATACATCCGCACTTTGCGAGGTTCGATTTCAAGCCCCAAGAAATATTTGAGCTGCAATTTCAATCGCTTGTATGCCGCCAGCGCCCAGAACTGCTCGAATCGATGTAACCTTAGCTAGAGTGCTGAACCCACTACCAATCGTGCTTTGTATCGATCAATGCTTCCATCAGGATTTTGCTTTAGTTTGTAGATCCAACAATTATCAATAACGTTTTGATCTTTTGGTGGATTAACCAAATTCCACGTACGATTTTTAATGAGCGAATCGTACTCCTCGTACTGCTCCGACTGCTTGTGATCATTCGATCTAATTGTTCGTATTGCCCCGGTTCTTCACCTGATCACGTCATGACCTATCTCAATTTGTTTCGTCTCTGGATTCCATGTGTCCCTGAACGAGTTCCTGTTAAACCTGGATTTGAGTATTCTTCAACGGGCTGGAAAAACGCCGCAACAAGTTTCATTCTTTATATAGAGAATACAAGGGATCGGCTCTATTGTAGTTTCAGCGTGGCTCGTGCGGAGCTCCATGTCCTAAATAAATTTTTGTTCGATTTTTGAGCCTTCTGATGTCTGCAATTTATTTGACAGAAACTTTATGGCAGAGTATGTTCCTCCTTCCTCGCGGAGTTTCTATACCCTCGGCTAGCGCGAAATCATTTGAGACTTTAGTCCACCGATCGCTGTTCTTTCAGCTGAAAATTTCAATCGCCTCAACCCAGCCGGAATTTTTCTCTGGCAGATCGATGGTTACAAATTTGTATCCTTCGGCGGCCAACTATTTCATAATGTTACTTCCCGTCATCGGCTCGATGTGATTTATGCAAATTTTTCCAACGCCTTTGAGAAGATTGATCACTCAATTCCGGTAGATAAGCTTGAGAAGTTGAACCTCCAATCTCTTTCTGTCAGATGGTTGAAATCATATTTGTCTAACCGCTGGTAATATGTAAAAATCCAAGACGAATCTTCCTTTAGATTCCGAGTCACTTCAGGTGTTCCGCAGGGTAGTCACACTGTTGTTCTCGATTATCTATAACGATGTAGCGAATTGCTTCATGTTCGCCTAATGCCTTCTATATACGGATGTTATGATAATAGCAGTAGCTATAAGTGAATTATCATGTCGTTCTTTTGTTCCCGCTCACCGTTGGTGAATCAGTATTCTTTCCATCTGCCAACCTCTCATTTATACATTGATCACATTTTTTCAAAGGCATATGCTATGTTGGGGTTCATTAAACACAACTGTAGGAACTTTTGGACTCACTAGCTTTGCAATTAATATGTGGGTCTTCGTTCGCTTTGAACATAATGATTTATTCAGTTCGTGAAACTCATCGCGAGCTACGTCCATTGTATGGTCGATATAATCGTCCATCATACCAGTTAATCCGATTAACTATATCGATCGTTTTCGCACCAGTTTACTCTAAATGATAATTCCCGTCTCGTAAGACCTCATAAGACGCTCACCGAGCTTACGCTGGCAACTGTAGTGCGTAGTATTGAAGATAATCAAAATGAATCGATTCGTCATCTTGCACAACAATTGAGACTTGATCTCACATCACTTTATGGAGGATTTTAGGTAAGGATCTTGGTTTAAATGCTTACAAAATTCAATTTGTGCAGGAATTAAAACCATACAACCATCGTTCACACCGCCAATTCGGTAAATGGGTCGAAGCCAATATTGACATCGATGCAAATCGTCCATACAAAATTGTCTTCAGTGATGAACCTCATTTTTGGTTGAATGGCTACGAGTATGTCATCAAGGCTATGTGCCAAAGGAATCATCGGACCTTATGTATTCAAAAATGATGCTAGTGAAAACATTACAGTTACATGGACCTCCATGTACTCGCCAGCCGCGGTGCCCACAGATCACACATTAATGGCATGAAATTATCTTTCAAATACAGTCACATTCGGGAACGTTACAATTATTTTTCTGTGTTTTATTTAAATTTAAAGTCCTATATCTCGAACAGAAACCCCCTTTATATGCCTCCCATGTTACTTATCCATTTTATGGCTTCCACTCTAACATAATCGAATCCGTATAGAAGCAGTTTCTGTTAGTTTAACTCAGGCGTCTATCCTCCGAAGATTTGGTGAGATTCGCTATCCAACCTTATCATGATAGTTGTGCTTTGCTTGGTTTACAGTTACGTTATATGTGCGGTCCAAACATTTTTCTGGGACGAGTCGATTGTGCGGAAATTCTCACTAGACTAAATATTTACGCCCCGGAGTGTGGTCTAAGGAGGCGCTTATGTTTCTTACAGATCCATCGTGATACTACTAATGTCCAGTCTTCCGAGCTAGCTCTAAATGCGTCGCATCTCTTCATTTGGTTTATGCTTGACTAAGGATTCCCACAGCAATATATTACTCAGTTACTCAGCCAATCACACTTAAGCATATTTGATGTAATTTCTTTTTATCTAAGAATCATTTCTTACACATTTCTTACATCGCTTTCGCGATTTAAAAATTAAACCCAGTTTCGGACGCAGCGCGATTTCATTATTTTGGGTTACACACTCCTGTAAAATAGGTAGATAGATTTACGTTGTGATACACGATACAACAATTAAAGGAGAAACGATAATCGAGTGCCAACTACCTACTACCGATAAATTCGAATGAAAAATTATTCGCATGAATAACTTTGGTTTTCGTTTTATTTTTTATTTTTATAGGAAACTCAAAGGAGTACATACGTAACACATCCTATAAAACAAAAAAATTAAAATCCATGTAGTGAACAGACAAAAATTTTGTTTAGTTTGAATTATAAATTTGACTGGTAAAGTTGAAGTTCCAAAAAATAAAATATTTCTAATAAATTTTGTGATTATAGTTTACGAAGGACATCAAAGTGTTAAATTGGAGTATACAATTAATTTTGTTGCTGGGAATTTCGTATAAAATTTTATTAAAAAATATGTGAATATTAAAAATAAGTGAACATTGCGGCAACAAAATATATTCAAAAAAACTTTTGTGAAAAATGCGTACCCCAACCATGGTCTATGAAAATTCGTTGAATGTGGCGGCAACACAAAATGATCACCAACAACGTCACATTCCAATAATTTTGAATAAATGTGTTAAGAGAAAATCGATCGAGGTCGATCCATCTCAGCCACATACCAAAATTCCCCGTCGGCCCCCAAATAACCATCAAGTGTATTACAGTGAATCGATGCCCGTATCTCAAATGGTTCAACCACAAATGCAATATTCTGAGGCACAAGGCATGATAAATGAAGTGGAATGTACCAGCAGTAGTTCCGTTCATCATCACCATATCAATAATAGCAATAACAATAATAATAATTTGAACATGCATAATAGTAATAATAATAGTGGTTGTAATAGTAATATTAATAATAACAATAATACTAATGATAATAATAATTGTTTAATGTCGACCACCTCGCAAAATATTGAATACGTTATGTTCGATAGTAATTTGCTACCGGTGCAAAACACAATCATTTCGGAACCACATCAAATTAACTTGAACGATATAAATACGACATGGAATAATTCGGATCTGCTCGATCTCGATCACAACAAAGTGAATAATAATCGAATGAGTGCTGATTATGATAATGGTAATGGTTTACGTAAGTTTTGTAATATTTTTTATAATTTCGTGCTTAAAATAGAAAAGACCCAGAATGAAAGTCAAGTACCTATACTAAGTATTTTTCGCGGTCGTATATATATTATGGAACCCGACGGCCATAATTTTCATTAATTCGTTATTTAAATTCACTATTCGTAATCCTAACGTTGATAAATTCAACAAATCAATTTTGAACCCAATATTTAGTGGACAAAATTTCAGTTAATTATTATTTGTATAACACCCGGAAATATAGGATCTACAGTTTCAGGCTTGGTTAGGGCAGATTTACTTGTAATCCAAATTCAATATTTTTGTGTTCAACCTGCTTGCAGTAACTCAGCAAAGCTATCATAATTATTTTTATTTGGTTGCACGACGCGTTATTAACAAAATAAATTTCGATGGATGCTCTAAATAATCTAACACTACTCCAATTTTTTTAATTTTCATTTAATTTAATGTAAATTTCGTTTATTAACCTACTACCATTAGGTTAAGGACGTTTTCAAACAAAAATTTGAAATATCAAATAAAAAATAAAAATTGTTTCGCTCGTTATTCACAATTACCTGGAGTATTCTAGTGATCCTCTGCGTGTGTTTCCATTTTTCACATCCATACAGCAGTACTGATTTCATACAGTCATTGTGACAGTACGGACACATTCCAGGGCTTGTGTAGCATATTAAATATATTTCTTGCTTTTTTAATGCGTCGGCGTCGGTTGATATCCACTTCAGTTCCGATTGTTTTCGCTACAGTATACAATCAAGGTATATGAACTGTTTAGTCTGTTTGTCTTTAGTCTCATAGCTTTGATCTTTCTGATGTTAGTTTTGAGACCGACTTCCTTGCTTCCCCATGTATTGAAATCTATTTCCGGCATCTCACTGTACATTTCCATAATGAGTTCAATTATCTTTCTCGGAATGCTTATTTCGCCGAGTGCTTTACAGATCGTACATCTACTGATGAAATCGAATGCACGTTCAAAATCCACGAAGAGTAGATATAGCGGTGAGCTCCATTCGTTTGATTGTTCAACGATGATACGAATTGAGTTGATGTGTTCTGTACAGCTTGTACCTGGCCTAATGCCAGCCTGTTCGTTTGTATTGTTGAGGAAGGAGATGTCTCTCCAGTTCTTGGATTCTCTTGCTCTTTCCATGTCTGTGGAATTCTTCCAGTATTCCATGCTTTTGCAGTAGTGGAGTTACATTTTCTGCGTTACAGGTGCGTCACTATCTAATAATTCTGTTGGAATATTATCCATGCCGGCTGCATTATTATTCTTTAGCTTCCGAATAGCACTTTTAACTTCCCGTTCCGTTGGTAGATTGGCGTTTATAGCTTCGTTATAGTTACCATCAGAGTGCTCATCATTTCGTTCGATATATGTTTCATTGTCCTCGAAGAACTCTTTCCATTCATTTAGCTGTTTCTTTTCTGTGCTTAAGACTTGTCCAGAAGAATCCTTTATTGGTGGTAAGTTTGTGGATTTTATGGTGTTTACACATTGATGTATGTAGTGTGCTCATTTTTCTATTTGCTGTTGCTGTTTCTGCAGTCTCGATAATGTTTTCGGTCACTTCGGTCTATCTTTTGCTATCATTTCTTGCCATATGCTTTATTTGTTTCGATTTTCCGTAGTATTTTCATAACAGAGCTGTAACTTTAGCTGGCGGCGTTCCCCAATTTTCCTCCATGTATCATCTCTAATCTATTTTTTTTTGGTGTAGTTTTGGTAACCAAAAACATTGGTATAGTCTTAACATAGGTTATTTGGTCCAATTTCTTGAGCTTTGATCCCATTTGCTGGAGCGTATTTTGAAAGTGATTTTGGTGACAGTGTTCTTCAATCTGCCAATGTTGAATTTCCTCCGATTAATCTTTAAGTACTTCACTGCTGGTGCTCGTTTGATTTTGAGATTATAGCACCTCATGTTTAGCGATTGATGAGGGCAACAATTTTCATTTTTTGTTACATACATAAAATTCTTAATTTGACAATTTCATTAATTTACATTAGTAAGTGAAGTATAGTGTCAGTATATGTCATAAGGAGCTAGCTGCTACATCCATTGAGGGTAGCCTACAGTCAGAGATAGTCATGGACCAGCTGTCACTTCTGGAAAACACCGGACGGATTAATGCTATATAAACGGGCCGACCTGGATATCGTTCAAAGATATTAGTATTGAACCAGGAACATAATTTCTTCGACACAATTGAAGTTGTTTCTAGAAGGTCAGACCGGACAAGTGGTGCAGTGGTTAAAGCTTCGGCACTTGGACCGGGAGGTGCTGGGTTCGAATCCCATCAGAGGCTAGATGCAAAATCGAGTTTTCATCATCGATTACGATCGGTGATGATAATAAATACAACTAAGACCCTCTGATGGAGTACAGAATTCCGTGTCACGCGCCGACCCACCTTCCATGTCAATGTACAGGTTGACATGGAGCTGGGGGTTAATGATGTGGAGTGAATGAGTGGGTATCACAATGGGCCTAAAAAATTGGCCTAAGTGTGCAGTAAGCAACCACTGAAACCTAAACCTAGAAGGTCAGAGCATTCGTTTTACTTTTGTTTAATCTTAAACCAAAGGTGTCTCGCGGTTTGTTCCGAAAGCTGTCCGAAACTATCCGTGATATATAATTTGGTCTATGGCACAGAAGTACGATATCATCTACATAACCCAATAATTTGGCCTGCAATTTTAAATTTGCAGTTTGATATTGTTAATTAATGCTATATGTATGCAGCCAGACGAACCCATTTTTACGAAGCGGAAAGAAGTGTGCCGTCTTCCGATTGTCTGGTATTTGCTCTTAATAACGACATCGCAACGGATAGATCGATAGATCTAATTCAATCAACAATCAATAGATTTGTCTATTTAATTGATGCCAATCTGAGCTTAAATATAAAAACTGATAGATGTTACTGTTTCTAGACTCTGACCAATTTTACCAATTAAATCACTTTCGTAGATCTATATCAAGTTGAGAGGTGGTATAATGGTGTCGAAGCGGACTTCAAATTGTTCTAATGTAAAGTGTAACTGTTTGTGGCATTTTGAATACGACTCGCAGAGCATCTGAGCACTAACACATCCAGTTGTTTTATGGGTCCGAGAAGTTTTGAAAACCTTCAGATCTTACACCAGAACTACGTGTATATTGCTTGAGCTGAACTTGCATAAGTATTGTTAAGTTCATAAATACGCTCAGTACGGACATTATGACCAATACTTATCGCTCAGGCTACTTCTCGGGAAGGGATTTAGTAGCCTTAGCAATATTTCTCAAAGTAACCCGGTCTGCGACAAGAGGCCAGGTACAACACACGTCCGATTATGTGCAGATAGGTCACCTATCCATAGAAAGCCATCTTCCATGTGGTCCTACTCTCGTTGGTGCTAACTTCAGAGGCTGGTTAGCGATTTAAGAACATGTTTCAATTTTCTCAGTTTAATTTTTTTTTACATCAATAAATGAACTATTGGTTACTCATTTTACAGTATTTCTTATTCTAATTAGAACTACCCAGCTCCAGCGGTTTCTGCCTTTGGAGTCTCCTCGTTCCATTGGTGGCGTCCCACATACGACGGATATCTGCATTTTGATGTCGAGATAATCACGTATTTCCTTACTTCTTTCTTTACCTCATCGGTGACTTGTTCCATCTTCAAGTCCCTATGAAGGTTGTCGTTCCTAATGTACCATGGGACATTCACAATCCCTTGCAGCACTTTATTTTGGAAGCATTGTATCATTTGCCTGTACAGAAGCAATTTGTTGTGTATGGAGACCTCAGAATTTCTACCCCATGAGCCTGTAAATTTTCCTATATTTGATGTTTAACTCTTCTTTTTTCTTATTGATGGTTCCGTCCACCTTAACTTAGCATCGAGGGTCATGTCACGGCATTTAGCTGTATTTGCTTATGGAATTTGGTCTCAGCTGAGAACTACGGGAATACAGTTTACATTTTGGTTTGTAAAATTAGCATGTACTGATTTGGCTTCATTTAATAAGATGCGTCATTTGTTGGTCCAGTTGCTCACAGTGTTAACTGCATTTTGAAGTTTGCATATTGCTTCCAATATATACTGTTTTTCAACTGCTAGGATAGCTGTATCGTTTGCAAATGTTGCTACTGTAGTACCTTGAATATTCGACAAGTCTCTCGTATAAAGAATGAACAGAATAGGCACAAGTACGCTATCTAAATTGGTGTGGTGGAATTAAACATCTCTCTTCTATATAGGTTTGAGCCTCTTGAATAAAATTTTTTCAAATATTTTTGATATGACCGGAAGTAGTGATGACGGTTGCATTAATATTTGAACAAATTTACGCAAAACTCTCTCGGGAATGGCTTTCACAATTTGCCCAGTAGTTAACTCATAACCTGGAGCTTTTCTGACTGCTACTTAAGTTGCAGTTCCAATAAGGTTGCATGTCTTATGATAAGATCATCTACTTTGTTTACGGCAGTTGTATTTTCATTTGCTATTTCTCTCGGCAACGGTTGAAAGTTTCTTCCAAATGGGCAGCAAATAGATGGACTTTCTGTTTGTCATTTTAAGCCAAGGATCTGGCGTCATTTTTGATATACTCGTTGTTTTCCAACGGAAGTAATCTTTATCCTTTAGTTCAGAAAGACCTCGAAATCGCTTATTTATGCTTTCGTTCTTTATTTCCTTTATCTAGTTGTTTTAATTTGTTGCACATTGAGGATATTTTTGTATTACGGAGCACGAGTCTGCTGCCAGATTCTACCAGCTTACCGTTTCTCTCTAGCTACACTCGGGAGCAACAACTTTTTGGACAGCTTAGTATTTTATCTCTACAAGGACACCTTTATCATTAACATCTATGCAGTACTTTTAAAATTAAAGCAATTGACGTGCTGCAATCTCCTGTATAATACCACGTCGACCGATATTTTCCATCAGTCATTTATTAGAAGTGGGCCTGAACAAATCTCTCCCAGTTTCATTCGTTGTTTCCTCAAAATCATGGATACTACTCCAGAATAAGCGGCACTAGTTGTTGCTTTATTGTAAGAAGGACGCAATCAACGAGAAGTCGCTCGTCAGCAAAACATGAGTCAATCTGCTGTTTCAAGAGTATCTAGAAGGTTTCAGGAAACTGGTACCTGCAATTGTAGACCATATATCAGCCGGTATCGGTGTATATCTGAGAAGGGCGATCGGTTTATCGTCCTAACTTCGCTGCGAAATCGCAATCTCACGGGCGTTGATGTGCATAGCAGGAGCTTGAGAAGTTCGAGATGGAGATCAATTGGAGCATCGAGCAATGGTGGTCCGTTCTATTCACTGACTAACGGGCCCGCACAGTGGCGGTTCGTGCATGGTGTGGGTTGGCATATCGCTTGAGAGAAAAACGGATCTTGTTTTTGTACTTGGTGGAGGCCATAGAGACGGCTGAAACATATATCGAGGACATTCTCTTGGATCATGTAGTTCCCTACGCAGGATGTATAGGGAAAGATTTCATATTGATACATGACAATGCCCGGTGACACACAGCTTGAACCACTGAGCAGTTTATGGATGAGGTTTGACTAGAGACGATGAAGTAATCAGCCCTCTCACCGGGCATGAATCCAATTGAGCATTTATGGGACGAACTAAACCGGGGGGTCCGAGACAGAAATCCGGTACCATCTAACATCAGTTAGCATGCGAACCATTGTAGACGCAAGGGGGAGGGGGCAATACTAAGTATATTAACCAATAAATTTGTTTTTGTTTTGCTTGAATTTTTTTGTTGTAATTTAAATTTAAATATCCCCAATATTTTTTTCATAATCATCAATTTTAGCTGCGTTTTCATTCAAAATTTATCATAGAAAAGTACTGATCCAATTTTCATTAAAATTTCATTTTAAAGTAAAAATATCAGGCTTTCAAAAAAATAATGGCTTGTGAAAATCGGTTAAACCGTTTAAAAAAATTCGCCTTTCTGTGAGCGCGATTTTAGTTGCTTGCGAGTGTAGTGCTCTGACCTCAAGAAGAAAGTTGTGTTTCCTTGTGATGTTGTTATGAGGAATAGGTGTAATTTCCCAAGCTGCTTGTTGAATATTATTATGTACTCTGAGTCATGGCCACAGGTGAGTGCTCAGATAATAGTCCTTCAGTGTTTTCAATACACGTGTAGTCCTCTGAAACTCCTTTTATTACACAGAGTCAAGAAGATCTGGTATTTTATTTATGTCAGCCTGCCAATATATTGGTTTATCGCTAGAATGAAATTCACAATTGTTCTCGCGCTTTAAGTAACTCTTTTCCTTTAGAGGTTGCAAGTTTAGATCTAGTAAGGCTATATGTATAGCTACCTGAACTTCATACAATTTTTTTTTTAAATCAAATACAAACAAATAGTTTTAAGCATTAATTCATCCGGTGCCTTTCAGAAGTGAAAACTGGTCCATGACCATCTCCGACTGTATGCTACCATCGGTTTATTATTGAACCATTATATACGCAATTTCTTTGATGTAATTGGAATTGTTTCTAAAAGAACCAAGATTGGTTATATGCAGCCAGAAAACCGCCTTTTTATGAAGCGGAAAGAAGCGTTTGGTCTTCCGGTCGTCTGGTCTTTGCTCTTGATAACAGCGCAACGATTAAGTCGGTGATGGAACACCTAATTATTTTAACACTTCTAATCCTTGTCTAATGACGTATATCATGTTGACCTATAATAAACCTTTGACATCATCCGTTTTGTTTTCAGTAGGTGCAAGCACATAACGATTGTGAGTCGTTGGAATGCATCTTTACGCGTCCGTTTAAGAAAGCAAACTAAATTGTCCTAATGTAAAGTGCAATTGTTAGTGGCATTGTGCATGCTCAGTATGGACATTGTAATTAATACTTGCCGCCGAGGCTACATCTCGGGAAGGGGTTTAGTAGCCTCATGAACATGTTTCATTTTTCTCAGTTTAGATGATTTTATGAAACATTCAAATTTGTCAAGATTGATTTCGTTTCTTATTTGCAATCGGTATACATCTTCCTTTTCTTCAACCCACCATCATACGGATTAATTAGAGTTCAGTGACTGCAACCTTTTCAGGATGCTATCAACAACTGCTGGAAGTCTGATTCCCTTTTCGTTAGATTTCTCAAAGTCAAAGTTCGATCGATTATCGATTTATTTCTACGAAATGCAGAACCTCGTAGCTTATATGCAGCAAATCTTCCCTGCGATAGTTAAAGCAGATTAACCGGAGCTACCCGTTTTATTGCATAGCTGACTAAATAGGATATAGTTCGAACATGCTGTAAAATAGATTGTCGCCTACGTCTTATGACAATTTACACCAAATCTCATTTGCACTTACATCACGATTCGTCCTTCGATGGAGTAGGCGGGGACACCATTTCAACGTTTTGGGACGTGATATAGTCTTATTTCTTTTAAATCGATGTTAAGGACTTGTTATTTGTGTCATGCTCACATTATTGGTCTGCGCAATCTGTTGGAGAATTTTTTAGCTTGCCGTGGTGGGCTTAGTGGATTTCGTCATCCTGATCGATAATGTCACGATGCTGTTAGCGGTTCTGATTTGAGCGGTAAAATATCTCAATATTATTTTGTAGTTGTGTTGTGTTTTGCTCAAGACGTTTTAGAAATCATATCTCAAGATTGGAGTTGCGCTTATGAAACCTAAGAGTCCAAATCCTTGATGGCTGATCATCATTTACGAGTAAACCAAAAAGTCAACCGTTTGTGGTGATATTGCTCAAGCAGTTGTTCGTTTCTTTTAATGGCGAATCCATTGGTTGGCGTTGGTAATTATAGTAATGTGCTGGTATTTTTTCGACTTCTTTGAATTCTAACGGCACGACAGCCCCAATCAGTTTTGATATTTAATATTTTGCTGGTAGATTAGATTAGGTTTTAATGCAAGGAACATATTTATGCTATGCAACTTTGGACCACCAGGTATTGTAGAATAATGCTAGCTGAATTAAAACTTGGTTCTCGACATTCGAGTAAAATACAATCATCTGGCGATTTTGTTTCGATGAAAATATCCTAATCCAGTCTTTCAAGGCTTGCTTCCAGGCGAAGATCTTACTATGTATTAAGAATATAGCTTTGATGTAAAGCTAAGAAATGTCCAATTAACGTAAAAACTAAAGGGTATGTTTAGAGGTTCACATCTTTAAGTTAGCGACACTGTTTTGTTTGACAACCGATTTGACAGCTGACATTAGTTTGATTTACCATTTCATAATGAATAGACTCACGCCAGAGCAACGCTTGCAAATTGTTGAATTTTTTTAATCAAAATAATCCATTTTACCGTCGTCATAATCGTCCATCAGAGCGGGTAATTCGGTTAACTATAGGGATCGTACAGTGTAGCATTGAGCAAGATCCAAATCAATCAATTAGACGTTGTTCTCAGCAACTGTCCATCCACTTTATGGAAGATTTTATCTAACGATCTTGGTTTATGTGCTTACAAAATTCAACTTGCGTAGGTATTAAAGCCATCTACCATCGCACACGCCGCCAATTCGGCCAATGGGCTGAAGCACAAATTGATGTTGATTTTCCAAACAAAATTTTGTTCAGCTATGAAGCTCACTTTTGGTTAAATGGGTACGTTAATATATAGAATTGTCGAATTTGGAATGAAGATAATATACAAGCCTTTGCCGAAATACCATTATATCCAGAGAAAATCACTGTTTAGTGCGCTTTATGGGCCGGAATGTTACAGTCAACGGTGAACGGAATAGAGACATGATTTCTAACTTTTTAGTACCCCTATTGGCTGGCATAAATCTTGGTGATATGTGATTCCAACAGGACGGTTCCACATGCCACACAGCTCGGGATACAATTAATTTACTCAAAGAAACATTTGATGAATGACTAATTTCACGTAATGGTTCTGTTAATTGGCCACCGAGATTGTGTGATCTAACTCCATTAGAATATTTTCTTTGGTCAGAATACGGCCGCAATTGCTGCGAAGAGTGATCCAAAATTGGACCTCCAGATTACGATATGTACGCGCCAGCCGCGGCGGCCACATGGCCGAAATAATATTCGAGCATTAATGGCATAAAATCATCTATCCAATAAAGCTAGTTTCACTGATATTCAAAATGTTTTTCTTCGTTCTATTTTAATTTAAAACCGTGGACCTCTAAAAAAACACCCTTTATTTAGAAAAATTTACAAAAATGTAAAACTAATTATAAAAAATAACTTGTAAACGTATTTCAGATTCCGAGGATTTGGAAGACAAAAATTTATCATGGCTTTTTAACTTTAAACTCGATGAACTACCCCACCTATCGCCCGAAGTAAAAAGTCGAACGTCACGCCCAAATGTGACACCCCCTCAACAAAATAACCCAATATCTAAAAAAGTCCTAGTAGAAAATGAAACCTATTCAAATAGTGCCGAAGCTGATGACATGAACATTGGCGAAAATGTAGTGATTGAAAATGTATCAACGACTCATACGTAAGTATATCAAAACTTGCCAAAGATTTTCCACTTTAAATTTGTAATTTCTATAAATAATTTTTATTACAGACCTAAGAAACCACCCTTCACATACACCGAACTGATAGAATATGCACTGGAAGATCGGGGTGAATTAACAGTGTCCGGGATCTACCAATGGATATCGTGAGTACATAATTTTCAATAATGACAATATAATTTATAAAAAATGCAAATTTTCCGATTCCAAAGATAATTGGACAAAAATATTATAAAACTTTTATGTAGGTATATATGTATATGTACATTATATACTCAGCAGCATGCACACATACAACGAAATAAATTTTGATTTATATTTTGATTCAACGCGCGTGTACCATTCGGTGCCATGGTACGATTTATTGATATTTTCCCAGATATAAAAATAGGAAAATAAAAAAGCTTTATCGTCCACGGCTGTGTGTTGGTGTAGGAACTTTTTCCAATATACATATTAAATTAGAATCAGAATTTTCCCATTTCATTTCTGTTTGAACATAAAAAATTATGTGAAAATGAAGTTAAAGAATAGATATTTCATTTGATTATGTGACAATACTCCATGAAAGGAAACCTAAAAGAAAATCGAAATGAAAAATAGTTTTGGTTATCCAATAATATAAATTTTATGTGTATTATGTTTATATGTATGTAGTGGGTGTATGGGGGTATTTAGGGGGTTGAGCAAAATTTTATTTTGATTTCATTTTTGGAAGGCTATGAACTTTTCTTTGTCAACTACGCATATTATGACGTCTTTTCAAAATGTTGGCTTTTGTCATTTGCAATTTTTGGTTTAGTTATTTTGACCGTATAATGCTGCTTTTTGCCTAAGTTAAATCCAAAGTGTTCCATTTAGCATAGTCCAAACGATTGGAGGAAGTAGCACAATGATTCAAATTTGAAAACTCCTGTGCACACTGCTTATAATTTGTCCTTGTAGAGAGAAATAAAGACAGAAGGCATAATGAGCACCGTATCGTATTCGTAAGCAAATAAGGCCGAAAAAGAGAAATTTTCGCTTATCGTTCTACGTGCACTATATCTAATTCAAAATATTACTTGCCTTTCACTTTACATTGTACAACAAATTTCGGATTCTATTTTCTCCACAGGTTCACTTGAAATATTTGAAGTTACACTTTTTGCATCCAAGAATTCATATATTCCGTTAGTTTCTCAATCATACAACCAAGTTTTGTTATTAAAGGATCTTTTCAGAGGTTCACAATTTTCATTTTTTTTTTGGTTCAGAAAATATTTTAAATATCAGTGAAACTAGCTTTATTGGAAAGAAATTTTATGCCATTAATGTTTGAATGTACGGCTGGCGCGGACGTGGCGTAATCTGGAAGATAATAAAATTAATAAAAAAATTTCGATCACTCTTCGCAACAATTGCGGGTATCTCGCTAATAACTCGCCGAATGTTGTGTTCCAAGTGTTCAATCGTCTCTGGTTTATCGGCGTAGACAAGTGACTTAACCTATCCCCGCAAAGACAATAATCTAATGGAGTTAGATCACACGATCTCGGTGGCCAATTAACCATTACAGAACCATTACGTGAAATTAATCTTTCATCAAATGTCCCGCGCTGTGTGGCATATGGCATCGTCGTGTTGGAGCCACATATCAGCAAGATTTATGCCAGCCAATTGGGGTACAATTTTCTCTGGATGTAATGGTGTTTCGACAAAGGCTTGTAGATTATCTTCACTCCAAATCCGGCAATGCTGTTTATTAACGTATTCATTTAACCAAAAGTGAGCTTCATCGCTGAACAAAATTTTGTTTGGAAAATCAACATCAATTTGTGCTTCAGCCCATTGGCCGAATTGGCGGCGTGTGCGAGAATCGGATGGCTTTAATTCCTATACGTAAGTGGAATTTTGTAAGCACATAAACCAAGATCCTTTGATAAAATCTTCCATAAAGTGGATGGACACATCTCCAGTTACTGAGAACAACGTCGAATTGATTGATTTGGATCTTCCTCAATGCTACTCTGTACAGCATCTATCGCTTGTTCGGTACGCACTGTTTGAGGTCTTACTGAATTCGTATTATCAATTAGAGTATACGTGGTGCGAAAACGATCTCTAGTTAACCGAATTACCCGCTCTGATGGACGAGTATGATGACCGTAAAATGGACGTAATGCACGATGAGTTTGGCGAACAGAACAAATCAAACTAATATCAAAGCAAATATCAGCTGTCAAATCGGTTGTCAAACAAAACAATGTTGCCAACTTATAGATGTGAACCTCTAAAAAACACCCTTTAGAATGAACCTTTATTATATTCTAAGCGTAAAATGTTCATTGAAGAATAACTTGACTCCCACAAAATTGAGTCCGCTCCAGAAGTCCACCACTCCTACTCTTCTCTTATCTTCTGTTACATTGCAAACTTGATTCCATTCAATACAAATTACAGTTAAAATCATTTCAAAAGTAAATGACTACATTTCATATCAAATTAGTGGCAATGACCTACAATTTGATTTTATGATCAATTCTGATGTTTGGCCAAAAGGACTTTTTATCTAGGTATTGGAGTTTCCAAAAAGCATCGTTTTTTCGGAAGAGACGAAACCATTGCCAAACAACTTAAAAACTTGCAAACCGGGCATATGTACATGTACTCTTGCACCGAAAACCGCATCAAGACAGCGAGAGTGCCATTAGAATTAGAGCTGCAATGTGTGATTCAATGGAAGTTTTGCATTTTTCATCTTCAGAAAACTACTCAAAGACTCCGCAACTAAGTAATATGTGCGCATCATAAACTGGATAATTGTAATCTTAACACCTGTCTCGAAACGGATTCAAACTACATAACTTCTACATTACATCTATCAATGCAGTTACAAAGTGTTGGGTTATAATACGAACTATACATGTAACATCAAATGGGTTTAAAATATTCCGTTTAATGTCACCTCAGTATAGGTTTTTATCTTCCCGTTGGATTACTCGGAGTTCTCACATTTTAATTGTACGAATTTTCCATCTACATATTCTACATTTGACGAGATATTTGCTGCAGAGTTCATAGATGTAAAAATTCTATCAAGGAAATAATGTGTTGCATGAAACACACAGCCTGATTAAAGTGAACCTTAAAAAATCACTACATCAAGAATATCCGTCTACTGCCATTCTCGTAATAATTCTCTTGATAATGCCACCAAATAATATCTTGACGAACCGATCACCAAATACGTATCAATTTTGCCTTGAAGAGAATAATCTGGACCAATTAGGGGAAGACACTAACACATTTATACGGAAATTTAGTTCGATCATCTGGTCAACTGATTAAAGAATATCTATTTTAAGGAAAACATAAAGATGGGAGGTATTACAAATATTCAAGGTGTACCTGGATGTGAGTGCAGAACTCAGGGACCCACCGATTTTTCATCCCGGTATACTATAAACTGGCATGGAGCTATGTAATGGCAAATGGGTCTACGAAAATCGGAACTTTACCCGTACGTCCTCGAGTTAACTGAGAACTGGGTTAGGGGTGCCTAGGCCCTCTGTTTTAAACGCAAATAATGTGTGATCTGAAATCATTTATGTAACTCACAGAATAAATGTCTTTATAAAATAAATGGTTAAATGAAGGAATGCAGATAATCGAGTAGAATACAAAGGCAAACAAAGTGATCATTCTATAACAATCAAGGAGGAAGACAAGGATATGTGCACTCGCCACTTCTATTCCTAGTAAGAATTAGATAGCGCATCAGAAGCTATCAGATCTAGCAAAAGAGTTTGGCCTCAAACAAAAATATGAGAAAAACTAAGGTGATGAGGCTAAACACACAAATATCCACACCGACATTTATAAACCAAGAAGAGATAAGAAGGCCAATGAATTTGTTTACCTTGGTTGTACATTTGCGAAAAAAGTTGGAACAGATGAAGACATAAATAAACGAATCAACAAAGCCAGATCAAAATTCAACACGTTACACAAATTTCTGGAACACATCTGCCCTATTCCGCAACACCAAGCTATAATGTTCAATTCATGTGTTAAATCAGTGTTACTGTTCGGTTGTGAAACCTTGATACACATACGTTCAACAATAAACTACAGCTGTCTGTAAATAAATGTGTTACGAGAATACTGAGGTATGTCTGGCCCGACAAAATAAGAAATGTTGATCTGTATAGATAAACGAGTCAATCAGTCATTGGGACCGAAATAAGAAAGAGCAAGTGGAGATGGATTAGTCACACAGTTTGATAGTCCAGCCTAGTAGACCCTATGCTCCTAAATGTGGGATAAAGAAAAAATTATAGGTAATAAACTACAGGTGCTCGCTGTTCTCTTTAGATTTCCGTGCGACCGGAAGTCTCTACATATATTTTTCCATTACCATCAGAAGAGAGAGTTTGGGGTTTAAAATCCGGATCCATCAATACCAATTTACTCTATCACTCGTAAACCTTCAGTGCAATAGGCCACTCTGATGCATTCCTTGTAATCCTTAGGCACACGTAGTGTGTTGCAATAGGAAACTACTACTTCCGTGACCAATGTATTCTGTGATCCTTGATATATTGGCGCTGTTATCTTTGTTTGAACTTCAATAAATAGAATCACTTCCTAATTATGGATGTTGCAAATAATTTTATTCATTATCCTGCAAAGTATCGATCGATACCCATTTCTCTGGTCTTTGATCTGGTTCATGCAAAAGTATCTATTTTTGTAGACGATCCAAGATTGTCTTTCTAAGGCAAATTGGTTCAATCTGTTTTTATAATAAATCCGTTTTATTTATTTATTTTGAAGTTGTCTTGACAACCTAATGGGGTTGTATCCTCCATAGTTTGTGGGCTTAAAACTCATGGTTTCGAAAGGTCCTGTTGGCCACATGAATTATACGTTTTCTAAAATGAAAGCAGAATAAATGTGATGAAGCCAAGCTTTACCAAGAGAAGTCGTCTCCATTTTCATGGAATAGTAATTTTGGTCATAATCCCATAGTAGCTTTTCTTTAACAAAAACATCAGAAACTTTTTTTGAATGCTTTCAATTATATTTAAGTGCACAGCATAGTATGGAGTCCAGACCATTACAGCGTATTCTAGTTGAGATCGAACGTAAGCAAAATAGAGTGAACATTAGGTTTGAATATCTTTAAATTCATCGGTCCTTCGTTTGACAAATCCAAAAATCGCATTCGCCTTCGCATTACAACTATCAATATACCTATTGAAACCGGCGTTTTAGACAAATGTGACAACAAAATCCATAATCTCATTGACTCTTTGCAATACTTCGCTGTTGACTTTGTATGAAATAATTAACGGATTCCTTTTATGATCAAAATGCATAATTTTGCATTTCTTAATATTTAAGTATATCGAGTTTCGAACACACTGTATGTCTTCTTGAAGTTTTTCCGTATAAAGCATTCCATTAATAGCACGTTTGAGTTTTTGATTATCTCTATGAAAACAATAAAAATCCAGTCAAATGTGTGATCCTTGCGGACCACCAGACGTAGCTTTAATAACGTTGGAATTATCATTTCCCGTTATTACGAATTGTAGCCTGTTTTTTTAGATACTTGAACCAATTTATGTAATCGAGTGAAAACCCAAATGCGAAATAACTCTGGTATTTTCTATGGACACGACAGATAGTATCAAATGCTTTACTGAAACCCGGGTACGCTACAACTTGATTGATCAACTTGATGATGTTTTTCTATCTCGTTAATTATTTTACTGATGAAATACTGGCATGAATCCATGCTGTTTGTGGATTTAAAGTTGTTGTAGCATGTGATGTCATCTCGTTTACCTGATTTAAAAATTGGTGTAATTTGTAAAATTTTCCATTTTTCAGGAAAGACGCGCTGGGGCTTAAGGAGTGATTGAAATAAAATGTTAAAATGTTAGCGCACTGCTTTAGACTAGGTGAGGGTATATTGTCAGGACCACAACCGTCTCCAAACCGATAAAATGTTGTTCTACAAAAATAAAAGGAGGAGTTATTGATGTGTTGTTCGCACAATCCACTAGTAACGCTTGGCATATAGACTGATTGAAAAAACGACTCGAACATATTAGCTATACGTCTTTGGTGTTTGAGGAGCTGGTATTATTGTTGATCATAATAGCAGGGTATCGCTCAAGTGATCGAGAGTTAATTCTTATACAGATCACATTTAGTGAAGTTATTCCTTGAGCTTCATGGATCGTCATGACTTGGTAGTGGTTTCTGGTATTTTGAAGGCTGAAGTTACTAAGGTGTTCGTACTACTGATGTTAGGGTAGTATTCCTATACGTCACATATAATTATTCAGTCTTTGTTGCATCGGAAAATTGCATATTAGCTTGATGTAACCCAAATACCAAATTTGTATCTATATAAAGGGTGATTTTTTTGTGGTTAGGATTTTCATGCATTAGTATTTGACAGATCACGCGGGATTTCAGACAAGGTGTCAAAGAGAAAGATGCTCAGTATGCTTTGACATTTCATAATGAATAGACTTACTAACGAGCAACGCTTGCAAATAATTGAATTATATTACAAAAATCAGTGTTCGGTTCGAAAAGTGTTTCGCGATTTACGTCCGATTTATGGTCTACATAATCGACCAAGTGAGCAAACAATTAATGCGATTGTGACCAAGTTTCGCACTCAGTTTACTTTATTGGACATTAAACCAACCACACGAATGCGTACAGTGCGTACAGAAGAGAATATTGCGTCTGTTTCTGAGAGTGTTGCTGAAGACCGTGAAATGTCGATTCGTCGCCGTTCGCAGCAATTGGGTTTGTGTTATTCGACGACATGGAAGATTTTACGCAAAGATCTTGGTGTAAAACCGTATAAAATACAGCTCCTGCAAGAACTGAAGCCGAACGATCTGCCACAACGTCGAATTTTCAGTGAATGGGCCCTAGAAAAGTTGGCAGAAAATCCGCTTTTTTATCGACAAATTTTGTTCAGCGATGAGGCTCATTTCTGGTTGAATGGCTACGTAAATAAGCAAAATTGCCGCATTTGGAGTGAAGAGCAACCAGAAGCCGTTCAAGAACTGCCCATGCATCCCGAAAAATGCACTGTTTGGTGTGGTTTGTACGCTGGTGGAATCATTGGACCGTATTTTTTCAAAGATGCTGTTGGACGCAACGTTACGGTGAATGGCGATCGCTATCGTTCGATGCTAACAAACTTTTTGTTGCCAAAAATGGAAGAACTGAACTTAGTTGACATGTGGTTTCAACAAGATGGCGCTACATGCCACACAGCTCGCGATTCTATGGCCATTTTGAGGGAAAACTTCGGAGAACAATTCATCTCAAGAAATGGCCCGGTAAGTTGGGCACCAAGATCATGCGATTTGACGCCTTTAGACTATTTTTTGTGGGGCTACGTCAAGTCTAAAGTCTACAGAAATAAGCCAGCAACTATTCCAGTTTTGGAAGACAACATTTCCGAAGAAATTCGGGCTATTCCGGCCGAAATGCTCGAAAAAGTTGCCCAAAATTGGACTTTCCGAATGGACCACTTAAGACGCAGCCGCGGTCAACATTTAAATGAAATTATCTTCAAAAAGTAAATGTCATGGACCAATCTAACGTTTCAAATAAAGAACCGATGAGATTTTGCAAATTTTATGCGTTTTTTTTTAAAAAAAAGTTCTCAAGCTCTTAAAAAATCACCCGTTATATATATTTATATTTTTGCATAATCCTCGCAATTAGGTGCTACCTATAATGTAATATCAAGTCTTTTGTAGCAGATAGAACAAGATCACTGCCCAATTTATGATTGTTTATAATCCGGTTTGATTTCCCATATCCAGGAGCTTTTATTTGGCTGAATTGCAGAAATGGTGGTATCAAGTGAACAGATGCCCGTCTTTATCGCAGGCTTTTGATGACAGTTCAGGTAATTAAGGTACTCCCTGCATATGATACACTGGCTTAGATGTCAGCGTGGCGTATAGCTTGTGTGATTCATACAGTTCCAATGATTGAAATCTGCCGGGATTGGCAGGTTTGTGTCAAGGTTTGAACAGAAGATTTAGTACTTCAGATTTAGAGTTTAATTTGTTTGTATATTCTTAGCATGAGTTATTAAAGATAAATTAAATGATAATTTAAAATACTACAAGCTAGGACCAGTTAGGACCACTCGTACATTCATCTAAGCGATGTGTCATTTTTTGCTTATATAGGATTTCCGTTCAAAGCCTGAAATATTAATACCGACGCTCTTTTAGTTTTACATGCCATTGATTTACTCGTCGTTAGACCCCAGTCTAACATGTTTTAATCCAATCAATATACGAACGCACGAAAGCATATTTGTGGGTAACAAGTATGTATACACAAATCATAAATCGTAATAGTGTGGATCAAATTTAATTAGAAGTTGAAAAACTTTTCCATATATCCCTTTTATATACGTACACGCAGATATATTTACTCAACCTGTTAGTCATTAAATACAAAGAAAACTCATAAAGCATTTTCATAAGGATCAAAACAAGGCAAACTTTTACGAAAAATTTATATTTACTATGTACGTATGCTTTATGTACATCAATAGTATTTACATATATACAGTTTGAAACTGAAAGATTTGATGGCTAGTGGAAAATTTATATAAAGGGGGCGGAACCCCTCACATTATGTATATGTGCATAAAGAGAAAATTTACTTTGTTTGTATTTGTTAGGGTTTTCCAAATTATAAATACACAACAACCACAATTTTAATATTGAACTGTGGCGCAAGCATGCGCACATGTTTACTTTGCTTTCACCTATAACATCAAATGTTTATAAATATTATCATATATATATAATTATATGTATACATTATATTTATATACTTCGAACAATTTTCCACCCTTTCTTTATTTTGATGGGTTGTAGTATACCACAATAATTTAATGGGAAACATAAACATGAAATGGATTTTGAAATGGCGCATTATAAATGGCTGTATGCCAATAAATTTGAACGACATTTAGATATATTTTAGGAAATGCCAAATCGGCAGAAATTCATCATTTTGAAAATTACAAACCATGGATAATGATATCAAGGAGCATCAATCACGCATTAATCACGCGCTCAATTTGCAAAATCTCTGTTTTGAAATTTCCGTAATCTACAGGTGGAATTCCATGGTGATCTGTAAATATTTACATAGTTTCAAATCGAGCGTATTGTTATTTTAATTATTTCAAATAAACAGTATTTATTGTTGTATATACAAATAATACATAATAATATTTTCTATTGTTGCTATTTATTATTTGTTTATCAAAACAAATCGCGCTCTAAATTCCTAAACAAAACTTTTACTACATAAGCAATTTACTGGTAAAATAATTATTTACGAAGGGCTGTTTGTTATACATAATAATAAAGTTGTCTATATAGTTGAGTACCTTGAATTCAGATTAGCCGTTAATCTTTCTCGGAGTTACATCGGGGACTTCACTTTAAACCAAACAAGAATATCTCTCCTTATACGAGAATAATGCTAAGCAAATTGAACATACAAACAGAGGGAAAACGAATGTTCCCACAATCATGATTGATTGGAATAGTTTCCTCGAAAACCTCCCTCATCAATCTGCATTAAATAATTTGCTAGTTGTATCTGTTCGTTATCGACCCACGCATATTATCATCCATCAGTGAAATCTAAACTAAAATGACACCATAATTGAGTTTGTTTAATTAACAGATCCTCCAGTTTAATTCAGTGGACTCGGGGCAGAAACTGCCAGCACAGGCCTTACCGGTGTGCAATTTTAATCAATTATCAAAAGTGTAGCTACACAAATAATCATTTTTCGAAAGTGTATTTACACAATTTAATCAAAAGTGCAGTTGTTATACACAGAAGAAAATGTACCAGGGTTGAATTTTTTTATTTAATTAAAAAAATCATTTTATAGGTATTTTAAATTTAAAAATGTTTTTATATTAGACCGTAGTTGTTAATAAGTAAATGAATAATGTAATTTGTGAATCCCATTAGATTGTGTGTACTCTTAATAAATATTGTTAAACACCGTATTAACGTTACACACGATCTTAAAAAACCGCTCGACTTGCGACATTTAATATAATACTCTAGGGGTTGTTTAAAGGTCATAATCAAGTAGTTCTATAGAGATGTCTATTCAGATTTGTGAATCCCTCGGATTGTGTGTACTCTTATGGAATAATTTTGATAACCGTCATATTAACACGACCCCGGGGAATTTCTCACCCATTTTAGAATACCGTTATCAAAATTGCAATCCGAGGGCATTCACAGATCTGAATAGACATCTCTAGAATTACTTGATTATGGCCTATAATCTACCCCTACACTTTCATATTAAATATTGCAAGTGGAGTGGTATTCTAACACCGGTGAGAAATTCCCCGAGGGCCGCATTAAAACGGTGGTTATCAAAATTAATCCATAAGAGCACACACAATCCAATGGGATCACAAATTACAATATTCATCTACCTATTAACAACTACGGTTTAATATAAAAGCGTTTAGCCACATAGACATATAATTTAACTTTACATTATTTATCTAAATATATTTAAATACCTTTATCATTTTTTTAAAATTTAAAGTACCTATAAAATGATTTTTTTTAATTTAATAAAAAAAATTCAACCCTGCTACATTTCTCCTGTGTTTCATTACATTTTTGAAAAATGATTATTTGTGTAGCTACACTTTTGATAATTGATTAGAACTTCACACTGGTACAGACCTTAGAATGTGCAGACCATAAAATTTTATCCATTTATTTGGGTAACTATTCACCCTGTTCACTTGTTTCAACAGCTCTAAAAGAAGACGTTCTGCTTCGATCGTTTTCACGCCGTGTCTCACACTGTTTGCCTGTTTCAGTCAATCTTGTGGCTCTAATCTTTTTTGACTTTGCTGTAATCTGCTCAATTGATCTTGCCTTCGGTGGCATTTTTTAAGCAAAAATGAAACGTTAACTACAAACAGAAAATAATCTGAATAAACTGAAAACACAACTCTAATAGGAATGTATGTATATTCACTTGAAATATTAGTTAATATTCACTGAAAATTAGTCGCAAACAATTATTTTATTCCAATGTACGAAAGTAATCGGGAATAACGGGTATAAAGGGATGCACGCAGATTTTCGATACGTTTCACGGCGAACTGCGCTTGAAATTGTAACTGACTACGAAAAACAAAAGATGTTTTACAAACTAAGCCAATTTTACACGTACAATATTTTGTAGCGAAGGCTATTTCTTGTATAAGGTACAATTTTAATATAAAACGTTAGTGCGTTTTCTCCAATTGAGACAAGGGAAAGTACAGAAAACGCCGCCAGTGGGAAAAAATGAAGCACCCCCAAAATCTTTCCACGAGAGCACAGGGGTACAATTCACAATTCACAAACTTCATAAACAATTGCGAACTAATTCGTAAACAATACATTAGTCATGAATTCGTTTGTTTTATTTTCTTAGAATTTACACACAGAATTTAACACAAAATTAAGTTGAAATCTGTAGTTACAAAACCAAGGAATCCCTTAATGCAGAACATTTCAGTAAAATAATTCGACCACAATCATTGGACAATTGCCAGTCCGTCAACAGTTCAAAAAATAGTTGACCATATAAAAATTCCTTTTTGGTGTGAAGGTAAAGCAGGATAGTTGACATTTGGTGTCTGGGTTTTTGGTAAGCTGTGGGTTCTGCGTATGAACTTGAAGGCCTTCGTAATGTAGTAATTGAAAAACAGGTAAAAGTAAATTAAATTAAATTCAGCACTAATAAATTGCCAATTCAAACTCTCGACAGTGGCGCCTAAATCACAGGTATGGTCACACTTTGAGCATGAAGCTATAAACTATTTTTAAGTATGTGATTGTAATAATTAGTAAGTACTTTATAAATATACTGTGAGGCTGCATTTGAACTGCGTTGCCAATTTCGTTACTATTCAAGAATTAGGATTTTTATGTTTCAACATAATAAATGTTTGATTACTATCACAAAACATTATCAAATTATAGCCTGTGTAGTGCACAAAGCTTAGGCACCGCGCAATGACCTGGAATTTAAAAAGGGGTCGGAACTATTGATGCATGTAAAAGGTGTTTTTGTAAAATTTGTAAAACTAAACTGTCTGTCACGTGACATAATACTCAAATGGACATGATATCCTTTTTCGAATTAAATATTTCGATTAAAATTTTGGTTCAAGTCAATATACGATATCGATATACGTGAGATCCTTAATTCACAATTACCATATGTAATTTACGTGTATTGTGTGCGATACACGGGAACAGGTCAATTTGAATATTTATAAATTTTATTTATGAACACCTTGCGATCGAATTATGGATACATGGGACTTTCATTTAGAAATGCTATTTGAAAATTAATGTCATGGTTGAATGGACGCGACTGAATATTATTAATCGTATAGAAGGGATACATTGTGGATAGACAATACTTTTATTCGAATGTAATTTATATTCAAATTCAACCCCCTTTCGACTAATTAATTAAAGCGTTCCGTGTATGCTCTAAATTATAATTAATGAATGTTTAGAAATATTAGCACCTTACTGGTTTTTGTATTTAAATTGCTTCCCTAAAAAATTCGTCGTGTATATTTTGTGGTTATCTCACAGGTCTTCGGGATATAAACAGGTACTTTATCCAAAGCCTTTATCCTTTTAGCCAAAAAAATCGAAAAAGTTCTACTGGAGGCGCTTTACAGAACAGATAGAAATTTCTATCGATTTTTAAAAGCTTTGAACTGGGAGCTTTGAAACCATTATAAATTAGAGCATTGCCATTTGATTAAAAATTGTCAACGTTGGAAAGAGCAAGATTGGTAAATAATGCTAATCTTTAAACACACTGCATGACCATAGGCATCTAAAAGATAGGTACCTAGCCACAACTTTCTACTTAGTGTGTAACGGGAAACACAACACACTTTTGCATTGCAACAACTCGACATCGAAACCCGAAGTTACAGTATTATTACCAACTGCCGTGGTAAGGATAGCAACTAGCACTAGTCAGCTTGTAACTTTAAGGAAGGGAAGCAGGTATTTGTGGGCACGTTATCTTTCTTCCGAGCTACCACCAAGGGTTCAAGGAAATTTTATTTTAAATTTTATTAAAGATATGGTATTTGAGAACTTCAATCATCAACTGCCAGAAACGGGCGTTTATACAGACTTTTATCGGCCAATGGCCAACAACAACATAATCAAAAAGGGCCCGGACTCGTAATCGCCAACATGGCAAGCATAGATAGTCAGTAAAAAACAACTATGATAACTACCAAAAGCTGGAGGATCAACTAGCGTTGCTTTTTGAAAGCGACAATATCCCAAAAGAAAGAAGTAGCACCGAAGAAGTCAAGGTAGAAAACAATTTTACATCAAACGTGGAACGTGGTTCAGACGGAAAATATTAGGTGAGACTCCCATTTAAGGATGATCACGCCAAACTAGGGGAATCCAGAAGGACGGCTACCGCCAGGTTGCTGGGCTCGAAAGAAAGTTCGTGAAGGATGCCCCATTCAAACAAGTATGTATCACATGGAATTAGTTTGCGAAAATGGCGAAGACATCCCGGTTGAGAACTGTTATTATGTATGCCGCATAACGGCATAGACCAGCAAGATAGTACTACAACAAAACTCCGAGTAATATTTGATGCCTCGTCGAAGACACCAACATGAGTGTCGTTAAACGACATTATGCTGATCGGCCCAAAACTACAGGAGAGTTTAGCTGCCATCATACTCCGATGGCGCAAATATAAGTACGTTATGAGAACTGATATAGAAAAAATGTATCGGCAAGTTAATAAGGATGACAGAAATTATCAACACATACTATGGAGAAGTGATCCTCCGAAACCAGTGGAAGTATATAAGTTGGGCACTGTGACCTATGGCACTGTGACCTATAGCTGCTAGGTTTCTAGCTGTGAGAGCCCTCCTACAACTAGCCGAAAATAAACGTCAATTATACCCAAAAGCTGCTGAAATCATATCAACTCATTTTTATGTAAACCACCTGTTGATCGGGGGTGACAGTATATAGAAGAAAACCTTTCTGCATTATGAGAACTAATGATGATTACCAAACAAGGAAGGTTGAATCTAAGAAAATGGTCCTTCAACCACAAAGAAATGTTGAAAAGTATCTCATCATTAGGAATTCTATATAATCCCAACGACTGAACCAAACGTTCGATCCAGTAGGATGGTTATCTTTTCACCTATGACAATTGCAACAAAAATTTGAATGCGAGAAACATGGACGTCGGGATTGGATGGGATATGCCGTTACCAAAAAAGGTAAATGCTAAATGGCTTACATATAAAAACGAAATGAATGATATCGGCGACATACAAATAACCAGATGGGTAAATACAACGAAGAACACCTAGAACAACAGATGATACAGCAAGAAAACAACTAATGACAAAAAGTAAGGCTGCATTTCTTAGGGGTTCTAATTTGAACTGCCCAGCTCCATTGAATTTTGTTATGATGTCCACATTACATTGGTTGTGTCTAACATAGGGCGTATGACTCCGTTTTAGTTAATAATAGCTGAACAGCTATGCATTTCTATGTACCACGGAGTGATGATGGTGCCGTCAAGTACCTTGTTTTGAAAGCATTGCATCTTTTGCACATTGATCTCGTTACAAACCCAAACTATCCTAGTAGTAGGTTTATATACAGGTTTCAGCAATTGTCGGAATACAACCAATTCGTTATGTCATATAAGTTCAGAATTAACTACTTACAAGCCAGTACATTTTTTAATATGCTCTACCTTTTTTCCTTATGGCATCGAGAGCCATACCGAGGCTATTTTTGATTCCATGTACTCACTGCGTTGTTAGTATGAACTTTTAAATCGTCTACATATGTTGCCACTGTGTTCGATAGAACCCTACATGCTACCTAATTTTTACCTTTTTTCTATCTTAGAGTGAATTCAGATTCAACGGGGTTCACCATATAACTCCTCATAGTGAGTAGTCATCGTGCACGCATTGCACGCATATGCACGCATTGCAAAGCCAATTAATTAAGGATATTCTTAGAGTATGTTCAGAGTAGGTTGCCAGGCGTACATATATTTAACACACACACACACACTGCCTATTTTTTATAATCTAATTTGTGATGTACCTAGTTTCTGGAGTAATGCCTTTAAATGCCGCTAGAAGTGTTACATATGCCACGAGAAAACGGTGATCAAAATTTGTTTCTAATTGAAATCGCCTCTAAATTGTTTAATATGAAGTTACACCTTTTTATTAGTAAAATTAGTAAAAAAAAAATTACTAGACGATAGATACTTCGCGTTATTAGTCAAACAATTAATCTAGATTTTTCAAAATTCAAATGTTTACAAGATTTGTAATTAATTCGTGTTCAAGAATGCAATTAAATTTAATTTTCGGATACACGAAGTTGCAAGGTTGTAAGTAAGCAAATACAAATAGTAATTGACCAGAGCCAAGTTAATGTAAATATTTCGATGCTATAGGCTACTGGACTAACCCATTGTTGGAAAGGGCCAGATTATAACAATCACACGACAATTTTAAACGGTGCTGAAATTTTTATGGGAAAACAACAGTATGCGATTTGCTTGAACCATGCGATATATTTTTTTATCATGAAAGTTAGAACAGAACAATGTACACGGGGCAAATACCCCAATGCAAGTAATGCCAAAATTTTAGGAAGAAACCATCCTGCAAAATATATAGTAAGAACTGCAAAGGTAAGTATTTTAAAAGGTAGGATGAATACTTAGCCCTTATTTTTACGACCATGGTTCATATGTTCAATTTTCTCCCACTTTAGGATATTTACCTGTGTCTTCAATTTGCAATTCTTTCATCTTATGACCCTTTAGTTACAGTTGCTTTAACTTTTGCTTGGGAACGCTCTCCAACTTCGTGGATTTTTCTTCTTTTTAAGCAGCCATTCAGTTTCAGTTTCTTGCAAGTTCCTCTTCGTCAGTATAACACTCATTGTACACAGCGACTGATGTGCTGTTTTTATTATAACTGTTTTCTTTTTATATGGTTGGCTCATCCTGATTTCATTCAGGCTAGTTAGAAGTTGATTTAGCCAAGGAAATAGTTGTGTCCCATCCGAAGTGTAGATTTCTATTAGTTGTATACTCATTGCTTTATAGGAAATAGTTAGTGTAGTAATTGCTAACAATAGAGGTAGAAGGCATTGAAAAGAACATCATTTGGTAGGTTCTTGATCAGCAGAACCTCGTTGGCTTAGGCTTAAAATTAAATTGTTGAATGCACAAATTTGTTATTTTCTGATTGAATTTTATAAATTGAAATCGAATATTTGTACCGTCAAATCTAGAAACTCCTACAGTTATCTGGTGTACAGTTTGGACAATGTTTTTATTATAAAAATTGACAAATTGAGTGTTTTTGCCTGTTTTAAAATGTTCTCGCCAATACTAAACTTGCCTCTATAACATTTTTAGATTAATCTTCCGTCCAATATTTCACGTTTTTTATACACAATTTATCGATTTCCTAATACAGGCAAAAACCTAGTATCATTCGATTCTATGAGGCCGGTCCTCTTTCTGTCTCTCTTTCTAACTTCCACATCCTATCATAGAATTTTGTCGCCTGCACGGTGGTACTCCATTCGTCTTATAATTCTTGTGTCTTACTATAAAGTGAAAATGCAATAAAGCACTTCTTCCAAAACACACAAATTGAAAATCCATAATGCTATATTAAAAAAAGCAAAACTATGAAAAATTATCATGTTAAAATAAAATAAATTTCCCATCTGATATCATTTATGTCAATTTGCTTAAGACTTTTAAAAATATTATTTACTACGTACTTTAAAACAACCAACCGATACAACAAAAAATTGAGTAATAAAGAACCGAGTTCTACGAAATTTCATTCGTCAATATTTTATTTTTTATATAGGAAAAACTCGAATTTTCCTTCTTTAAGCCTCATTCATATAAATGGGGTGGACGGAAATAGTGTTTTATATACGGTTGCATATACGTCAAATAGAAAAGGAAATCCTATATACACACAAGTATGCTACACCACAAACTATAAATATGGTGGTATTAGTTTGTCGTACCGCTTAATCATTGGTACAATGGCTATTATAACTGCACACAATGACAAACGGACATTTTCTTGGCATAAAAAGATAAAATAAAAGGATATGGAGATCACGGGTGAATCTAAGCAAAGCACGCGAGTATATAATTTACTTAGGGGTTGAATAAATAATTAAATTAAATTTTCGCCATGTTCAGGGTTGTTTTTAATCCAATAGCGCTACATACAGGATACAGAACTCAAGTCTCAAGTCTTTCGGATTAACGAGTGATTTATTCATTGAAACCCCGCGAAGATCTAGGCTGCCGGATGATTCCGTGATGATCAGCATACCGGGGAGGAGGATGATCTCGGCGACGTTAACACCTTCCATCTTTTAAGCTATCAGAGCAGCTCTGTTATTTTAAAATTAATAGTTTTATTAGAAGTTGCGAAAATTGGACAGTTTAACTGATTGAAAAATAAATATTTTCGATAAATTATTTGTGAAAATTTTCCTAAATTATCTAATACGGTTCTATAGAAATAAACGCGATCCAATATATATCGACGAAACTAACTGAATTTAAATCATTGCTTTCGTTTGCTAGTAATAAAGATAATAATTCGTGTAACACAGTTCCCGCAATTACAATATTTATAATTCATCTTTCATCTGAAACTGGCAAAGTACCCAAACAATTTCATTGCATGAACAAATAATGGGTACCATTCAATGTCAGCCAACTCCTTTATTAGGAGATGACATCAATCTCGCCTGCATTATTATTGATAAAGTTGTACCTGATACAGGAACTTCTCATCGCTAAGACACCATCATTAAACCCGCGCAAAAGAATCAAAATAAAAAGAGGAAAAAAACAATTAGCAACTACAAATATTTCACCCTTTGCTTCAATCTCCGAAACCAACTCTACTCCCCTCTATCCACTGTTCAAACATTGGACTCGTATTCACAGCCGCTAAGCACTCTACCAACAACCCAAATTACCCCGTTAGTGTTGAATTTTCAAAGTATAGGAAACCCAACAGACATTACCGAAACAGATGACCATCTTTGTTACAGAACTTATCCCTGAAACTTCTTCAGACGATGTTCTTTTCCACATAAATACCAAGAGCGCTTTCAATTATTTACCAAAATGTACGAGGTCACCTAACAAAAACTCATATTGTCTTATCCACCACGCGTTCCTTGCCTCATGATGTTATCGACCCGATGGAGCTTATTTAAATAGAAGCTTCCACAATCAAGAATTATTTCCCTTGAACTTCGAGGTCTACTTATGCGGTGGAGGTGTGCTTGTTGCGGTTCGCTCATGTTTCCAGAACCTGATTACTACCAAAGATTGATTAACGTAATTATTTATGTGTTCGACGCCCTTACAGTTTATGATGACTTTATTATCCTATGTGACTTCGACTTGCCGCATGTTAATTGAACTCGAGTTGAGAATGATTATCATTGCAGTGACTTGCGGCAGATCAGTCAAGTACCGAATAAAGATGTTAGACAGCTGTATTTTATATGTGCTCTGATAGTTGCTCTTGGTATGATAATGAGATTCGCATCTAGCGTATAAAAGGAAGAAATCCACATGGAGAATCTATACAACGCATATCTTTCTAAAGTTCAAACTGAAATCTTTCTTGATCCATACGAATACCCTTCAACATTGAATTATTTTAATAATTCTTCCAAAAATCCATCCCGGGGTAATTGTGAATCTATTTGCAACTTTTTTCATTTTCTTTTGGTGATACTAATTTTTAACATAATAGAAATTATTTCGATCAACTTGATGATGATCTGACCCCGGAAATCATCGCCAATTATATTTCATGTTTACATGATGACTTTTCGTCCAGATTCGATGGTATTCCACCAATAGTTACCAGGAAGTGCTGTGAGACGCTTTCTCTTCCCATTTTTAGGCCTTTTTAAGTTATCGTTACAGTGCAGTATTTTTCTTGACCATAGTTTTACTGGAGCATAGTTTCTGTGCGTAAAAACGATCCGCGATCAGATATTTACAATTACAGATGTATTGCTAAAATGTCTTGTCTGCCCAAATTTCTCGAACGTACCATATACAATCAATTTTATGAGTCCTACAAGCCAATAATAAATATCACGCACCATACTGTAATCGAGTAAACGACGAATTCGTACAGACGCAGCTCGACCTCGTGGCGTTCCGTGACAAGAAGTTTTGCTCGACGTACAAGACCAGGTTGAGGCCGTGTGTAGTGATGAGGAGCCTCATCGCAATCTTAAACTTCAAAACCGTAAATGGACAATTAATTAATTACTGTCGAGGTCCCGCAGAGCAACATCAAACCAGCGCAAGCACAGCAGTTGTCCGATACAAGGTGTCAAGCTGCTACGAATCAAGGTTCCTGTTTTCAAGGGCCAATACACAATTGGACTGAAATCGAGAATCGATTCGTCAACCTCGTCTACAACTTCAAACAGCAGTTGCTCAATTCTGTGAGCATCATTTACGATATTTTCGATTTAGCATGATGCATTCTTCGAGATCGATGTAATTATGGTCGATTCATCATTGATAGTCATCTTCGTTTGGTACCATGAGCCTGCACTACAAGTTGAATCAGCTGTGGGATTACGCAAGATTCTTGATACAACGATCGACACCGTTCGCTGTCAGAAAGTTGTCGGAGTCCCGATTACCATATGGAATATCATCTTAATTAATCTATCATCTTGATTGAGCATTTCGCAATGAGCATTTTCGTGTGTCAGAATAAACTCTTTCACTCGTCGTCACTGCAGACTCTCACGTCCTCACGTATCAAGTTTGTGCTGGAAATCATAACGTATTCATCAATTCAAGCCTCTTACATTCAACGAAATGTCAAATCCACTGTCTAGTATAACGGCAACTATCGAGGATTATGACACGAAGACAGCATCGTGAATTTAATCGAAGTCCAGAGGCAAATGGTGAAACTGCTCTAATGTGGTGGCTTTGAACTGTGAAAGTGGTTCTCAAACAGCCTACACCTGCTCAATAAGATAGCGATCGAAATTCACGAGCATCAGGAATATTGGTATTCTTGAGTCGATTGTTTCGAATTTAATATGAGCTCAACATTAGAAGTTCGTGCATCAACCAAACGAACAATTTTGCATGGTACTTTGTAAGTACTTGGAGTATCGTGGGATGAAGCAGTCCAAAAATTAATAGCTCAAAGGTGGCTCACTTATCGAGATAGTTTGAGATCATTGGAGGCTCTCAGAATCGATCGCTGGATGAATCATTCGACAAATCTTATAGTAATCTTTAAATTCGCGGGTTCTGCGTTACCTCTGAGAAAGCCTACGCTGTGATGGTGTCTGATCGTACAACGTTGGCAGATGGAACTGTTAAAATCTCAATACTGGCATCCAAGACCAAGGTTGCGCCACTGAAAATAACCAGTATACCACGTGTAGAGCTTTGTGCAAGTGTGTTTCTCGCCAAACTCACACCCAAGTTAGTTTAATCACTCAACGTGCCGCAAGTTCAAATGTATACGCATAAACCGACTCGCAAGTAGTATTTGGTTGGCTAATCGGGTTTTGCAAATTCTGCATTACCTCAACCCACCAACTGGGATTATGTCGAAACTAAGCCTAATTTATTACGCGTCCCGTAGTGTCGGACTCTCATTCCTACACAGTTATTTGCTGTAGTGAGCAACGCACTCGAAAGGCTTCATTAACGAATTCGAGCTCAATTGGTCATTCGAGTTCTAGGTTAAGCTGGTTCAAGAAACTCATTTCGCTGACGAAATGTCAATCCGGGAAACATTTATTAGATAAGAGCCCACTTCGATATGTGAATTTAATCGGCAGTGACGATATACTACGGGGCGGGGGGCGGCTCCATGAATCGAGTTTGCCAAACACAGGGAAGCATCCAATTATCCTATCCAAACACATCATAGAACGCTTGTTCGACGGGCTAATAACTGATAGCTTATCTTCAATTGCATCGTGTTACTCCTTCGAGACCGATCCGGTACATTGGCCCAATATCCATCCCGACAAAGGGTTACATCTACAGTTTGGTCTGCTTACCTACAAAAGCAGTACGCGAAGAGGCAAAATTCAAAGCCTATATAGTGATTGTGCAACCAACTTCGTCGGAGCTAATCGTCAATTGGCATTCCTGCATCAGCAGATCGCGAGAGATGTAAATTCTGAGATCGCTGCATTATTGACTCAGATTGATACCGCAACTGGAACTCCATTGCTCCTGCTTTGCCACATTTCAACGCCTTGTGGGAAGCAAGGATAAAATCGATAAGGCCTCATTTACGTCGTATCATGGGTGAAACTTTACGTAGTTCGAGAAATTGACGAATCTGATATGCCAGATCGAAGCGTGCTTAAACCCTCGATCGTTGAGCCACATGTCGAATCACTCCGATGACTGGCACAATCCTTGGCAGTTCGAAATGTTTGCCTGGCAGGATCATCGATACGCATCCAGGATCTGATGGACGAGTTCGATTCGATACGCTGAGACGTGGGAATGCTGTTTATCATCAGGCAGAGGTGAAAATAGATACATCCATGTGAAAAGCCATCTTGTACTTCTAGCCTCTATAAGAGCAGCACAGACAGTTTAACAAAACAACAAATCAAAACTTAATAAAGTATTATTATTCGCATTTCGCAACCATCGTGACCACCAACCAAGTAAAGGTTACCACCAACCTGGTACAACCCCGTGAATATGTGAAAATCCGCAAATAAACAAATTTTTACTATATCAATGTAGAGCAGCATAATTTTATGAGTGGTTTCTGAATATTTTGAGTGAAAATTTGCGATAAAATGAGACTTCGATAACATAGTTTATATTCTTCGCTTTGCTTAGGGCTTGGGCAGCAAGACGCATACTACCTTACACTATACATGCGCTTTGTTTATATCAGCTTATTAACAAGGAAAATCATTTTAAATTTTTCTGCTAACTGATTTTCATTCAAATCCGTAAATTCATTAACCAACTTATGCTGAAACTCGGCGTGGTAATCTTAAATTGGTCAGTTTCCCATGAGTTGCCTTTATATAGAATTATTCCAAAATATCTAGCATGCTTTTATATCCAAATGTGCTTAATCCTGCTTGAAATTATTTGTTTACATACAGGTAGATTTATCCGCACGCAAGGGTTAAGGCTGCACTCGGAAAACTCTAATTTTTTATTTGTGTCTATATGACTTTCTTATCTTTGGTACGAGAGCAATTTCAGTGACTTTTTGAATTTCCCGCGCATTAACTTTAAATGCAACATTGCTCCCGTCAACTGTCATCTATTAATAGACTACTGCCAAATTTTGAGCAAGCTTTGTCATTTTATTTGTGTTGTTTTTGTTTGTTTTGTATGTGATCCATTGAAAGCAGACAACCTCGTGAATTTTAACGAAAATGGTAAAAAGTTAATTTCGTATTATTAATTATTTTAAAAATAATTTCGCATTCTTTTTTGCGTCAAAAAAACCATCACCGAAACCAAGGAAAGGTTTGATAAATACTATGGGGACTCTGCACCATCAATTTGCACGCCGAACCCCAGAAATAGTTGATTAAATGTGCGAGTACATCACATTTTACATGAGTTTACATGAATACTTGCACTTGGTGCCGCATTTGGGGAAGAAAAATGCTGTTTCATCAAGATAATGCACGGGTGCACACGTGTGTAGTCACTATTGCAAAAATGCATAAATTTGGCTACGAACTGCTACCCCATTCAGCATATTATCCAGATTTAGCCCCTGCGATTATTTCTTGTTTCCAAACCTGGAGAAATGGCTGAGCGGTAAGAGATTATGGTCTAACGAAGAGTTCATCACTGAAACAAACGCCTATTTTCAGGGCCTTGAGAAAACCTATTATTTGGAAGAAATAAAAAAATTGGAAAAACGCTGGACTAAATGTATCGAGGCCTCCCCCTTAAGGCTATGTTGAGAAATAAAACGTTTTTTTGCCGAATAAAATATCTTTTATTCAAAAAGTCACTAACTTATCAAACTGCCCTCTTATTAAACACTTCACAGTTATATTCTCCAATTCTTTCATACTAAAGTACAAACCCTTAATTCTTTTATTTTGCAGAGATCGTTTCACATTTTACAAATCGAATGATGATCGATGGAAGAATTCTGTGAGGCACAATCTATCGATAAATCCTCATTTCCGAAAAGGTAGTAAAGCCCCACAAGGTGCCGGCCATTTATGGACAATATCAACGAGAGATTCAGAAACGAATATGCTAGCCTGGGAACATGTAAATATTTTTAACCAATTTAATTACTAGTTATATCTATAAATATTTTTACATTTAATCGCAGAAGAAACAACGACTAGAATTATTTTTAAAAATGGAAGCGGCCAATATGAATGCAAAGAAACAACAATACCAAACGCCTATTGAACCGGCAGCGACAAATCAAACTCCAAATATTTATGATGAAACAGCGGCTGCGGTCGGTAGTATTACATTTATACCACCGGACAAAGATAAATCGGAAATGAACATACAAATTCAAGAGGTTAAATCACTAAACGATTCGCAAAACTACGCCAACTCAAATCAAAATTTACATATTCAATCGACTGACCATGACCATGAACTGAGACGTACCGCGGGTGAAATACTAAACGGTGTACGGCGCAATGTCGAAGTACAAATACTAAACCAGCCAACGAACTATAATAATTATCATGCATTTACGCTACTCGAGTCGGGCGATTACTTGAATCCAATTTCAAAAGATGAAATAGCACAGGAATGTGGCCTTAAATCGATTGGTCGCAATGAGCATGGAAATGATTTTTATATCACGGAGATTGACCCGATCGAATTGGGAATTCATATGAATTCAAATGAACAGGATGAAGTGCTGTTTGGCGATGAATTTAATTTTACATATCTGGGTATTGGCGGTGGCAATAACATCATGGCTTGACAGAAGCTTAACGTATTACAAGGGAAGAAATAATTTTTCAGTAACGAATTTTTGTGTGCGACAATTTTTGTTGTTTGTGTCTATTTTTATTAATTTTATGCAATAATTTAAAATGTGTGACGTTTTTACGATATTTATTATGAATTACAACACGTTTTATGGCACATGTGTATAAATTATTCAAGTTAAATTAATATTTTTTGTACTTTGAACCTGATTTTACATAATTTAATTAGCAATCAATTTATAAATATTTTAATTTAAGTAAGAAGTTCTAGTCCTGATCTGTTAAATTACTATGGTCCATTTAGCCATTCCAAATATTTTGCAAAAGTGTGATTTTGTTCAAACTGGTTGAATTAGTGGATCGTATTGGGTATCGTCCATATGACAAACCAAATATTCGTTCCATTTTCGAATAAACACTTTTTATGTAGAATGAACCTCAGTAATATTTTTTATGGCCAACAATATAATATCAACCTTAACAAAAATAACAATTAATTAGTTAATTATTTAGAGGTTTTAATTTAAATAATATTTTCTTAAACCAAATTTTAATCCAGAATTATATACATTTATACTTGTAAGGACATGCATAACTAAGGGATAAACAAATTTATTAATTATATGCTTTGAAATTATTATAAATTAATCGATAAATAATATTTATTTTTGTTAATTTATTTAATTTATTAATTGTAAAAATATTATGTAATTTTTGATAAAATAAAGATATTTTGAAACCCGTATTTTATTTATAAATAGTTATAAATTAAATTACATCATCCCAAATATGTCAGTCGCATGGCCCCTGCGATTTTTTGGAGCACCGTTGGCAAAACAATAAACATTTTTAGTTGAATTTGATACATCTCACCTGCACGTATAGATTCCGGTTTGGAGAGAAAGAATGGAACTAGATTATGTCTTATAAAGGGTGGCCCATTTAAAAGTTTGTTTTTAAAAACGCTATACAATGAGAATACATCTTTATTTTGTGGAAACATTTTTTTTATTGTGTAGGTTGGAGTCTCCCATTTAACAATGAAAAACAATTTCGTTCATGTGGCTCTCTCTGCTGACCAGCCATCCTATGCGTCCAGTTTCTAAGAACTTTTTCGATGATTTCGGCGCCTATTTCGCGAATAACTCTCGCAATGTTATGTTTTAAAGCTGGAATTGGACTCTGGATTGTCCACTATCCTTAACGAAACCCTGTGCTCCACACAGGCCACGTCACATCTCCAAAACGGCTAATTATTCGGTTGTCAAATTTGGCGCGCATGAGATCGATTGTCGGTCGGTTTGTATAGCATGTAGCGCCATTTATCGAAACCAAAGGTTGTTCACATTCATAGCGTCGATTTGAGGCCATAAAAAGTTGGTTAGCTAAGCTTCGTAACGGTAACCATTGACGGTAACGGCGTTATCAGCAGGGTTTTCAACGAAAAATGAGCCAATTACACCGCCACTCCAACACCCCGATTATGCTAGTCGTGTCGTTTGTCGTTTCAAGTGACCCTTTTAATATGAAACCGTAGTCGCCTTCCTTGTCAAAATATCTAACATGTTTTATAGCGTAGTCACTTCAAACTACAATCGGCGTATTTTGTGTTTTTCTAGTCACTTCAAAATTTCACACGACTCGAAATGACAGTTTTTAATTGTTTCTTCGTCTCAAATTACTTATTGGCATAGCAACTGGCTAGTTTTTTATATAAATAGCAAATTTCTATAGTCACTTGATACGAGACAATCGATTCGACTAGCGTAATGGTGCAAAATCCACACCAAACGGTCACTCTTGGTGGATATATTGGCTCCTCTATAATTACGTATGGTTTACATAGCCCCCGAGATGGAAATGCGCTTCGTCTGAAAAGATGATTTTTCGGCCAAAATCGACGTCATTGTATGAAGCTTGTCTATGGCCCACACCGAACTGATATCGAAGCGGATGGACATTTGCTTTCAACTGCTGAGTCATCCCTTATATGCAAATATTCCGAGGTCTATGTGCAGTATTCTCCTCAGGCTAGTGCGACTAATGGCTAGGTGCGGCGATCGGCGTCGAGTTGAGGTCGATGGATTCTGCCCTGCGCTATGGACCACAACCGCAATATTCTCCGGCATGCACACTGTCCGAGCTGGGAGACTACTTTTGTCATCCAATAGCAAGCCTTTCTCATGAACTTTCTTCATGCATGACGCTCTTTCACGACCCATATTTCTTTTCAAAATTTGCACGGTTTCGGCTACACAACCCTGAGTTTGAAAATAAGTTTTCAATATTTCGAAACGTTCCACAAGCGAAAACATGATTATATCGTGACGCGGAATATCAGACTGACGAGCAACAAAATTTCAAGTAAATCATTCAAAAAGTGTTGCCATAGCTTATTATTTAAAAACAAACGAATAGATGGCCCTTTACTACAAAATCTCGTTTCACTAACAATTTCACGCAACCGGAATCCACCTACTAAACTACACAAACCATAATTTTGGACAATACAATTCAAATTCTGTATAAATGTCAAAAAAGATACTAAATCGAACTTAAATTCGTCAACTATAGCAGCAATGAAACAGAGACTAGCGGATTAATGCTGCAAGAAACTAAAAACCCTTGTAAAATCTGATCCCTAATAGATGCATACATAACAATTTGAATACAATTGATCAAAGGAGCAGTCAGCAGATCTAATGAACACGATTAAAAATTTTCAAAGAGAATAATCTCGAATAGCAAAGCACAAATATATAAGGGCGAGCAAATTGCAGCAGACATAGTACGAGTATAAGTTGGACAGTTGAAATTTATCAGTGAACAGTAATACAAGTTGATAAAAGTGAATTTGTACAAGAATTGGAAACAGAGAATATTAAATGAAATTTTACGCTGAGGGTTATTATTGGAGGTGGATTCAGACTTCCTGAACCAATTACTCTCATCAGATTAACCCTCATTACGAATATTAGCTAAACTGATTATCTATTCCTGCTGGTTCGTGCAACTTTGACAGTACAATAGCGGAGTATATTAGCATAGCCTGCGCTACGAACCTCAAGTAAACTCAATTCCCCGAACTATAGTTTCAAGGTAATACCTTGCAATTAATGCCGGAAACTAAATACCTGGGTATTAAGCATGATCAAAAAATAACATGTAACACGTACATCTCGTTTATCACCAAGAAAGCTAACAAAGCTTACTTCAGAGCAAACAAAAACTTGCACAACACTAATTAAAATGTAAACGATAATCCGTCTGAGTACATCAGAGCTATGAAAACCTGTCCCACGTATTGCACTTACATATCAAAGGTATAACCGGTTCTAGGGCTATTAACTACTAAAAATACTAAATCAAATAAAATCTAACAGTCCAAGTCATAACGCAGTATCTTAACCACACAAAACCTGCAAATGAAGTTATCCAATAATCAGACTTGATTTCCGGGAACGGAACCAAGTTGACTCACACCCCAAATATCTTCAGAAAAATCCCCAACCGTATTTCAACCGGGTCCTTAATTCTCGCAATAGTGGTCTGCACACATGAATGTATGAGAAGAATATATAAGAAAACTCAGTTCAACATAATCTCGGACAGCCAAATAGCATTACTATCCCTAGTGAGCTCGGTCTTCTGTTCTTAACTGACATGATACTGATATTGCCTTTTAACAAACTACCTAGGGAGAACAAAATTATTTTAATGTGGTCCTCTGACAATCTAGGAAACGAGGCAGCCGATCTCTGTGCGTAGGACAGTTTCAGGTAGCACATTCAACTGGCTATTTACAACATCGGACATCTAGGCGGAGTACTGAACTGCCAATCACTACTATTCTGATTATGGTATATAAGAGGGCATGTTGGACCGTTCCAGATTCTGCAACACAGCGAAGGAAACATCCGAAAATATATTGCTCATATGCGATTCCTCCGTTCCTAAACAATGGTGCTACATCAAACTCATTATATCGCGGGAAATAATGGAATTTATCAAGAAATTAAATTCACAATTGCATGATAGGCTAACTAGGATGTACAATATATAATGGTCGCAGTGCACAGGGCTCGCCTCTTGGTTCATGCTCATCTGAGAAAAAAACTATACAATAAATATATATAGTTAAAGGATCCGTATTTGGAACTGAAATGCTTGGCTTTATTTTGTAATAAATGAACGCGATGAAAATTCTACGAGCTAATCACATCGCTTTTAAGAAAACATTATTAAATGTTTAGTAATTTTGATAACGTATTGGGGGACAAGGCCCGATATTTATTCCTCCTCTAAAACCAATACCAAAATCAGCGTCTGTTCTCTAGGTTAGAGGCGGCTAAAGCAGTCGTATGTCTCCTAATCAATCGGCTTGCTATACATAAATGGGTTCAACGTAGGATTGGATACCATAAGAGTCTTCGTTAATACGTAGCCCACAATGCATATAGTTTTAAGACCTGGAGATCTCCAAAATCTTTCAAACTAGCCACACACCAACCCATACACTAGACGTACTTGCACTAAAAGAGCGTCTATGGTCTTGAAGTGGGATCCATGACACTAATAGTTACACTCTCTATATAACGGCGGCCGTTAGTTAGCCCAAATAAAAATATTGAAAGTGCAGGCCCTCATCGAGATAAAGGACATAAAGACAATTAAAGGTTTCAACATTTCCAGTCGGTGGTAGCAAATTTGAGAACGAGAGAGTATTCCAAATAACTTCGTTGAGGAAATCATAAAGTGAAACCCAGCTAACAGAGCATTTGGACTCCCTAACGTAGTGACGTGATAATCGATGTAGGTAAAATTCGTATTAGATGAGTGGTTAGCCGAATCCGAGAAAAGGCTTAAGTCCACTTTGATGTCTTAGCTCGCTCTACACCATCGACCGCTTAAACTATTGTTTTGAATGCGGTAAGAAGGTTCATATAATAAAAAAATTGCACTAACCGCTGATTACATTAGTAATGGAAGAAGAAAGAATACGGATAAAAACCTAGAGTTGGAGGTACTAATTTTTCAGCATACCGAAGAGCTCGGCTAATTGCTTGAAAACAATAAAAGTATTGCTACTAAACTTAAACCATTGACAAGATTGTTTATCGCCGGTTAAGCAAAATTACAGGTGGACATAGCTATACTATAGAAACAGTTCAGAAACATTGAGGGGCATAACTAGGATTTGGTCATGCTGCAAATCCCGGCGAAGCCCAATAAGCGACTAGAGCGAAAATTGATGGCATATATTTATGTACCAGTAAGCACTGCGTGTGCATCGGTTGATTTTAAAATGTTTTTGATACGTCTTTTCGACGAAGTAAGAGATCGAAGGGAATTGCTAACTGATTAATTTATACTATGTGGATTAGTGGCAGCTGAAAAGGTCTGATTATATTATAGAAAAAGGTTTATAATCAGATGATAAGACGGCGTTTTTATGCCTAATTGAGCCACACGTACTCCTCTGAAGATTCTCAATTGTCTTCAGCTACACGCTTTATATTCTCCATACACCGAAGGTTCGTGATCCTTCCGTATTTTGACGACGTATGCTTCTATCTAGTTGCCTTAAAAATTGAAAATATCTGATTCCAACGTTGAATACGAATGGTAGGCTCATCAATCATTGCGCGATAGACTTCGCACAATGCTTTAATAAAATAACAAATGATTTATTTTATTTATTAATTTTATTTAAATTAATTCTGTCATGTTTTGTATTGCATACTAGTAGTAAAGTGATAGGTAATTAAATGCGCTTATGGTGGTATATAAATACGTAGTTTTATAGTAATTGTAGATAGTCATAGTGGCTTGTTTCATTCAGATTTTATAACTCAATTATTTAAAACTGAACAACTGCATTTCGTAATTATTGCTATGCTTAGATTATTCTACTTCATTTAGGTAGTTGATTATCTTTTAACGTTATTTAGCACAAGAAAGAATTTTTAAAACTTTGAAATACAAAAACACTAACAATATAATATTATTTAGATGTCCTTCTTATAATTTAATCACATTAAACATAACTGATATCTCCAAATATATTTTTTTTAAATTTATGTAATAAAATTGGGCAACACCACCCAAATATAATATAATTTAGAAAAGAATTAGTTTACGTTTTTTATTATAATTGCTTTATCTAATTAAAACGGTTACCATATTCATATAAAATGTTTGGAAAGTTTTTGGTAATCCTGGTGACCATAATCAGTGCTTTTTATTAAATATTTGTATGTTCATATATAAATATTTAAAATGTTGATATTTTATTAATGTACACCAAATCTAAACATTTATGTTGTATACAGTTAATAAACATAATTTATCTGGAATAAATAAATTATTGCATAATATTCAAAATAATAACTGATGAAACATCTTATATTTCTTGCTGAACAATAACATTTTCAAATTTTATTTTGTCTGGGGTGTCCCAACAGCTTTTGGCACACGTAAAAATTAACACATTACCAAATTCAATGGGTACCGGTTCATTATTCTCCAATCGTAGCTTTGGAATGAGTGTTGGCAATATTTGAACTTCACAGATTACATCACCGCGGCAGTGAATACATTTTTTTATTGGCTCGGTTATATTGCGGATTAAAAGTGGCGGCGATTGTCGAGAATATCTGAAAATAAGAATAAAACGTATTTATTTAGAAATGACTAGTTGATTAGTTTATTTTCAATATGGATTTGAAAATTAAGATTACGATTCGATGAAAATTTAAATCCATAAGTTCGTTTAGCCTTAACAGGGGAGTACCTTAAAATAATTTCATTTAAGATTAGATTTAGAACATTTCAATTTTTTGTCAATTAAAGGAAGGTGTTTTGTCAAGCATGTATTGTAACGGGAAATTGAACTAAACCTGGAATAAATAATTGTATATGGCGTTCGCCCACAAACAAACAAGTTCAGCAACCCTTATCTAAAAATATTATTCTTACATAAAAGCAAGGTGCATAGTCGTATATCTGAACGCCTGGAAGAGCGATTCACTAACGAACAGACCATCAATCTTATCTCATTTTAACAGTTTCAGACAACATCTACATATCTTATCCGATCTAATAAGCGGCCTCTCCGTATTGTAAAGACTTAGTGTTTAGAAAAGAGACTGTTTGGCAATGTAAAATAACTTTTGGTAACTCTTACGAACTTTTCCAAGAATGCTACCCTTCATGTAAAAATCGCTGGTAATTCTCATACTCCCATATACATCCATTATCTGGTGGCTCAACTAACTGATTCGGTAGTTAAACCAGATTCCCTAGAGATTACTGCCTGTCGAGCTGTTACAGGAACAATCCTTATTCCCTTTTCTTGCAATAGAAACCATTTTATATTGGCCAAATTTCAGTCCTTTATTCTAAACGCAGCTTATCGTTGACATGTATTGAGACATACAATTTCCGCAGCACATAAATTAGACCTAGACTAATTTTGACCAAATTCAGTACTCTAAAAGCAGAAATCGAGATGGTCCGGATTCTTTCCGATCGCTTATCTTTAAGTAAGAAATATATGTCGACATAATTTTAAAGGTCGGCTACACCGTACGTGTTTTATAGATCTAGATGCTTTTGTGAAAAATTACTTGAATACGACGAAGATTTCGATCATTTGATATGCCTCTGTCTAGCTTTCTTCAGAATTCAATCCAAGGTGTTTAGTATCTCACCATTTTATATAAGTAACCTTTGTACTTTCCCTTGGCTCAAACTTCAACAGTTTGTCAAGGCTGCAACACGGTTGTGAGAAGCATAAGCCTTCCGTTTACACTATGGCCGCTTAGTAGCATTGAACGCGGAACCGGTGTAAGTTTTCGACGAATTAGGTAAAAAAATGAGATTGCCTTCATTCTCACGGGCGCTTCGTTAAAATATGTGACGAAACCAAAACCCTAAAACCATATTAATGGTAGATTGGTAATTGATTTCGTGACTTTAGAGAGAACAGAGGATGGACCGATCTGCTGATAGTTCGAAGGATCTGATTATTTTCTCTCTCTTTTAGTCAGAGGTTGATCTCCGGTGATTTGTCATATTGGCCAAACAACTAAAACATGAAAACGACTTATTGGCGTTAATATTTACGATACCACACGAGCCAGAAAACTGGCTGACTCTGTTGGGAGGTTTATTGAGCCTTATCTAGCTCTTATCTATAAAGCCTGCTTTAGTCGTAAATCAAAACAGTGACCCGAAAACTAAATATATGGTCTATACTTTCAGAGATCGCTGCTAAGATGTAGGAGGCCTAATTATTTTCTAAGCTAATTTAATTTCAAGCGAAAGTTTTACGCTACTCATTTAAGCATAGAAATGGTATTTATATGAAAAGCACATTCTTTAATTTACCGACTTTTCAAATTATGCAGTTTAGAGTTAATGACTCCCGATTTGAATAGAAATCAAGGTTTCATGCGAGTTTTGAAGGTTTGGTTCCCTATAGCAAACGAATTTTTACTTACGATAAAGTGTAAGTTACTTACCGTAATATTTGGCCAGGATTTTCTTGAACTTTCGTAATGAAGTGATAGAACATAACGTCTCCATGAGCCGGATTCTCCTTTTCATACTGTTCCTGTTCACCATTATTATCAGCCATTGCTCCCATAATACCCACAATATTCTCCGGTGTATCCGGAGAATTTGTAACCATACCATCCTTAGCTTGATAGACCTGCATTAAATCTAGGACATGTTCGCTTACATAATTCAAACTATTTGCTTTTTCCTCGTCCACACTTATAAAAAATGATTTAAGTGTGAATTTTTCTAAATTATTTGGTACGGCCGTAGTCTGTTTCAATAGAGCAATTAGATCACGCTGTGGTGCTACTGGCGTTTCAATAGTTACCACCTCAGATTCCTCCCCTTCTATTTCGGCCGATGGATTAATTTGACCAACCGCACCAACATTTTGAGCCCCTAAATTTGCATTTGTATCATCGATACGTAAATTTTCTAACATTGGAAATATCGAGTCATTTTCGGTGGAATTGCTCTCATCATCATCCGACAGTCGATTATCATTTTCAATTAAATTTCCATTTTCTTCATTATTCGAATTGTCTATATCTGACTGAGTCATCGGATCAATCTCATCCCATTCGTCAGCCCCGCTGCACCATTCTAAATTTGTGATATTCGCTGCCGTCTTCTGGAAATCTTTTTCAGATGCACGGTCCATGCACTGGGATCGTACACACAACCAACTCTGAGACTGATTCGAGCAGACAGGATTCAGACAGCAAAATGTATAAAGTGTTCTATGAAATTCAGTATTTTCTAGAGGTGCATATAATTGAGCCAAAAGCAATCGTTTCAAACCACACAATGGACATGTTGGAATTGAAAGTCCCGCATACGGCCAATCCTACATTCGTCGAGACAAAAAAATTTTCACACAATGAAATCACCTAAATTTATGCAACCCAAAAACTCAGCATGCACATTTTCCACACTTACCGGACTTCCACCAATTTTATTAGTTGAATAATCAATTACAGATTGATTTTTCTCATTAACATACTCGTCTTCATATCCTAAATACACAATACACTTATTTTTGGCCATTTCAAAAGATTTTATTTAATAAAAACCTAATTTTAATCTAGTTATAATGTCATTTGTACCTTTTCTTTATTACTTTGACATTTTATCAAATGGTATAAAATGACGGCGTTTGTAAATTCACAAACCAAAAATATTTTTAATTTGAACCTTCTTTATAATAAAACAATACTATTATTATAAATAGGTTCATATTATTTTAAATTATTTAAACATTTCTATAATAAAATAGTTGTAAAATGAATACTCGGAAAATTGTTATACATTTTTAATTCCAAACATTCAGAAAAGAAAACGTATCATATTACACTGTTAAATTATAAATATTCCCAGACCTCTTTCCCTCGAATCTTTCGACATTCATAACGTTTTATCGCAATTTCTGATTGGTACCAATCAAATGAATCTATTGGCTTATCAATCTTGACTAATCCTTTTCTATCTTCCGCATTTTCGACTAGATTAAGATTAGATAAATCCTCATACACAATTAATTCTTTACAACAGTTTAACGGAATATAATTTTCTGACTCATATTCATTATTTAGCTGGATTGTATATTTGTGATGGCAACTTTCCATAATATCGTTTATTTCGTCGATTTTGTATAAATAACCATCATTGTAGTCCCCACCAGATTCGTGAGATGGTTTTTTGTAGAGCACATAGAGATTTGTATTGTTCGAAGCTTTCGGTTTTACGGATGACATCACGTTGATAAATTGCGTGAGACATCTCAATATTGTGCCATCATGCACATTATGATTTTCTGATAAATGATATGATGTATTCATCGGGAATTGGAATATATAAATTTCTTTCGGCGTTAGCACCGTAGTTCCATAGAAAATCGCAACTTCGGATACTAAATTTGAATTGAATTCGGTATAGATTTCCTAAACAATAAAAGAAATTAACGAACTTAATAAAATCTTCTTATACAACTTACTCGTATTAAATTATAAATCGCATCGGATAACTCAATGACAAGATCCTTTTGTTTATTAATCTGCGCCCTATTCCAATTTTCTTCACTTGCATCGTCATCAGCACGAAGCTTCTTAAAGCCATCTGCATAGTATTTAAAATTTTCAAATCGGAATGGGATTATATTGTAATGTAGTAAAAAATATTTTAGAAAACTAGTGAAAATTTTAGAATTTGTCTCATCTGTAATTATATCAACGTTTATGTCAATTTTATGCGTTAAATTATTAATATTTGAAGACATTTTAATCGCATTTTAATTTGAACTGTGTTATGACAGATGACGCCAAACTGTTTTGTGTTTTGAAAACTAGTTGTACAGAATGAAGTTATGTTCATTTCGTAAAGAAAAATTTACTTCACAACTTTTGTTCACTATATATTTATTTGTGTGCACCAATTTAACTACGATAAACGGAATTTCAGAAAGACGAAAAGTTTTATTTTTTTGCCTTCTTTGTTTGGCTCGATCGATTTGACCACAACACCAAAATATGTATGTTTTGTTTTGGTTTTTTCATGTATGATGTCACTGTTGTGATTAATAGCGATGATTCTATCTCGCTTGATTTATGAAGTTATTACGGGATAGGTTTTATTTGTACACTGCGCGGTTGCGTCTTCTTAAATGTATAAAAGTGTGTTATATTGCTGTCGAGTCGTATGAGCTTGCAATCGAATGTGTAATTGTAAACATGTTTTTTTTGTTATATATATATATATATTCTTTTTTAAATTTTGATTTCCCCCTCTCTCAGGAAGTTATAAATATCTATATAGTTTTCTGTGTTTTCTTCTCCTAGGATGGAGGTCTTTGTTTTCTAGTATCTTGTATTTACTTCTCAGGTCTTCGTATCTTAGGCATTTCTCTATTGCGTGTCTTGCGTATTCCCGTGTGCCGTATACCTCGCATCTTTCATCGACCACTTTTCGGATTAATTTTAGGTATTTGGTGTCGAACGTATGATTCGTTCGTAACCTCGTCAATGTTTTCACCAGATCTGCCCTCTTTTATAAAACCAGAGGATACATTTGTGTTCTTCCGGTGTATTCTGCTTTTCTGCATTGTCGCTTCTAAGAATCTCGTCGTCCATTTGTCATACGTATATGAACAACATATCAGTGGAAGCAACAAACAGAATATGGCTTTGAATATTCTGTTTGCTTTTTCCACTGATATGTTGATTTTGTAGATTCTATTTAATTTTGTTCCCTGCTTTGCTGCCTTGTCCGCCTCTTCATTTCCCGTTATTCCCGTATGAGTTGGAATCCATACGATCGTCTTTTTTATTTTATGTCTTATCGCGGCGCTGATTATTTTGATGTCGCCGTAATTTAAATTCGTTTTGTTACTCTGCAGAGCTTTGCAGGTGTTTGGTGAGTTGTTAAAGATTGTTAATTCTGCCAATTTATTTCTGTTTGCATTTTTTATTGCCTCGTAAATTGCGATCGATTCAAGTGCTTTTATTGATACCTCTTCCCTTATCTTGTAGCTGATACTTCTTCTATGTACCCGTTGTAGATCCCAATCCCTGCCTTGAAGCGCCTTGAACTTGTCCATGAATTCTTTGATTTTGCTTTCCCTTTGTAAGTTGTTGGTATATTTTTTCTTATTCAAAATCTCGTGTAGTCCCATGTTTATCTTTATGCATTCGTTAGTGTTCTCTTTTTGAGTTGTATTGGTTTTCTTTCGTTTAGGGCTTCTTGATGAGCTACTATCTCGTTCAGGTTTTTGGGTGTGTTCTTTTTTTGAATTGTTTTTCCCGTATCCTCGTTTTGATAGATTTTTTTCGCTATGTAATTGAATTTGTATAGCTCAGTTTTTAGGTCGATCGGCATGTCCCCTGCTTCAGCAATAATGGCAGTTACTGGTGTACTGTTAGTTAAACCCAGACAGATACTCAAACTTCTGTTAATTACCTTTTGTAATATTTTTGTCGATTGTGTCTCTTTCACTAATGTTGCGTAATACCTTACTCTGCTTTCAATAAGGCTTTTATGAAGGTTCAATAGAGTCGATGGATGTGCTCCTCTTTTTTATTAAAGGTTATTTTTATTATAGCGGACAAACATTCATTTTTTAATTTATTAATGTGTTTGTTGTAGTTTAATTTGCTATCGATCAAATAACCCAAGATTCTCATTTCTATGGTTTCCCTTATGATGATGTTATTAATGGTCCGCCCATTATCATATAAGTAGTTTTGCTTCAGTTTATTTTTAATTTTAAGTCCTCCAGTTTTTCGTGGAAGATCTCCATCCCCTTGTTTTTGTTCGCAACGGCCACGTTCTAGTTTCTATCGTTTGCAATTATTAAAAAGTCATCTGCATATTGCAGCACTTTTACTCCTTCTGATATGATGTTGTGTAGACCGCTCGAATATATGTTAAATAAATCGGGGCTTAGTGGCTCCCCTTGTGGTAATCCCTGGCTGGTTGTTCTTTAGAATGTTCTTTCTACACACTGAATTGCTATCTTTCTGTTGATCAGCGCGTTATATATCCAGCTGACAATTTCTGGAGGGATCATTATACTTGTCAGTATTTCCACCAACTTTTCTGTATTGACGTTGTCGAAAGCCTTTTCAATATCTAAGGATGTGATTACGGTTGTAGATCTATTTTTCCTTAAACCCAATGAGTTTTCGGGGATTATTTTCGCGTTATCTATAAACTTGTTTAGCCTCGTTTTTATCATTTTGCTAGTTATTTTTGCTATTGTCTGGTACAGGTGAATGCTTCTGTGATTTTCTATCTTCTTACTATCTTTATTAGTCTTTGGGATCGCGATGATTTTTATTTCTTTCCATCTTCTCTTATATTTATTTATTTCCGGGTATGTTTGTTTCCCCCACGCTTTGTTGATGAGTTATCTTATTTTTGCGATGTGATGCTTAGGGAGCGATTTTAATAATTTATATGTTATCTTGTAGTCCCCGCGGTGCAGAGTTTTTGCTGTGCTGGATTATTTCGTTTATCTCTTCCTCCTTGAATTTGTTATCCACTATTCTTATCATCAGTTTATGATTGATTGAGGGGGTATGCTCGATTCTTTGACGTATAGATTCATGAAGTTCTCAATGCTGGTTTCATTATTTAGCACGTTAGTCGTCTCTTTGTGATTTTTGAAGCTGTTTATTTTACCCCAAATGTCCCTAGTTGATATGTTGGGGTTGATACTCTCAATTAGCGCTTTCCAACTTTTCTTTTTTGCATGGTTGATTTCCCTTTTTAATCTTCCGGGGGCCTTTCTCAACACCATCTCTGCGTATTTATTAAATCTGTGTTGATTGCAGATTTTTAGTTTTTCTTTCTTTATGAACCACATCCTATCTATCTTTTCATTCCAACAGTTTTTATGCGAATGGTCAGATTTTCGATTTCTTTCAGCATTTTTTTGTAGTCTGTCTTTGTAATCATCTTGGTACTACCCATTCTCATGTTCCCCATTGATATAATTATCCGTAGATGGTCGGTGCTGCCATTTTTTGTTGGATCGATTTTCTATTCTATTTTGTTCGCCATGTCCGTTGAGCTCATTATATATCAATTGCGGATTGTTTTCCGTTTGCGCTCATCCAGGTATTGTATCCGTTGTTCATAATGATCAGCTGAGAGTTGTTTATCGATTCTGTTATTTTTTCCGCTTTGTAGTCTGCTTATTGCTCTTCGGATCTCAAAGCGGATGATGAGCACTAATATCGCCCATGAATAGCGTATTCCTTTTGATGTTATCACGTAATGTAAGATTTTTCCATTTTTCAATTATGCATTTTTTGTTTATGTTGGGAGGAATATATAAGCTTATTATTCCGAACTCATTGCCTATTCTTCATCTACTATGGTTGCACTTATCGTCTCTATTGGGTTATATTTGATTTCTTTTATATTTATTCTTTTATGTATTATTAGTTCCACTCCGCCATAATTATCAACTCTGTTATTCAGGTAGAGGTTATAGTTATTGATTTTTATAGTATCACTGTCTTTTGTCCAAGTCCCACTGTCTCACTGTCTTTTGTCCAAGTATCTATCTTTTCGATTGACAAGTATTTTACGAGATCTTCTTTGTTTGACTTGAGGCTTCTAATGTTGATTTGTAATGTTTTTAGTCTGTTCCTGATGTCCGTCGTCATTGGCGATTTTATAGTTTTTTAGGATCAGTTTGTCCATGGTTATCAATTGATTTACTATTTCTGCTAAGATTAGATCATTAACTGGCTCGTTAATCCCCGTTTTTAAATAGCCCTGAGTGGTTGCTTATAGACTTCGATTTATTTGGTTGATTTCAATCATATAATTCCTCTGATTTCCTTATTAATTATCTCATTTTCTCGACTTCCTTGTGCATTTCATCCCTTTGTTTACCATTCAGACTTAGGAATTCGTCCTCCTTTAGACTAAACTCCTGTGGGATAGTTTTCCTTCTGGCTTCGTTATTTGATTTTTTTTTGTTATCATTAGATATTTTATTTTTTTTGCAGTTGGAATTGTTCACAAATGCTGCTATTTGTTGGGTATTTTTCCCTACAGTAGTAGCACGTCAACTCATTTTGGTTAACATGGTCGGATTCTACAGTGGTTCATTTGACACTACACAACCTTCGCTCGGTGTATAATACCAGGAGTAAGTCTGTTTGCTCGGGTTGAATTAAAAAATAGGCGATATATATAATTTATTTGTGTTAAATTCTGCCATCCGCAAATTGATGGAGTATAGCCCGTATTTGGATAATATAAGTAATCGCACCTTCAGCTGAGTTGAAAGAGTATCCTTGTAAAACAAGTTCCGTCTACGAGAAGTTATTAATTAAGAAATTTGTTGACGCACTTTAAGATTATCTGATGTACCTAAATTAAATACCAATTTTCTGAAATTTATTCGATACCGAAATTAGCTACACTGTCAAAAACATTAAGTGCAAAGTATAAGTGTCAAAATAACATGTTCTAAGCTTCTAATTTATATATTATTTCTTTAAAAAGCTGAAAATTTTATCAAAAATATTCAAAATATCAAAATATTTAAAGTTCTGTGGTATTAACAGTTAGAATCATATTATTTCGATGGGCAAGCTGGAATTAATTCAATCGCTAACGAGTCACCGAGGCCGTGTCTGGAGCGCTGATTGGCACCCAAAAGGCAATGTCATAGCGACATGTGGTGAAGATAAAACAATACGCATTTGGAACAAAGAAACAAATAATTGGGTTGTTAAAACAATACTATCAGATGGCCATACCCGTACAATTCGGGATGTGTCTTGGTCACCGTGCGGTCTTTATTTGGCATCGGCAAGTTTCGATGGTACAACAGCCATCTGGGATCGAAAATCAGGCGAGTTTGAGTGCAACGCTACTCTCGAGGGTCACGAGAATGAAGTAAAAAGTGTCGCTTGGTCAAAATCGGGTAGCTTCTTGGCAACTTGTAGTCGAGATAAATCTGTTTGGGTATGGGAGGTGGCGGGTGAAGATGAGTTCGAATGTGCTGCCGTTATAAATTCCCATACCCAGGATGTAAAAAAAGTAGTTTGGCATCCAACTCAAGATATACTGGCGTCGGCTAGTTACGATAATACAATAAAATTGTATCGAGAAGATTTAGCGGATAATGATTGGATTTGTGTGGGGACACTCGGATCCCATACGCAAACTGTTTGGAGTATTGATTTCGATAGTACTGGTACTCGATTAGCTTCGTGCAGTGATGACAAAACTATTAAAATTTGGCAGCAGTATCCAGTGGGTAATGAAGAAAATATTCCAACACCGGACGATGAACCAGTCTGGAAATGCGTTTGTACCCTTTCAAATTATCACAGTCGAACAATTTACGATATATCGTGGTGTAAAGAGACGGGACTTATCGCAACAGCTTGTGGTGATGATATAATTAGAATATTTAAGGAGGCAGCTAATTCAAATCGCAATGAACCCATTTTTGATATGATACATGCAGAGTATCAGGCACATCTAAATGATGTAAACACGGTGAAATGGAGTACTATACAAGCCAATGTTCTGGTTTCGACCAGTGATGATGGAACCGCAAAGTTATGGAAATTTACCGAGTAGTATGTACTTCAAAAATAGTAAATAAAATTATAATTATTAAGTTTTTATTTTAATATGCGATGTATTACATCTTTATAACTTTTAAACAGTTTTATATGAGCCACCATACATGTTGCTGCAATTGGTTGATGAAATTTTCCTCATGGTTGACAAATCCCGGATCAACATCTGAATTGTCTGCTTAGTTCTTGAAAAGTTTTCATTTTCCAATTTATCTGAAGTTTCATCGACTGATTCGATTTCTGAAAAGGTAATATAAATAAATGATGACAGATTACGGTGCCGTCTCAACCCAAGACTACTTACTTGTGAGCTGATCCTCAATAGCTTGTAAACGTAACATAGCTGCATTTTGTTGCTTTTGTATGTGCTCCAAAAGTCGTAGCTGGCACTCGGCTGGATCGATAGCAGCCTCGGGTTGTGGAATATTAGGCATCGGATGTGCTTGTTGTTCAACTTTAGGTGATGGAGATTCTTTGATTAGATCACTAGGCGACTGCTCCAAATTCGAATAAACCTCACTCTTACAATCTTCCTTTTTCATGTGCTCGTCATTATATTGTTTAATAAGAACATTCCCCAACGGTGAAATGCCCGTAATCTCAGATGATCGAACTGGTGAAGTTTCCCACTTTTTCGACCACAAATACATTTTGGGATGATCCTTTTTCTCTGCAATATTTATTTTCACCTTCAGGCTATGCAGAAAACCTTTCAACTCCAATAGATTCCCCGAAAGTGTATGACTTTCCTTTAACAAATGATAACGATTTTCTCGCTTTAAATTCTCTTGTTTGATTAGCGTTGGCAATCGTCCTTCATAGAGCCATTCTTGATCGTGTTTGTATTTTAAGGAATTACGCCCTTTAGTCGGATTTCGACAAATGTAACAAATATATTTTTCGGGTACTTCACTTTCCCTTTCAATTCCGTTACAAACCCCATGCTGCCAACATAAACACAATTCGCACTGTATCATTAAACCGTCTTCTTCGGGGAATGTACAAATACAATTTATAATCTCTTCCTGGCGCATCCGTACAATTTTTATTACTTCACCGTCTTCGTTTATATATTTCGGACTTTGGCTCGTTTCAATCAAACTCGAATTATTTTGTGAATTTGTATCTTGACCCGAGTCAGCGAACATGCTTTGATTCGCCAATTTTTGACGTTTAAATGCAACATCAAGACTGCCGCCAAACGAATGCCTTGTATCATCGTACTCGGTGAAACTCTCATTGAGGGCAGTAGGCGGATCAAGACGTTGTTGAGTTGGCTTCAAACGGAGTTTTGAAATATTTGTACGTAACTTTGGCACCTTCTTGCGGACAGTAATTCCGAATTTACTATTTATTTTGAATGAACTAGATGGTTTTGATACCGAATGACTTTTGATTAACAGTTCCGGATCAGTAATATCTGGTTTAAGATCGAGAGTCAACTTCGTAACGTTTTGGGATATTGATTCTTCCATCTTGAGTGTTTGAATTGAATTAGATGTGCTTAAGTTAATCGAATTCTCTGAAATAGGTTGCGCATTTAGAGCTTCTTCCAAACGTGTAAATTTCTTCTTAGCCTCATCCAGATTAATTTCACCTTTATTTTGATCCCTCGACGATAATGGTGTGCTAAGAAAAACTTTGGGCATTTTAGTATCACTTGTATCAATATGCCCACCGTCTGAATGAGGTGTCTCTCCATGCAACGTAAATGAATGTGATTTTCGTGATGTCTTGGACATCAAATCATGCTGGTGAACTTTTTCGAAAAATTGTTTGTTTGGAAGATGATTTTTCGGCAATGTTTCTTCTGAAGATGAGTTTCCCACTGTTCGTAAATAAGCCAAATCAGTCATATTCGGACAAACACCTAAATATTCGCTTAGTTCTTTATGATAATGTTTTATATGAATTTGAAGATGGTTTTCCTTCCGAAAATTCTTGTCACACCCAGGACAACGTAATAAATTTTCAATAATTTTAACTTTCACCGAACCAAGCATTATAAAATCCTCATTCAAAACCTCTTCCTTCTTTTCTACAACAATATTTGACGTATTAATCGTGGGCATTGGATCCTCAACATTTGTATCGACCTTCATCTTTCGTATCGGATGTATTTGTATATGAGCCGTGGCAAAATAATCAGGAGTATACTTAAACAGTCCCAGCTCTTTGGCTCTCCGCTTATGTAGACTAAAATCAAAAACGGCCGGATCAAAAATTTGCCCTATGTCTTCGTAGTGCTGTTTCATTTCTGGTTTACTGCGATAAACTTTTCCAGAAGGTGTTTCCAGTAAAATATCCCATTTACCGAGCAGACCCGATCGCTGGAAAATATGTTTTGTCCAGCCATTAGGCAATCGATTATCACGGACCACTATTGTTTTAATAGGGCGGCCTTCTGAATACAACAAACTAGATTCTTGTCCCACTGGTTCATCATTAAGCCAGTGGCAGGTCCATTCACCCTCGGGTTGTTCGGGTATGGATTCCCAAGAAATTGGAGCACGTTCCAATTTAGTCGGCACTTCACTTGATTTTGGTGGTAGAACTAATTCTGGTACCTTTTGTAATTTTTCTGGTTCCAGCAGTTTTGGTGAGAATTTAGTAAGCATCCCCTTTTTAATTTTTGTCATATGAACACCGCGCACAATTTTTGTATACCCATCATCAAATAGTATTTCAAAATTATTTTCAGGGAGTAAAGCTTGTACAGTGCCAGGGAATTTTCTACAATCACTCCATCGAGCCAAACATTTCTCGCCAATTACGAAAGTAGGCATTTTTTTAACTGGTGAGGTTTTAATTTGAATAGGTCGTAGACGACTGCTATCCATTGAAATCCATTCATCGATATTACTGAAATATTTTATAAATCATCGATTAAAACTACAACCACTGAATGAATAAATAGTTTCTTACCTTGGTGTTTTCCCTTTTAGACTTGTTTCAAAATGTACCAAAACTTCTCGGTCGTCAGAATCAACTTCGACAATTTTTGCCGAGTGCCAGGATTTATTAAAATCTTGAGCCTCAATTTTTGTGCCTGGTGTGAAATTCTGAACTCGATCAAATTTTGGAGAAGTCTTAAATAATTCTGTTTCTTTTTTAGGTGGTGTCACTATCATACTTGCATTCAAAATAGCTGAGTCTGATGTTTTCCGGATAACTTTTTTAGCTGGTTCGGTAATATATTCTTCGGCACTGGCAGAACGTTTTGCAGGCGTTTTTATAGGAGATTTAATAATATTTTCATCATTATTCGATGTATTCGCACCATCATCCTCACTCAATTTTAACTCTTCATCCCCTAACTCACCACTTGTGTCTAAAATTTCTGTGGTATATGTACCCCATGGGAACAGTGTGGGGTACGCCTTCGTTTTAAGAATAGCTTTGGGCAATTTATCTTCTTGAAAATCTTCACGGTTAAAATGTAACGAACATATAAATGTTGATTTTGCAATTTTCAAAGAATCCGCCACACGGCATTGCTTCAACCATAATTTTCGCTTCGCTGCATTCATGGGAAAACGATGAAATGTTATTCCCTGTACATTGCTCCGAGGTAAAGATGACGGACAAGCCTCTAAACAACACTTTCGGCCTCCCATATTTAACCACCTGGATATTTTATATTTAATTTAATTCACGCTTACACTTTGAAATGAATAAAACTTATGTAAATTTAACACTTTTATTTGTTTTTAAATGGTGAAAATTAAAATTATTGCGTCATTTACACAAAAAAATGCTTTTATTTTGCTAATGTCTACCAAAATGAAGTGAATAAAGTTTGGTATTGCCTGATCGGTTTTACTTGTTTCTGCATTTCACTTGGGTGTGTAATGTAAATCAACCCAGCAAGCAATTTTGTTAGGTGATGGACGCGTATATACCTCAAACAACAAAACACTTGTAAAACAATTTCCTTAGGTTGACAATATTTATTTATTATTAGGGCGATCGATATCGAAAATAAATTTCTTCTTCAGTTCCTTTTTTACAACTAATACACTTTTCTTAAATGTACGCTGCTTATATAATAATCTTAGGTCTAATTTGTTGTGCTCTTCCTACTGTAGTTATTGTTGTCTATAATTAAGTCGTAAATCCTGTTGGTTTTGGTATTCAATTTGTCATTTAATAAGATGTTGCTGTCTTTGGATTAGTAAATTTCGAATTCTTCAAGTCTGTTGAGTATGTTACCTTTTTTTTGGCTTTATGAAATATTGTTAAGTTGTGGTCAAAGTCTGTGAATTGATGTCGACGAAAATAGATCGGGTAATTTTTTATCAGCAAATTTCTCATGGGCTATTTCCGAAAACGTCTAATATAGAATTGAAAGAAAGTGCATAGATGATCACAGTTCGAACAAATATTTTTGTTTATTTTCTGTATCTGCAATTTGTTGCCCGTTGGGAAATATTCAAAAGATTGAGCTGAAGTTATCTGCAACTAGAAAAAGTAAACTTCAAATTTCCAAAACGAAAAAAAAATTGCGCGATCGGTTTTGTTTTATTCATGTTTTATTACGAGTTGGTTACAAAACTTAAAAACTTCTAAAAGCCGATTTAATTGGTATGTATAAAAATAAAAGATTTCGTCCAGGGAATTCTGGAATTCCTGGGTCTCAACCGAAGACATCAAGCACAATCGCACCACCTGTTCTCAGCACCATCAATGAAAATATTGCAAATAATGAACCCCAACTCGGAGAAATCTCGCAATTAAGGGTAAGTCGAATTATATTTAACTAGCAACATTCAAAATATACTATTATTACAGAAAAGTGGAACAATTAGCGCTCCAGATAATCAAGAAGATATATTCCTCAGCCAGGATTCCATAATGCCAAGTCAAGCGCCAAGTCAGAGACGATACCTATCTCAAAGTTATATGGGTAAATCTCAGTCCTCACGGCTTGTGAAGAGAATACCAAGCTCATATTATGAAAACTTACTAACTAAATGTGGTGCTACGCTGGATAACCCGGATCAGATTTCACTGGAATTGGATCATACGGCGTTTGTTAATAAGTTACGGCAAATGATGAAATCGAATCCCGAGTATCCAGAAAATGTGCAACGTTTTCTAAAAGGTTTCGAGGATTCAATAAAAGATGAATCAAATTTGATTAAATTATTAAGTGGATGTGTTGTAAGTTGTACACTAATATTATACTTCCTTAGTTAATAAACCTAATTCCCTTTTAGATCATCTCCAAAGATAATGAAAATACCTTACAGTCACAAGAAACTCTTGTCAAGAATTTCTTAATGATTGATTTTCTGCAAACCGATTTAATTAGTATATTTGTCGATAAGATGAAAGTATATGCTGTAAAAGATTTTACCGAAAGCACTTTCGCCGTCATACCGTTAATTTTGTCGCAATTAAAATTTATAAATCATTTTGTAAACGGGGATATGTTGTACACGAAAATATTTGAACTGCTTGCACTTGCGACTTCAGAAAATAAAATCGAGATAATTAAATGTCTTGAGGACGTACTTGATTCTAGTTGGCATGATCAGGCGGTAAAGAAATTGTGGTAAGTTTCCTAATAATTTGCCAAAAAATCTCAATGATTAACTGAGGATTATTTAAAGCGATTTGATTTCAAACGATGCCGAGCTGTTTACAATCCCAAACGTTGAAACCTTTGGTAATATGGCGCTCAGCCACGACTTGCAAGCAATGCTAAGGCGAAGGATGGCAAAACACATCAATAATACGTCGAATGTTGCGGTACCTGCAAATTGAATTTAAAAAATTTCTCAATAATAATTAGCCATTTTCTTACAGTTGATATTGCCGTTTATAAAATTTGTTCTCAACTTTGATGTACTCGATACCGAAGTTATGAGAGATGTGATCGCTGATATTCGTGACTGTTTAGAGAGAAATTCTCGGAAATTGTCCGAATCTGTAACGACTGAAATATTTACGTGTTTGCGGAAAACTTTTATGCGAATTAAGAAATTTTACGATATCTGGATGAAATACATTTTAAATATGAAGGCACCTGATGATCATCGATCGATCGATTTAATAATACTTGTGATGATTATCAAGATCAATGATGATAAGACCAGTTACATCAGTAATTTGATCAAGCAGAAAATTAAGAATGAGCTGTTTACGATAGAACTGTTGGAGAATACGACTAAACTTTATCCAAACATATTTGCAGAGTACGCTAGTAACTTTTTAGAAATTATCGACAATTTTTTAAAGGATCGTGATCCACGCCTCGTTAAGTTTAGTTTTATGACATACCGAATGTCGTTTGGATTCGAAGATTACGATGAGAAACTAATCATTTCGAAATTGTTGCGGTTCGTCAATATAAAGTCTAGTAATTCGGCAATGATGAGTAAACTGGGAATTCACTCTGATATTTCGACGAATGCGCTATTACTGCTGACCGAATTGAATAAAAGTCACAAGGATAAGATGATTAAAAATGGGATAATGCTGTTACGAATGTTGGAACGGGTGCACGATTTTAATTTGACACAATACCGCCTGGTAATGGATTTACTATGTTCGGTCGCGTATCCAGAACCGCCCGCAATCGGAGCTGATGCCCTTAAAGATCATTTACACATGTTGGTGACGAAACAAGTATCGAGCTGTATTTCCACCACCAAGAAACAAGGAATTATTGGAGCGGTGCGATTAATTGATCACCTAATATGGGTCGATGAAGAGCGCGATATCGATAATACACAAGATTCTGACCGTACAGTAAATTCAATAACTGATATGCCTTCAGGACGAGGCCGTGAATCGGCTGAAATATTTCAATCAATATTAACATCGTCTGCCAACTGTGCCGAATCATTAGGTTTATGTTTTGACGAATTATCTTTCATGCTGGCAGTCAAGCATAAGAGAGCGCACCAAATTGATAAAGGTTTTTTAAATTGGTTGTGTGATTCGATTACATCGGACTTCTATAATAATTTCTTTATCGAGGAAATTTCCGAGGTGATGCAAAAAGAACTATCTAATTTGTATTGCATTAATTTGCCCGAAGAAAATGAAAATTCGGAAAACGATATAAATTCAATAGCGGTGAATATAGCCGGGTTAACTCTAAACTCGATGACAAAAAGCGCACTTTCCTCGATTAATATTTTGCCCGCACTGCTAAACCTTGTAAAAATTATCCATTTTCGTCGATATGCTGGATCATTAAACGCAATTAATGCGGTACCCGGATGTGGTATATTATTACCTAATATAATGGACAATCAAGGTAAATTGTTTGAATTTATTGAGAATGGTGACGATCCGGATAAAGCGAAAAAGCTTATCGATATACATTATCATTTATCGAATTGGTATCGTGAAATTATTAATGCGTTTGCCTGTCAAGATGATAAAATGATACGGAATAAAATTATAGCACGTCTAAGCTCGTTGCTTAAACTTGAGGAGCGGATTCGTAAACTATTAGCGATTTCTAAAGATTATACGCCACCAAATTGCCATTTTATACACAAACAAATCGAAAATCCATTGAGAGTGCCGAAACTACCACGCAGCACTCAAACTCAAGTTAATCGAACACAAATGAATCGAACACAAACCACATCTAATAGAAAGCGGAAGCATCCAAATTTTACGCTAGATACGGAAGCCATTGGAAACGTTACGACTAAATCCCAAGATACATCGACCAATAATATGAAAGCGAAAGCTGTCGATAATACTGAATATGGTGCGAAAGAGGTTTATCGATATATGAGCCCGGACATACTGCTCCTGCTCAACGAAAACATAAATTTAGTGCTTACGATTCCAGATAAAAATCTAGGCAATGAACTCGGTCTGTTAGAATTAAAATTTATATTGCACGATCTCGTGTGCAAATTGGAATCATTTGTTGGCATTCGCAAGGATACGGAAGAGCATATCGCATTTAACATCTCATCGACCGATTTTGTAAGCGATTTAATCCAATTTTTACCAAAAATTATGGAAATTTTTAAGAAACTCACCGAATTTATCGCTAAAAACGAGTCATCCGGTACTTTATATTGTATCGAGATGGGCTTCGCAAAAATTTGTTTTGGGTACGTGTTACGCTTACTCTCGAATATATTCCAGTGGGTTGAATTTCGTAACAGTTCGAATCGAAATATGCTTACCGATTGCTTACGAATTACAGCAGGGTTATCCATATTTAACGCAACAAATTTAGATTTTAAGGAGCTCATGTTAAAAGTATTGCAAATCGTTGCCACCTATAAAACGTACGTACATGATTTACAATCTGCCGTTTACCTAAGCGAGCTATTAAGTGGAATCTCATTTTATTGTTTCGAAATAAAAACTGAATCTCATAAAATAATGGTCGATGTGAGTCGAGATTTATTGCAACGAGTTTGGTACGCAGCCGATGGTTCTCTAGATAAAGGCTCGTTTTGCAACATTCTTTTGGATAAGTTAGTGAAAGGCTATCTAAAAAATGCTAGCCTAACGATGATCCAGAATAATCTAAATTGGATTATTATTGAGATTAATATTTTAAAGAAGAAAAATGATTCCTTAAAGACATTCCCTACATTTAATCGACTAAATTTCCCGTTACTATATCGAGCACTATGCGCTTCATTCATCGCCGCTATGAACGAGGAAATACATTCCAATAATTCGGAGCCGACCGCAAAATTACGCACGTGGGAAAAAGGATGTAAAATTTTAAATTGCTTACTCGAAGTGGTTAAAAATTTAAATATTCAACGGAATTTCCTGTTATTCCTAAAGCATGCTCACATTTACATTAAATTATTTTTACAATACGGTATGTCGATGTTGGAACGTAATTTAAGACGAATCCCGGAGCGAACCAATGAGCTCCTAAAAAATTTTCAACAAACAACCCGATATTTACATAATTTGTGCTGTCATTCAAAAGCTATTCAAAACGTTACGATCGTTACACAAATTCCATTTCTACGCCAAACTATTGAACTTCTGGTATTTAAAGTGAAGGCGGCTTTGGCCGCAAATAACTGCACGACCGTTTTTTGGATAGGTAACTTAAAAAATAAAGATCTACAAGGTGATGAAATTTTATCCCAGGCTACTTGTATAACATCCCAAAACGAGGATGACGAGGGCGATGACCAGTTGCCAGACGATGATGAGTATAATGAAGGTGAATTATTTGGCGAAGAGGATAATGGCGATCAAGATAAGTCGAATGAAGAAGACTCGTCGAGGAGTAAAATATTTTAAAACTTTTGATTTCTTATAAAGTAAGACATTTTTTAATAAATTTACATGGTACTTTCACCAGATCTTATTTTTTCTTTGGTGATTTTATTTTGTACTCTCTGGATGGACAAATGTCATTATTTAAACAGGTATCACACAAAGGAAATCTAGGTAGACATATAGTTTGACCAAAGCCAACGAGCATCGTATTAATTTCATCCCATAATTCAAAAGGTAACCATTTCTCGAGTGCTATCCTAGTCTGGTCAGGTTCTTTGGTGGCCTTCTCCACCCACTTCAATCGATTCACAATGCGATGCACATGTGTATCAACTCCAATTCCTGTAACTTGATTCCATGCCACTTTCATACAAATGTGTGCCATTTTCGGACCAACTCCAGGTAATTTTACGAGGTCGGTAATTGTATCCGGGACATCACCATCGTATTCATCCAATAGCATTTGTGATGTTTTTATAATATGCTTAGCTTTATTTTTATAAAATGAGACCGGTACTAGTAGTTTCTCGAGTGTTCCAATATCAGTCTCGATTAGGTGAGCTGGTGTTAATCCGTATTCGCGTAAACGTTGCATGGCCGCATGAGTGGTTGCATCTTTTGTTTGACTTGAAAGCATTAGTGCGATTAAAACGTGATATCGACGGATTTTTTCATCGGCATCATCGGAACATTTATCACAACCCAAATCATCAACTGGCGCTTTTTGATTAGCACGCATTTGTCTTAAATTTTCGAGTGCTTTGGTCCAATTTTTAGGTTCCCATTTGACGAGTTTTGCGTCTGGTATATCTTCGGTTTTAATTTTTTCAATTTTTCCATGGGATTCTGGTATATTTGATATTATTTTTTCAGACAAAGTTTTACGTTTCTTAAGTGCACCTCTAGGTTTTGATTGTATTATGGTCGAAGGCTCTGGAATTACATCAATTTCCTGCTTAACCGTTGCTTCATTCTTCAAACGACCGGCCGCCTTCAGTTGATTGCGCGTTTTTCGTGGTGAAAAATGAGGCGAGACAGTTGGGTTTAATTCCTGCAAATTAAAATATTAATAATTATTAATAAACTGAATACACATTTATACCTTTTTAATTTTTGTTAAGTTAGACATTTTACAAATTATTTTCCAAATGGTTACGATTTTTGCGTTTGCGAAACAAACCCATAGAATTATAAACAAAACTTGTTTACAAATGATCCGCTATAATTCAAAGCTGCCCGAGAAACCAAATGCCATCATAACCAAACTGTTTCGCAGAACGTCGAAATATACATTTCTATATACCTAGTAACAAAATTGTCTGTGTGGCAAAACAGCTCTAATTCCATACTAGATTTTGCACAAAAAACGAACGGTTGCGAAAACATTATTTTTTTAAAGCACTCTCAACGTACAGTAATCGATAATTGAAGCCGGGAACCTGATCTTGGCGGTGGATAAGAATTCATTACCATTAAGTTAGTCACGTTATACAAATTTCAGATTTTATTTGGTAAGTGTTGATAAGTGTGTAATATTTTTGTGGTGTGTGGAAACTAATTGGTTTTTAAAAAATACCTCAAGATAATCTTTTAATTTGAATTACAGTTTCAATTGACCATTTTCTATTAAATATTTATTTTGTAGTTTTCCAGTTAAAAAATATAGATTTATTAACAAAATGCGTGGCAGCCATAAAAATGACCTCAATCTGACTTTCGAAAATATGTAGCGATAACTTTTTATTCAGCGACTATTTAGTGCGATTTTATATATATTCCGGTGAAAGTCCGAAATCGGTAAATGTTCGAATAAAAATCGGAACATTTGTTTTAATTCTCCGAAATCTGGGAAATGGGAGTCCTATATTCCTGAAATGATTTTTTCTTCATCCCATGAACTACTTTTGATGGCATTAAGATCGAGACACATAGTATTCGTTTCGTTTTCAATAAGTGTTTATAAATTCTTACGCACGTAGCATTCGTTTCGTTTTGAATTCTTTTTGTGACAGATCGAATTTTTTAGTTCTTACGATATTGTTTGAATTCAATCAATTATTTATAAAATCACATCAATTAATTTAATAATGAGTGAAGATTTAAAAAACCTAGAAGATTTATATGAATTATGTAAATTACATAACATGTACCAGAAAAAGTGCTAACCATAAACGTCAAAATGAATAAACTGAGGTTATTGTTTAAGTTTTTTTTTTGAAATTTATGAACTCTTTCGGTTCGGTTCGGCCCATTTTTCGTACATTTTGACATATTCAACTTAAAGGTCGGAACAAAACGAAAACTATGTGCCTCGAGCTTTTGTGTAAACTCACTTACAATATTAGAGGATAAAGGCGTTATAACTTCTGACGGAGTTGCATGGTCTAATTGCGTAAGTCATGTGATTAGCTCTCTGATATGGAATAAATTAAACTAAGATGAAGGAGGTGGAAGCTTCAATGTAAACAGTAAGAGTTAGCTTGTAGTTAACTCGACTCAATCCAAAAAAATTCTTAGGTCGAGTTAACTTTTTAAAAAATTCCTATATAAACGGAGTCAAGCCGAAAAAAACAACAAAAATAAAAAAAAACAACGAAATTATTAATTATAATTTTTTTTGTACAAGCAGTGGAATCTAAATACGACAGCATATTTTTGTTGATTTTTCCCGATTACTAAGTTTTCCCTAAAACTAATTGCATTCATCTAGATATTTTAATCTTGTTTGAACTCGATCCAAAGATAACTCTCCAATATATATAAACACCAAAAAAGTTAACTACAAGTTAACTTGAAGATAACTATAACTTGATTCGACTCGCAATGTAAACCATATAATTTCGTTAACATCGGACGTCTGTACAATCGGTTTTAAATCTGGTAAACGGATTTAAAAAAATAAAAATTGTGCACATATACCGATTTTGGGCTTTAACCGTAACATATATGTGAAAAAATTAAACCTTGACCTCCGCTGTCCCAACGGGTTTCCCGGCATTTACAAACTATCTCAAATTTTCTAAAAAGAACAAGACATGTTAAATTGTTAAACTATTATTCTACAATCTATGAATTTGGATCAAAACACAGCTGTGGTGTGTAGTTCTTCAGATATACGAGTATTAACCAACCGTCCACATCAATAACTTCAATCGTGGAAACCTGTGTTGTAATAATGATGAATCAATTTTTTATTATTTCGAAGCTTAGAAAAGAAAATGTGATTTTGTCGAAAATGTCATTTTAACCAATTCGTCGAAAAAACATAAAAGTTAAAAATATGACATTTTAACCTCTCTTTAGGTACTTTAAATTTTGACAATATTTATTTATTTATTTATTTATTTTACCAACAGTATTAATTAACATCTGGTATTTTTAAAATTAGGTTTATTTATATAAATCAAATTTGAATAAAAAAAGTTTTTAGAATTCTTTTAAATTCATCTCTGGACAAATTAAAATCGAACACGGTAGATACATTATTAAATACACGGCTAGAATTACAAACCGGGTCCGACATACCAAAATTAGACCCATGGAAGTGCAGATTAATCACTAAGCCTCGGTGTCTGAGTGATCTCACTGGGGCACGTATTGAAAACAAGGAAAGTAGTTGTGAACAATCAATTCGGCCCATTATAACGTCGCGCACAAACATTGCGGAAGAAATTTGTCTTCGAACGAACAATGGTTCAATATTCAATATCAAACAACGGCCTAGATACGGCGGAAGCACATACTTAGGAGCGTTTACCTCTCGAGGAAGTCGCCTTAAGGCAAACAGCATAAATCGCTTCTGGATTGATTCTATACGGTTAGAGGAATTGATATAGTACGGATTCCAGATAATTGACGCATACTCCAAGTGCGATCGAACAAATGAAGCAAAGAGGACTTTTAGAGTATATGGATCATGAAAGTCTTTGGAGAAACGGATTAAAAACCCTAACATTGAATTAGCCTTATTAATACATCTGTCAATATGGTCCTTAAACGATAAATCTCGTGAAAACAAAACCCCTAAATCTAGAAAATAATGAACTCGCTCTATCATAACGCCATTTAAGAATAAACTATTATCATGTCCATTACGTCCATAACGTCTTCTAGAAAAGTTCATAACTTTACATTTCGAAACGTTCAGGCAAAGCTTATTCAAGCTACACCAGTCGCAGAACACGTTTAATTCCTGTTGTAGATTTAGCAGATCGCGATCATTTCTAATCTTACAAAAGATTTTTACATCATCAGCGTAAATCAGAAACTTACAATGTTTGAAGCACCGCTTCACATCATCTATGAATGCAATAAATAATAGAGGTCCAATGTGGCTACCTTGTGGGACGCCAGACAAAACATTGATGTCTCTAGATAAAATATTATTTAAAAAAACTTTTTGAGTTCTGTTCGTCAAATATGAAAAAATCCACTTTAAAGGAAGGGCATCACACTTGTTGAGCTGTCCCAGTTTCTTTACCAATAAAACATGGTCAATTTTATCAAAAGCTTTGCTAAAATCAGTAAACACTACCTCAACACCATGAATTAATCAAATTCTTTATAAGGTACAGCGAAATATTATGAAAGTATTGTTAGGTATGCAAACATTAAGTTCTTGAGTAGCAGATGCTTTGAAGTTTTTGCACTAGCGAAACATTTCTGAATTTATAATTTATTTTATTTTACAACTGATTAGTTTATTTATAACTGATAAGTTTATACGGTGTCATCGCATATTTTTGAATTTTAAAAAATAATTTTCATAAGGATTTAAATCACGTTTGTTTTTCGATCCCATATAATATTATGAAAATACAACGAATAATTTCATTTCTTATTTAATTGCTTGAAATATGATTACCAATCATTGGTTCAATCTCAACGAAAATTGTTCTAACTAGGTTTTACAGTGTTTATAAAGTTTGTTATTTTGATAGCGAAAATTGTAAATATACAAAAATTGTAAATTTGCTTACATATTAACTTACAAATGTTCAGCAGATCTTATCGAACGACAAATATTACGACAAATATTGGCATGCAATCATAATGTGAATTATTCGTAATTTAGAACTTTAATGAAAATAATGCTTCTGGAAAACTCTATCCATTGTTCTAGTGGTAATTAATTTACAATCTTGATAAATATTTTTGAGAAATTGATTGATTGATTGATTGATTAGAATGTACGGCCAAGCCTAAGCAAGGGTCCCGGATACGCCGGGCCTACCGTACACCCTTTTACACATAACAAGATGGAGGGATAGGAAAGGTTGTTAAATATGATAGACTTGACCCGGTTACAGACACCTAAGTAGTCAATAGTTAGTAAATTATTAAGCACAAGACAGCACAATTATTTTTAGTTTTATGATATAAAAGATCAGCATCCTGAGAAAAAAAAAAAAAAAAAAAAAAAAACCTTCCGCCCCCAACTCTTCAATGCTCCATTTAACCACAGTCGTTTGATCTATTAAATGTTATTTTAATCAATTGTCGGCAAGACAAATTAAATCCCAATATATTTATAATTAAATTAAATTAAAATTAGGATTCAACCTATAAATAAAAATATGTATTAAATACACATATCATCATATAATACAACATATACACCCACATATACACACCCTACATATATGTGTAGATATGTATATTCATACATTCATACACATATGCACACATCCACATACATATATACACTCATAAACACGAGTATACATATAATTACACATATACTATATTACCTATATGCATACATATACATATAAACACCAACTCCTATACCCTGCATAAAACATTCAAACATCTACCTCCAAATATATTTATATAAGCAGACTTATACAACATTAATAATAATTCTCTATTACTACATTCAATGCATGTATGTAGGTTGTAATTATTAACATATAGCATTCAATAGTACACTCAGATAATTTTAAATCATAAACATAAAATAAATATTTATTAATTAATAATATAATAAAACTTCAGGATTCAATAATAAGCAGCATGTTCCATCAAACCGATAAGCAAATTCAATGTTGAAGTACCTAACCACCACACTTCTAAAAGAGTTAATAGATTAATTATTAAATAATACTGCACCACTAATTCAAGGAATTACATTGCTGGACTTATAACTGGTAACACTATTGCCAAGTAACCCTATAAAATTTCCTCCACCTACTACAATAACCCATATAAGCCTAGTGTTTTAATCTATTAACAAAAATATTAAACCAATTGACGTAAGCCAACTTAAATCCTATATACAATTAAATTAAATTTGAATTAAAATAAGAAAAATAGTAATTAAATCAGACTTAAAGTCAATCTAAAATTAAAATTTGAATTATAATTAATAATGGAGATACATTATATTCCTGGCGACGGCAATTGTCTTTTTAACGCAATTCTCCATCAGCTGCAACTACAAGATCCACATTTTGACAATTATACAGCAACCCAACTTCGCTCTGAGACCGTCGATTATATCTCAAACCCAAACAATCTGGAAATTTTTATACCCACATTGCTAGATTCTTGTTATATAATTTATAACACAAATGAAATCTCCACATTAACAGAAACCCAGTTAATATTAAGGTATGTTACAAGAGTAATAAGTTGATTGAAATGGCTATAGCCTATTTTTAAAACAATAATTTAGAATCCTTTATCCTACTCCAACTTAAATAATTAACTAGAATTAATTTTTAGATATTTAGTGGATCTTAAAAAGGATGGATTTTGGGGCGGCGCAGATGATAAATATTTTTGAGAAATAAAAACAATTTGCCTAAATTGTGTATTTGCTGGAGATACAACCAATATAGCAACCTGGCGAAATATCGCATATTATCTTAAAATGGAGAGTATATCGTAACAAAACTTAATTCATAAACTGTAATTCTTGTATTGAACGTATGTTGCACACCACATTTAACACAATTGGTCTTTTGTTTTGCTTGCGTATAATTTCAAAATGTACGTATTTGGTAATCGAACATACCGAAAAGTTGTTATTGTTTTATTTTAAACATTCAGTTATAATTTGTGCAATAAAATCATGCGGAAAATTATAAATAAATTTGGTTTAGAATTGATTGATTTGATTACATTATACTGCATACTATTGATTACAAATGTAATTTTTTGTTGTTAATTTATTATTTTTGTTAAGTAATTGTATCCTGATCCAGCAGTGATGCTTTTCTGCACTTTCTGAACTTTTACAAACTTTAATTGTCGAAAAGTGGCTGTTAAGTTGTGTCGCGGGATAAGCTGCTGTTGGGTTATTGTCCAACATGTGGACAGGGAATTTATTTCTCCAATATCAAAATTCTCCTAAAATATTCGTACAGTGGATGAATTTAATGAATGTCATAACAAATCCAATTCTAACCTAAAAAATTTGGGTTTGGCACTTTTTAAACGCTTTTTAAATTACGGATATAAATAAGTAAAATGTCTCAATTAAAGTATATATCATTGCATATTAAACCGTTATGCGATGAAATCATTAAGAATCCTACTATTGATGTAATTAACAAATTAAACGAGGAATTGGAGAAAATTGAAGACTCGTATTTACAACAATTCCGAGATTTTATTTTGTTGCCGCTAATTGCCCAAATTGAGGATTATTCAGTCCCAATGTAAGTACATACGATGTTCTGAACATCTTTTTAGATGAGTAAACTATAAAATAAATGAATGTTTTATTTTAGAAACAAGAACGAATTGAAAACTCATCTTGTAAAATGCATCAGTACGCTTCTCGGCAAAACCAAGCTGGAAAAAGTAGTTCAGTTTAAAACAATCTTGATTGTGCTCCTTAAACAAATTTATGATGTAGGTAACGGTGTAGTTATTGCAAATCTATCCGAGGAATTTAAACTCAGCTTAATTGAGTGCATATCGGTTGCCTCGAATAACATCATGACGAATGTACTGGATGAGTTTTATGTCGATGAAAATTCAAAATTTATTGCACAAATCGCTCACGTTTGTGTGCAACTAATTCAAAATGAAAACTATCGAAAATTGCGAATGGCATCGATAAATTGCCTTTTAAGCATATTTCAATTGAGCGGCCCTCCAGATCAAGATGATATCGTGTTGCGCGAGAAAATATCTCATATTGTGTTTATCATACTGCCGAAAATATTTACGACATTGCTGCAGGTAACGCAAGAAGATGATGTGCGTGGAGTTTCGCTGAAAGTTTTGGCAATAAAAAGTATTCGCCTCGTGTTAACGCTTATATTCGAGGATTATAATAAGCTGGACGATCGAAAGTTGGAGCTAGACGATTTTAAAAAAGCAATCGACGCTTATTCAACAAATACCATAAAATCCCGAACAGATGAAGATATTTTAGGTATACCGACGAATCCGGTAAAGGATCCGACTCAGCGATTGCAGCTGTTGTCTAGTATAAAAAAGAATGATGAATGGTTTTTGGCGGCGTCCCGAAAATTGAGCAGCTCACTAGAATTGTTTGTTAAGTTGCGCGGACATCCTAATAAAGAAATTCGTTCCGAACTGGCTCAGATGAACTGTATTTTAGTCGTTAAATGCTCAAGAAACATGATGCCTTGTGTACCGCACTACATTGAATCTATTATAACGTTGTGCGATGATGAGGATAAAGATGTTAGAAGTTTCTGCACTAAGACACTATACATTCTGTTCTATAAGAAACATTATATCAATATATTCAAGGAGACCCAAAATCTCTTAAAATTTCATCTTATTAAACTGCCTCGAATAATTTGCCGTGAGGATGATCAAGAAATTTTGTCCGGCATTACTACACTGCACTCATTCATAAAAATATTAAATCCTGCTAAACTTAAAACGATTCTGAATGATTATGATATTCTGATGAAATTGATAAAAGTTTTAATTCAAATTGTGGAAGTTGATCTGAAAGGGAATCAAATTACATTAGAAGAGTATTCGTTACGTGATAGTAACGAAGTTTTTCATTTCGATGAGTTAAATCTACCGTGGAAACAGTTTAAATATCTGAAAACTAAAGGAGCTATCACTAAAGTGCAGGATACATGTAGATTGCTAGGTAAAGGAGATTCAGCGCAGTTGATATTTACCCATCTACTCGATTTACTAGAGCAGTCACGCGAGGAGTCTAGTGAAATTTTAATTGTACTAAATTTTTGTGTGTCAACTGATTGTGATCAATTGATTGTGGAAAATATCCTCGAAGAGTACTTAAAGGATTATCACTGGGAATTGACGATCCAAAATAATATTGATTTAAATTTGCAATGGGATGCGAATGATGATGGGCTGGTGGAGGACGGGGAGTCTAGAGTTAAATATTCTGATTTGAAGCAATCGAATAATTATGCGGATGATATAATGTCAATTCAGGATGCAAAATTACATATTTTGCATACGTGTCTGATAACAGAAAATACCGGAAATTTAGCTACGGTTTTCAAAAAAAATTTTCACAATTATCTGTTTAAAACATTTCACAAATTTCTGGAAAAGGCTGGTAAGATTTAACAAATCTTTATCAAAATATTTAGTATTATGATTTTACTTCATTTATAGGCAGCACAAATTACTTTATTCATCTATCTGGAATGTACGCCCTTACTAACATCCGTTTAGTTTACGGTGTTCCTAGGATTTCGGATTTGATTTATAAAACAACGGATTATTTAATATATCATTTAAAAATTTTATTCCGAAAAAATGAGTACAATAATGTTGGCCTAGATATTCTATGTGTTGTACTTAAATACGGTTCCAGCTTGCTTTTGCCATATTTACAAATAATTGTTAATGATGTGCTTGCGCAAAATTTAAATACGCGAGGTGATGTCACTTCCTATTTAAAGCTGCTTGAAATGTGTGTATATGCTTTACGTAAATGGCAAAATGATAAAATTAACCACACGGATGCAAACGCAATGCCATTGATCGAAAATGAGAAAGAAACACCACCGGAAAAAGAACAAAGTCATTTAAAATTATGGCTGAGTATTTTAGAAACGAAAAAAATCGAACCTGAACCTAGTGTTCCTAATTGTGACGCCGAAACTGATGTGAACAATGAAAATGAGTTGGATGAAGTAACCGAGGAACCTGCACCCGAAACTGTACTTCCAAATGATGTAGAACTTACATTGTTAATTTTGAAAGCGTGTGTAAAATTTTTAGGCACCAAAAATAAAACCAACAAATTAATAGTCCTGCGCGCCATAAATCAGGGAGTACAAATACTAAGCAAACACGAAAATCAATTATTCCCGTTCATACATGAGATTTGGAATACGCTGGCGGAACGATTCTTAGAAAAGGATTTGGTAGTGGTTAGCACTAGTTTGGAATTAGTGATTACATTAGGAATTCTTTCGAAGGACTTTGTACGACAGCGCGTAATAAAGTACGTTACATTTATACCAAAATAATCACTACACTACTACATAATTAATATTTTAAATTTCAGAAATGTGATTCCTCATCTAAACGCATTTCTGCTTGCCAACGCTAAGGAAAATTTGAAAAGTTCGGATGAAGCAAATTTAGCTGAATACACGCAACGATTTAAATTACAATCAAAACTGCTTCAAGAGTATTCAAAATTAATTACCAATTTAGGTGTAACGGATCAACATTTGGATACAATTCTGGAAGTGCTAAAGGCGTATCTAAATCCAGTGCAACCGAAAATATTGCAACAAAATTGTAAAGATAGTTTTTATGATTTATTTGAGAAGTATGATGCCACGACGGTGATTGTAAAATTGTCAGGGACACATTTAGCTAAGTCGAGTCCATTTAAAGAAATTTATAGCCGAATTGCAAAATATAATTTTGAGTAAATTGGGGTAAAAAACTTCTTGACATCTTGACTTTTTTTGCTAACCCCTGGATATTTTCGCTTGTGTAATCGGTGGTTTACACGAATTCCGTCCCATACCCTTTTGTGGAACGACGTTATCTCTGACCGATCCCACTGTAATTTTTTAATTGTACCGTGCCAATCAGTATTAATTCCCACCCCAAAAAGTTGAATCATGCACCGGTCCGTGTAAAACAAAGACTCCCAGTTGCTTTGTTTTTTTGGTTTATATCGAAGTCGTGGTTTATAAATTCGAACTCTTTCGAATTTATAAACCATATATTATACCGATTTGAACAAAATTTTCATGTCAGGGATAATAAAAGCAACTCCTGTTAGATGGGGTCGAAAGAGGTGCGTGATAAATTAGTTCGGTTGTACCCCTCTCTACTTCTCTTAATTTTATATCGCATAAGCGAAATTTTAATCAATTGTGTGACTGAAATTGTACAAAAAATCGGTTTAACTTTCTTTATCGGGTGTTGACGGAAATATTTGGCATGGCTATTGTCGTATGCCAGATGCATCATTCCTCAACGTCCAACTTTCTCATGCGTGCAAAACAAAGGTGTTGTTTATGAACGATTTGTTTAGCGTCACTTTGATGTCATTCCTAAGGTAGTAGTGCTCTTAACAGATGCAAGGCTCGATATGGAGCGGTCAATCTTTTTTGATACCCCATACTCACACTATTATCATGAGTGAAACGTATCGCACAAAACTCGATTTACATTCATTAGGTATAATACCTCTACGCCTCATAGTGAGCCCTCTTCGAATATCAAGAGGTTCGATTTAATGCAGTACGGCCCAAATGTATGGTTTCGTTTTAGTCTCTGTATGCGTCTTGTGAATTCGGGCCCTCGATGTGAACCTTCTAGAAAAATTCAAAGAACAGGATATAATTGAAGCCTGAACTGAGAATTAGCAGATGTAGATAAGTTCGCCATGTATAGTACACGTTCCAATGCATTTATACTAAAACAGGCAGATCAAGTTAACTTAACATAAATAATTTTACCTGATGTAGAAACGAATTGACATAGCAATAAGCGATAGTTGAGAAACTATACAATTTTGTAATTATGGATTTCCGATGGACTACCGGCCACCAACTAACCGATACGTAGATTAGCATCAGTGGTACAATCGGTTTATAGATAAAACGCAACATTTTGGAAAGAACTCCCGGGAATTGGCAAAAATCTTGCGGTAAGTAGCTATGAAGTCTGACTTCAACGTTAAAATTCTTAGATAATCTAGAATCCAAGATAATTCCTTAAAATTTGTCATAATCGAATTTTTCAAATCTTGCTCTGTCCAAAAACATTTTGGACAGTAAGTGGTTTTTACCAACCCTAAGTTTCTGCGGTTGGTAAAAACCACTTAGTGGTATCAGCTCGACTACAACATTTTGTTTTTGTCTGAAATAGTTAGAATACGATCATCAGTATAGCCAGCGATGAACCTGGACTGCTGAAGCTTAACTACAAGATCGCCAATAATCGAGAGTCAGTGTAACGGTGAGAGCACACCTCACTGTGGACTAATTCGGCAGAAAATATTTAAATAGGAACATCGGCCTCGTACAGTGCAGCGTTGGCTTAATTATAATCAGCAGATGAATTGGAATGTTTTGTATAGTACGAGTATACGAGTATAGGTAATTTTCTGTTGGCTAATTATCATTCTTTATCTAGTTTTATTACGCTTAGTGGCAACCGACAGACTGATAATTTCTTCACTTTCGAGACGATCTGTAACCAAATTTTAAATGTCTCTTATAAACATTTTGCGTCGTTAGGAAATGTCGTAGCAATTTAGCAAACAAAGGTTTGTTCTGAAATTTTTAATTTATTTTATTTTGCTGGAAGGAAAGTTTAGATTAACGACCTTTCCTTTGATTAACACGTTTGGATTCATCGGAATTATAATTCTGTTTGGCTGTCCGATATTATAAAAATCAACACCTACCTGTATCTTTTTTGATACATTTAAGTGCGACCTCTATTGCGATAATTTCGGATTGAAATACGATGGTTGGGGTTTTCCTAATGGTAAGTAGAGTGTGAGCCTTGGTTCGAATCAAGTCTGATGATTAAACAATTTAATTTGCCATATTTGATTTGGTCATGATAATACTATATTATCTTTAATAATTTTAGTTTGATGCTTTTGATGTATAGCTGTATCTATTGATCCCCCGTCTGATACACAAGTTGGAAAATTATAAGCATATCTCGCCAGCATCTCGGAACGTATTCTAAGCTATAGAACATTTAGAGGTTCTATTAATGCTTATACCTGCACTGGCCGACCTCGTCCCGGCGATGTAGAGACATTGTTTTATTTAATTTACTGAACCAAACGAGGTTTCTTGCTCCTTGAGCTTGTTTGTTTTATAATTATTATGGTTCGTGTGCTTTTTAATTTGACAGTATATATCCTTGATTTTAATTTTCCACTACTCTGCACGCAATGAGTAAGATTTGATTGCTCTAAAAACGCCATGAGATTCTTTGCGGCACCGGTATGTATGTCCCTGTTTTCTTCTGTAAGCTAAGGCATCCTTGACCTCCTGGATTATTGCATTTGAAGGAGCACCACCTTCTTTGAGACGAAAATACAATCCATGCATTATGTTTGATGAGGAAACAAGGTCGGCCACAAGAGAGATTCGTGTTTATGGTAAGGCTACTTGAAATCGAAAGGCTCCAGGCAAGTATATGAAGTCTTTACTATCAATCAAAATGTTTCACTGGTTATTACGCTCGTTTAAAAGTTCTTGAAATGGTACCGACTTTCCAACAAATTCGGATAATTTTGACAATAGAGCTTTGACCTTTAGGCCAGGAAAAACGGGTCATAAGCAAAAAAATGCTCATCTTTTCACATCAACTTCTAAGAGTACAGTAGTGGCCTTAATCGACAGATCTTAGGAAGACCACAGTAAAGTGCATGCAATTTGCTGTTCCATGAGGGAAGACCATGGACTGGCTCCTTCCGGAGTGCAGGATGGTATCAAAAACAAGTCAAGTTAATGGCCCTGTCCATCTTTAAGAAGGCTGTAAATAGTCTAGGTGAGGCTTGGCCTGGATTAAGACTGGAGTTTATAGTCGTTGAAGATGTTCCCGGCAGCGCAAGGTCCTACCGGCATGGAGATTAGTGCGTAGATATTTTAATATTTAAACTAAACAAACTTTAAATTTTGTAGTAAGTAGTCTGTAGTGAGTGGTTTGTGGTCGGTGAATATAGTGAAATCTCGATCTTCGGCAAAGTATCGGAAGTGCTGTATCGCTAGAAAAATTACTAAAAGTTCTCTATCAAATGCTAAATATTTCTTTTCATCCTCGACAGCTTTTTCGAGAAAACTCCTTGAAGTTTACGTGTGAATATGAATGAATGAAACGAATTTTGTGGCATTAGGAGCGGATGCGCTACAAGAGCTATGTTTTCCAAATTTCCCTTGAACTAAAGAAAATCGTTTTGGCGTTCTTCAGGCCAAAGTTATTGTACGTTTTCGGTTTCTTATGGAATGTTGCTAATTGCGTGTGAATTGGTTCAAGTATTTCTGCGAGTTTTGGGATGAATTGCTGAATTTGTTTGATACTTTGTAGTGCTGGAAACTCCCTAATTGCATTAATTTGCTTTTCGGGCAGCAAAATACCAATAGGGGTAATCGTGCAACTGAGGAAGTTGAAAGTGCCGGTCAAACACGCATTTTGCGGTTGTAATATTAATGCCAAACTCCGATAATATCAGGAAAAGTTGTTCCAAGTTCAAGCTGGCGTTGTTTTTCGTTTTTTGATGCTAAGAGAATGTCGTCAATATAAACGAAAACGAAATCGATATCCCTCGTGAATTCGTTAATGAAACATTAGGAACATCCGCGGACGCAACTTGTATAAGATGGTATGCTTTCACCAGTTCGACTGTCAAACCGAGCATCCAAGTGTTCTGTAGCCCGCAACTAGTCGGGATCGTTCTTCTTTAACATGTGTAACGGAGCTGATACTGATGATGAGGAAGGTTGGCTGATTCCTGGTTCCACCATATGTTTAATACTGCTTGGTGGCAGGTTAGATCAGATTTCCGAGGTCTTGGAGCTGCGAAAATGGCAAATGACTTGCAGTCACGAAGTGGTGAACTACATCGTACTTTACCGAGCAGTTAGAGTTTGGTGGAGAAGTTAATGAAAGAAATTTCCTTAACAACGTTGTTCGTGATAAATTCGCATCCTGTTGTGCGTGAGGTACTTTTAGCCCTTCTCTCTGGTTATGGAGATTGTGCTCGTTGTAACGGTAATTGTTCTTTTTTCAAGGCGATTGTTGAGGCGAGGGTGTTTGTTGAATTGTTTTCTAGCCGTGCTAGCCTGTCAGTTGAATGTAGACGTTGACGGAAATATTTACTAACCAACGATTTTATTCGGTGAAACGTGTCTGATGGTGTTTGGTCATCTATTTCAGGTTTACTGAGTATCAATTTTAATTTATGCTACTCGCAAATGGAGTTGAATTCCGTGAGTATTTGTTTAATTATTTCATATCTGTCGATCGCCGGAGGGTATTTTACTATGTAATTGACCTTCTACGCCTCCCTATAGGTACAGTACCGTGTGCGCGAAAGTGTTCATCTCAAATTTTGTGGCTTGATCATTAATCACCGGTCACTAAACCTGAAAGATTGAGGTTTGAAGTTGTTGTTGGTGTCTTCGGTAAATATTCTAGCATCTATCTCCCTCCACTTAAACCATTAGGTGCATTTTACTACATAGGATAACTTTCTGGAGGTAGGCTCTAAATATTCTGGCGAACCTAAAATCGCTGATGAAAGTGAGCAGCTAGCATGTGTTGCAGTGGGACACTTTGGATTAACTCCATTTCCATATGAACCTACATGAACACAGACTATCCTCTATTTTAAGTAACAAAGCTATCCTCTATTTTAAGTAGCCAAGACCTGAAACTGACTGACCTTTCTTTTCGACTTGTGTACGTCTTCCGAATACGTAGGTAGACCTGCCAAAATTCGGACAGCTGATATATCTGCGAAGGCGTCATATCAGAATGGTCGTCAAATCATCATCATCTCAGTATGCTAGCATCGTGTGACTGTATGTCTGGCTGGGATACATATGTGTGTATAAAAATGTTGTATTGTATTTGCTGTAGCTATTAAACTCAGTATGTGGCTTATGAAGTTAACAAATACTGTAAATTCGAGTACAAATCCAACAAACAAGCTTTCATAAATTCTACAATGGCATCTAAATTACCCGCAGGTAGCTAACATATTTCTTTACAAAATATTCTAAACGGTTTATTTATTGTTGAATTTTCCCAGCGCACCACATCCTTCTCACACCCCCACATTTTTGTCTTTATTATCAAACCCCTATATATACTCGTAGTTCTACTACATACGATATGCGACATTTCAATGTTTATGTTCAAAGTTGTGTGTTTTTCGTTCGTTTTTCCATTTTCCTTTCATACTTTTCCAATTTTCTATTTTCTGTTTATATTTTTCTTTTATCACAATCAAATCAGTAGAACATTAGACGTTAACTGGAAAACATCAACGGTTAGGCAAACAAAACACGGTACTGTGGTTTAAAGTGATTTTGTGTTTGGTGTATAGTATTTTATACTGGTGTGTCTTCCCTGTGCGTCCTAAAGGACCAAACTGTGAAAATGTGAATTGCGTATTAAATCGGTAGTGCCCTCAAAAAATATATACAAACTAAAATGCCTCTTTGGGATTACATTCACATTGGACGTGGCGGCTCGGCCGAATCGTATCGCAACTTACAGGAAGGATTATTTCAAATCGCCTCCCAAACCTGTAACATACTAGTCCAGGTTAACAATACGAATAACATTAGCTATGGTAATAATACAACAAATATACAACATAATCATTTTAATTCACCGGGTCCAGGTCAACCTGGGCCATCCTGTTCTACAACAACATCATCATCGTGCACAAATAGTGGTGGCAGTGGTGGTGTTCGTTCATCATCATCAACATCATCATCTGTTGATATCGAACAAAGCGTCATATTGCTGCCACGTTCAAAAAGTGATGGAAATCAATCGATTGTTAAACACCATAGTAGTAATAATGGCCGTCATAATAGTTTTAGTGGAAATAGAAAACTATTTTCTAATTACCGTCATCGATTATCGGTAAGTTTTTGTATAGTCACATGTTGCATATTTTTAGTTACTAAATATTTAAGTTACTTTATACCATACGTTTGATTATCAGAAATTTTGAAATAATCGTGGTAATTTTCAATGTTTTCCTCACCTATTATACATTCGTGCCACCCATCTTACACCCACGCTTATAATATTTACAGCGAGTAAGTGATATTCCTTTATAACAGTGGACTTAATTAATATTCATGGTAGGAATTTTGGATAATGTATATAATCGATAGCAAAATAATTAAATTTAATTAATTTGATTTATGTATCCGAGTTTTCATTAAAGTTAAGTTAAATGCTTTTGGAAACGTTAAATCGTTGACAATGCGGGTAGAAGGTGAACGTTAATTTAAGGTTATTTTCCTTAGAGATTACTAAGTACTTGGCTCCGAAGATAAATTACTTTATACTCGTACCTAAAGTCATTACTGGGCAGTAGCCTGTTATCTTTGCGCCCTAATCACATGGCTATTTAGTAGGATTGCCATATACAATGAAGCAGTGCAGTATCTATTGGTGACGAGTATAAATCTAAACGATATAGAATGTCAATTGGTAAAATTCCAATTGGCGAAAATATCAAGATATCCAATTGATAATGAAGAAGTTAGTTATGCTGGTGGAATGTCTTCTTGACATCTTTCGTTTTCTGTTATTCCATAATTCCAACACCACGTGAGTTTGTGGATTTTTTTTATGTTGAAAGAACGTAGTTGACGTGACTAGGTGATATATTATAGCCAGTTCTGTGACGCATTGGCCTTTGGTGTTATTCAGCTGATGCAAGCAGTATGGACCAATATGTAATATTGTATCTGTGGTCCTACCGATTTTTGCATTCAGGTCGCCCACGATAATTTTGATATCATGGTGCTTGATGTTAATGATGACGTCTTCCAGCTCAACAAAAAATACATCTTTGACACCATCTGATTTGTCTTCAGTGGGCGCATGAGCATTGACAATCGTGATATTGAATTTCTTTGTGTGGAGGCACAAAAGGTCGAAAGGTTCCGGAGTTCTCCAGCTCTTAAGAGGCTTACCATGTTCCAATTTGTATAGCGTTGTCCGTGTACATGTTCCGAGGTTGTTGCTGTGATGAATCCTTAGTGGGTAAAGAGCCTTCACAATGTTTAAAACGACGGTGGCTTGGGTATATAATTTTCCTAGCTCCTATGACTTATTTGGGGGTCAGTCTACAAGCACGTCAGTATCCCAGCTAAGCTCGTAAGAGTAGACACAAACGTCATCGGTTGAATTAAAATTCGATGCTACCAATCAACGGTCACCACAATATGTGACCTTGCAACGCAACGCGGCGTGGCCTTATCTGAATTCTGTTGGCTGCTTTCTTTTTGGCGGGGTGGTCCGAACAACATCCTCTGCTTCAGGCTGCTGCTCGCTTCAAGCACTTACTTGTGCACTACACACTCTACCACAAATGGGTGGAATTCACAAGACGATGCAACAATTTATTTCAACGAATGCCCCGTTTAACAGTTCGCTCCTCTTTCACTTTCCAATTATACACTACTAATGTTACTACCACTGTTTCTTAACCAGGATGGATTCAAGCAATTCACCCTCATTCGCGCTCACGTCGCCTCGGATTTTACAGTTAAATTTTAAGACGTAGACTTTATCACTGTACCACCTGGCAATATATGAACACATGAAAAGCAACAAACTAGCTTTCAATTCGGTTTGGCTCAGTCTTGAACCGCAGCTTTTAAACAGCATGCGCCTTACATATGTTCACTGGACTAATTCACTGTCCAAGTTCGTTAGTTTATTTTGTTTATTACACTTGGCAGTCGCTGCCTTCTGGCTTGTAGCCATTGCAAAAACGTGATACACAACAACATTATATCTGATGCGCCCTTGCTGTGTTTCGCACCCGCGATCTTTGCTCCATGAGCTACACACTAAACCACTCGACTGTTCCGGTCTTACAATTTACGCTGTACTCGCGTTTAGTTTTTATTTATTTTCCCAAGCTACTTGTAACTTTTTTTTATTTGCGGCAAAATTTGCATTTTTGTATTGCATCACTTCTTAACGATCTTTATTGTTTTTTTGTTTTTGATCCGATCTGTCCCGTATCGGTTATCGTCTCCCCGTAATTTCCTTGAAATACACGACATAAAATTTGCAAACACTTTCGCCCTGTTTGCATTGCCATCTTCTGTTTTGCACCACTCTTGCACCAAACATTTTTGGTTGGATTTTTCGGCGGTTTGATTTCTCGATAAGTCATCATGTAAAGGAGAGAGAGTAAAATTATCGCCATTAATTCAACTTTATACGGATTTCGTTCTTGGTTAATTATAACAGTTCAAATGAGTTGCGGGGAAGGGGCGATTGAATATTGGATTTTGGTATACTGGTGAATTTGGAGCGGGATGGATAATCTAAGGAATGTCTGATCGCTTCTTGGAAGACGCACTTTCCGTGGGAATTCCTTTAACACGATGAACTCATGTGGTCTCACTTCACCCAACTGGAAGTGTTACAAGTGTCCATGATTAAAAGCAGAATTTCCCCTGATCAGTGTGGATTAATCACTACAAAAAGCCCAAGTTTGTCTGTATGTTGAGATTATAGTGAAATGCTCAAATTTCTGGGAAAGAATGACAGTTTTAATATTTATAGGGTCCATCATCCCTTACCATTGTATTTCCGGAACTCTATCTCTGTTTTCTAGAATATAAATGAGGGTAAAAAATTTCCTAAAGGAATATTTTAAAATATTTATTGGCGATGTGATCTCGTTGCTGAATGATAATGCAGTTCAGTGTTGTTTGTAGAAATTTTTACTGAAGTTCCAAGCTAGAGGTTAAATAGTGTTAAATAAGTTAAATCACTTGCAATATACAAATCATGTTTCGACCAATTTGGTCCTAATCATTTAAATACCTCATAATAAAACCAACATTTAATTTTTACGACCACCAAAGGCCAAACAACTATTTACAATGTACATAAATATAATAAAATAATGACTTTCCGTTTTGGAAAATTTTATGTGAAAAATCAAAATACAAAACACAAAAAAATCAAAATTATGTGGCGTCCCGCCTTGTTGGCTTTGCACGAAAACTATGACGTTGTATCGAAATAAAAAATCTCTATAACTACCTTTGTAATATTTATTAATAATCGACCGCCTTTTTGTGTAAACCCCCCGTGTTAATATGTGTCACCCTCATTCGGCCTAATATTTACAGGTCATTCATATATATAAACGAAATCAAAACAGACGCTTTTTCTGTTATGAAGAAAGTTGAATTTGCGTGATATTCCAACTTTGCAGCTACAAAATTGTTAGTAATTTGTAATAAAATTATGAATTAGCGACGAATGCATGGTACGGTTTTTCACGGGCGTGGGTGGCCTTTCTACCATATTTTATGAAAAATCAATCACAATTATTGTTCACCTTCGTTTAAGGAAAAGTTTTATTTGTGCAAGGATCTTACGAAGGATTTTATTATTACTCTGAGGTTTTCGTTACAAATAGAAAATTTTACGAGATTTGGGTAAACTCGGAATTATGTATAAATTTCAACCCAAGAGGATTGCGTGTCATATTTTTTAGTCTCATTTACAGAATGAATATAACGACGTGTTTATTAATTATATTAATTTGTTAATCGATTATTTGATATACGAGTATAGTAACAATGTTATTAGCGAACGTTGCTGTATATAGCTAGAATTGCAGCCACCATCTACCACCTGTATTAATGAAGTTAAAACGGCCGTGAGCGAAAGACTACTTAGTTGATTGTAGTGTACCGAGTTTGTACGAGTATTAAAACACAACACAGTTTACTTTATAATCCGTTGATTATCAAAACGAAGAGTTAATTGCTTTGCATGTCAAATCCGGTTCGTATCACTGGATTGTGATATCGTTATAAAGTTTGAATGGTTCAACACTAATTATCGTAATTCACACTGCTTCTGGAATATTCCAGACTCGGCTGGATTTTGGTCTATACAGAAGTACTATTCTCGGTTCTGTTCTAAGCTACTTTAATCTGCTATACAACAAGACTGTTATAAATCTATCTCTAACGCGACTACTTTTCCCTAGATGTCACTAATCTCATGGAAAAAATTTGTGTAACGATCTAATTCTTAAATGAGAAATTTTGAAATGGCGCATCAAACCAATACGCGAGATCGTAAGAATATTGTTATTATCTCGCCTGTTTGGTTGATGAGAAATTAATTCGGCATTGGCGATACATTTACTCAACATAAATTGCTGATTTAGGGTTTAGAACTTTGAATAACATTTTTTTGTGAGATTGGTGACATCTGGGGTTTAGTAGAGCACTAAGCAATTTTATAACAGTTTTTTGTTTAGCAGATTATGAGTCTAGAATCTAGAATAAATCTATGTGAATCTAGAATATTCGATCGATGTATAAATACTAAAAATGAACAGTTTTAGTAAAACAAAATTGTGTGATTTATTACAAGTATTTAGAAAATTATTCTAAGATAATTTTCAGTATTTTCAGGAATATTCCGGAAGCGGTGTAAATTACGAGAACTGTTGTTGTAACCGTCAAAGTCTAGAACGATATTCACAATCCAGTGAGACGAACCGGATTTGACGGGACAAAACTCGTAACAATATGTAAGGTACCTCACATACGAACCGGATATGTGCAGGAATGGGTGTATTTAGTTACAGTGACTTACCTAAGACAGGCTACGACCTACAAACAGGCAATTTATGCAAATAAAATATCATCTCCCTCCAAATATAAAATTAAAATTATAATTTAAAAAAAATTTAGGCTTTAAAATAATCTGGACTTTTATGCTTCTTCCAAATCTTGTGATGTAATTTGATGATACGGACATCGGTAGTTTAGATGATACAGATTCTAGCGGTGCTTAAGAAGTTGTTATATAAATGTGCAATGCTGACTCAGTTGGTGCATTTTATTAATTTCCTAAGACAAGTACAGGACTTAATTGAATTTCTTTACGTTTCAAGGATTTATCTTGATATTGTTTCTGACGAACATGGTTTTGAAGTACCTTCTCTTTAAATTTTAAGAGTAAGCCTTTCAGTGCGGATAGGTAACTTGGTTCTTAAGTTGGATACATGACTGTTAAATTATTCCAATAAAGGCAAGTACATAAATCTTTGTTTTCCTCCCTCGTTTCTTGAGCATATTTTTTCACAATATGAACAGCTTTTTGAGCTACTCCATTTGATCGAGGATATCTTGGACTTGAATATAAGTATTGAAAATTCCATTACTCACCTTTATTTATGAAATATAACAAGTTGGTACTGCGGTGGAATGTATTACAAAGTCCAACTGTCCATTCAAAAATGATAAATTTCGGCAGTAAGGCAGAACCGGTTACAAAAACGGAGGTTATAAAAATGTTCCACTTCCCTCGATACACCAATATAACGGATAAGTATCAACAATTCTTTCAGCCGTAATGCTCGATTTTCTAAAGGAGTTTTTCGGTAGACCGTGCGACTACCAAACGCAAGTGCTATTCTTTTTTCTAGGTATCGACGATGAATTTTGTCTAGTCGTTTAGATTGGTGGTTCGATAGTGAAATCGCGATTTGATTTAAGCAGGTGATATTCAGAAAGCGAGCCTCGAAAAGGTAAACTGCACCATACCAATTTAGTGATCAAATATAGAATGCAGCACTAGGTAGTTGGAATCAAGAAATCCACAATTAATCGATTGTATTCATAGACGTAGCTGAGAAATGTCTTTAAAAACACAAAGTGGTTGTAAACCGGTGCAATTATTTTCATATCTTGATGTTAATATGATCGCTCTAATGAGGACACACTATAATAGCATACGAGTACATAACTTACCATATAACACTGGTGATTGTAAAAACGAAAATCGGAATCAAAACAAAAGTAAAACGTGAAAATTAGTTCAAGACATATTTTTTACGTTTCTTCGTTTTTCTAAAGTAGGAGTGGTTAGTTAGGTAGACGAGAAAAGTTTTTGGTAAGTTTTCTTATTTATACACTCGTATGCTTCGTGTTTTCCTTCCAAAAAGAATTTATGTATTGACATTACTCGTATACGTATGTATTTTGGCAGTTGGATCGATATTTTATTCTATTAATTAGTAATTAGGAAGATAAATGTATGTGATTATAATAGTCTGTATGTTTACTTAGACATCTCGTATATTATGTATGTACAACGTGTGTGGGTAGTTATAACTAAATGACATGGTTTATGATGACACGTCCGTCCCTCTCGGTGTTACATATTTTTTGATATTTTAATAAATATAATATTTACTGTCGTTTTGAAGAGAATCGATCCTGACATCATCATACAGAAGATAACCAATGTAAGACGGTCTAGGAAGTCGCAAATGGTTTTCGTAATTTTAGGAATTACGAGTCAAAATCCTGATCTTTACTTATACCATGTTTATTACCTTTACCAAATTAGGATTTCTATAACAAAAATACGCAACTCCCGTTTTATTAATGACCTAGGCCGGCTACCACACCTCCATTATTGATTGATTGATTGGAGTGCGCGGCCAAATTTAATAAGAATCCCGGTTTGGCGTGGCCATATTTACTCATAACAAGATGGGAAAATATGAAAGGAATGTTAGATGTGATGGACTCACACAGTTACAGACTTATGGTTGCTAGCATAATGACTGAATCATAATGATGAATTGGTTACTTGGGCGAGACATTAATCCAGCGTAAATTGGTTAATCAAGGGTTAAGAATTTAATGACATTTCTGAAATTTAGTGACATCTAGGTTTAACTAGTAGCATTAGAAATAGTGTTGTAACAGTTTAGTGGTATTGCAGATTTTAGCAGTAGCGGGAAAATTATAAGTGGCGTTTAAAGCGAAAATAGTGGTGCAATTATTTGTCGTTATGTTTCAGTGGTTAATGCATTTTGGGAAATTATTGTGGGAATATTTCTGGTATTTTATAGAATAGTCCAATAGTGGTAAGTGTTGTACTCTTCAAATTCTATAACGGTATTCATAATCCGGATTTGACAGGGCAAATTCGTAACGATTGGTGACAGGTGTGATTGTGAATATCAGAAGATAGATCTAGAAGATTTGGCGACAAAAGTGAAGTTGTTCAAAAAGTGAAACAAGATATTAAAACAGACAACGAAAACATTGAGAAGATGCTGGATCAAATGATAGGCTTCGGAGCAGAAGGTCGGGCATTCATATAACGGTGAGGAGCAGATGTTGGAAATGGCTGTCGGTAAATGGTGGCACCGGATGGTGAAGAGTGAAAATGTGTAATCGAGTGGTAGCGAGGAGGCAGCAGAGAAGGAGGATCAGCCGAGCCAGCTCAAAGATGATGAACAATTCAACCGAGATATTGTCACAATTCAAGAAGAGAGAGAGAGAGAGGGACAAACTGCTTGGAATTTTGGATACTCAACCGTATGCAGAATCGAAGTCTTCTACAGTGAGCCATTAATTAGTCGGTAAAGGATGACGGTACATTGTCTATTGGGTATAGTTTCGATGTATTTGTTGTGCAGTAAACTTGAGGGAAGTGATAATGCTAATGCCAGAGGTGGTGAGGTGACGGAACAAATCGAACACCTGTTCATGGATTTTATCGGTAAGTATGACTTAGAGAATTATGAGATACTTGTTGTAGGTGCGCCGATACTATCGGATGATGCCAAAGAGCGATTGTGACAAGTACGTGTGGGCGGGGGTGGGTCATACATAATATGAAGTAATACCGGCCAGAATAAATTGGGACTAGTGGAGTAGTCCCCTTAGTAAGCCCGAAAACTAACTTACTGGGAAATAAAAATAGCGCAATTAAGTTTTATTATTTTTTATTTTTATAACATTAATTTAATTTACATAAAACAAGCTCCTCTAGCTTTTTTTAGGGGGAGCTCAGATATAATAGCTCTATATTCAAATATGTTCTATTGATGATAAAGCTCAATTTCCAAGCCGTTCCTCTAACATCGTTGATCTTAGATAATTTTTAACTTTAAGAACGATCTTTCTCCGGACGCAACGGACATTGGTAATGTGGACCGTAGTAACTGCACAATTTTAATTTCAATTTTCAACCAATGATCGTTTTCAGTTAATAATTTAAAATAATAGGTAAAATATAATTAACTTTTGGCCACCTTTTGGAAACGGCCGCCTTTGTGCGGTGTACATATTGCACACATGTTACGCGCGGTCCTGCCAGTTAGGATCTGATGGTAGTCCATTGGTTTGTGATTGCTTTGGCGACAAAAGTATTGAGAAGCGGTGACTGGCGATTGACAATTCACAGGCAGGCTGTACAGCGTAGGTGGTATGTGCGTTGTAACTGCCCCTTCACAAAAGAGAGGTTTATTCGGCGTGAGTAGCAGCAGGCAGAGAGAGGATACTGCAAAAACATTACGAAGGATCAACATGATTTTTGATTATCGGAGATTACCGCCTATTGGAAAATATGTGAAACTTATCTTCCGCAAGCTTGTCATATGAACTGGGAGAGAGCAGTGGCGAGTAAGAGCCGTATGGGCAGCGATCGACATGAAGAACGACATATGGGCACAAATGATCAGGAATATGGCGGAGCGACAGCGATATCAAGTGAAACGGGCTCCTAAGTAGCTAAAATTATAGAAGAGGTGAAAGATCACCGATAAGTTTCTGGTCCGGGAGGGCGTTAGCTCTTTTCGAGGCAGTACAGATGAGGAGACCGAGCAGGTGGTAAGGTTTCTGTCCGGGATTAACAGGCTCAAGTTGGGAGTAATGTTACGATTTCGCGTATTGGTTTGGGTGGCATAAATTCTGCATGGATTTGTTACTTGAGCGACACAATAACTCATTGTAAATTTGCCAATTAAGCTTAACTCTCTTAAGCCGATCTTATGGTTGTGTACTTTTCTTTGTTCGTTCGTTCTGACAATTTTTTTCGACCTATATTCTCTTGCCAAAAAATGTAGTAGAAAAAAACCGTCATTTTGGAGCAATATGATTGGTCGAAAAAATTGTCAGAACGAACGAACGAAGAAAAGAACACCAACCATAAAACCGCCTTTAATATATAACCCTTTTAAGTTGAATGACATTTATAAAATTTAGTGACATCTAGATTTAAGTAGTAGCATTAGAGGTATTTTTATAACAGGTTAGTGGTATTGCAGTTTTCGCAGATTACTTGCGATTGTTCGCGGACAATCTGTATATAAATTCGGGTGCGATGAAGACAATGTGTGTGGCTTAAGTAAGACTTTGATGAGACTTGGTTAAAACGTGGTACGCGATAGAATAAAAGTAAAAGTCAATGCGGATAACGACGTTTGTCTGGTATTTTGTACCGAGTTTAGGAATTTTTTATTACAAGTTGTGGATATTGTCTGTCTCTGCCAGTGCAGTGTATAGTAAACCAAAGTAGTATAAATGTAGATGATCGTTTGAGAATATCATAGACGAAAACCAATACATGAATTGAGAATGAAACAAATCTGGAAGCTGGCTATAGGATTAAATAGATCAATCATTTATTAATCAAATAATTTACAGAAACTGTTAGAAAAAATAATATATACAATAAAATGTAAATTATACGAGTTTGTAACTCAAGCGGGAATATCTAGCCCATAGACGATCCTAACGCTAAAATGGCAATCATGTGAAAGTCATTTCGATTACCGTGTTTAAAATTAGCTACGTCAAGGTGGCAGGAAGTTCCAAAACACAAATACACTTGGACATCACCAGATGGACGACTCTCAATACATGATATCTCTGCAAATTTGTCCCTATTAGTACTTTTTAAAATGATTTCAACGCTGCGCCATCGTATCAGAGACCGTTCTGTCGACACAATACGAATAATTCTGAACCTATTGTGAATTCAAATGGCTGCTTAAGTAATATGCTGAGTAAATATAATCTTTTAGAATCTAATGTTGAATATTGGTTAGGTTAGATTTCAGTGATTGGTATCGCACACTTAGGCCAATTTTGACCCATTGTGATACCACAGAATATCAGTCAATGATATTACACTGTGCTTCATGACCTCTTCAACCAGTTCATGACCTCTTCAATCGCTATAACTTCAGCCTGGTACACTCTGCAATAATTAGGTAGACAAAAAGATAGATTTACATTTAATTCTCCACAGAATACACCAGCTCCCGCTCTATACCATCGAGCTTGGAGCCGTTGGTGAATAATTTAACTACCTCCCTAGAGGAGAGAATCACCTTAAAATGCTTACAAAATCACATAGGGGGTGTTTTATAATCCAAACTCACCAGGTCATCCGTCACAGAATTGACTACAGCTGAGTGCTCTTTTTGCAGGCACTTCCACCCCGAAATCGCTGATAGACGGAGAAGGTACAGCATGACCTCTAAGGTACTAGTGGGGGTCGTCTCGCCCTCTGCATCTTCGCCATCATATTCCTGTATGATAATTTCTCCAGAGTTGGCTAGCTACACTCACACCATACAGCAGTACGGGCCTTACAACTGCCGTGTAAGGCCAGTGCACCAGTTCCGGTTTCAAGCCCAATTTCCTTTCGATAGCATTTTTACAAGAGTAGAGTACCACAGTGACTTTCTTCACTCTTTCTATCGTATTTGGTTTCCAACTGAGCTTACTATCGAGAAGCATCCCTAGGAATCTCGCCTTATCAGTAAGGGCCAGCATAGTACCATTTAAACTTCGTAGAGCCATTACCAGAATTTTATATATCCTAGTGAAAAGGACCAGCTCTGTTTTAAATGGGTTAATCCCTAATTCACATCTGCTGGCCCAACCCATAACCAACCACACCTATTCCTTCCTCGTTCAGTTTCAATAGTAGTCCATTGATTACTACATTCCAAAGAAGAGGAGAGAGGACATCTCCCTGGAGTGTTCCCCGAACAATCCGTTTTCTAACAAAGACTTCCCCAATCCCCGCTCTAACGCTTCTGATACCTAACAGGTGATTAATTAGGCTGGTTATTGGGTATTCAATCTCAAGTGACAACAATACTTCCCTAATTGCCTCCACCTTCTTTTCTTGAAAATCCAGTGACAGTGGGTACAATTCTCGAACGAATATGGACATCCAGCAACCTTTCCATGGTTTCCTTGGACAGGGTATTTTGCTGCCTTGTGTTATATGGCTCTAATTGTTGTTTCACAATTTTTTCAGTAAATCTTCGTAATGGTACTACTCCCTAATGCATTTATAAAAAATAATTAAATTCTCTGTTATTAATTCGTTCGAATTGGGTGGTAAACGAGGATAAAGTGCAATTACCCTTCCAATGTTACCAGCATAAAAAATGGTCTATGCCGGTTATACTAATTTGCTGTTTTTAGTTGTTGTTTACTATTGTCCGGCGTTATATTTGGTTTGAAAAAAAATTCTTATAAGAACGAACACCCTACTCCACTCGCATCGCACGTTTCTAGGTACACCGCGCGATTCATGATGTCATGAATGGAATTTTTTATAAATCCATCGTCTTGTAAAATAAATTTATCTATATACAAACACCGTACGTCTCGTGTAGTTTTTATCTATGGACATGAAAAATATTTTAATATCAGTTGGCCCTACCCTAACCAAAAAGAAAATATCCTTCACACTGACATCCTTAACTGATGGTTAATGACATTTAGATTGGATAAAAATTCATTTACAAGGCTACAAAATTAATTTGTTGTGAATGACCGTGAATAGAGGATTCGAACAGAGGCTCCAATTGTACGATGCGGACACGCCATTAATATTTGTTTAGCTATTAGTCAACGACATTGCTTTAATGCACTATTCGTTTGATACCAGTCTGGTAAATTAGCTAAATAAAGTATTGGGGCCGGTATAGTCGGTTCCCTATTGTCAAACGAAGCACAAAACTCGAGATCTAAGATTGAAACTAACTTCAGAATTACGTAACTTCCCGCAAATGACCAAAATTTGAAAATCTGAAACAAAAAATTTGCGGTGCTCAAAACAAGCAAGCCTATAAAATATCTTTTTCTTCTTCTTCGCTGGTGGTACATCCCGTCAAGAAATTTGGCCGCCTCTCAATGCTCTACCAGATAACTCAAACCGTAACAAGAAGACGCCGGACCCAATAACCAGGAGTTTGAAGGCCCCGGTCTACGTTATCCATCCATCGAATAAGGGTCTCGCGAGGCTCTGTTTTTATGTTACGATTCTAGGAACGAAGAACGTACTCGAGCCATGTAAGCCTTGACAATTTAATTGTTCCAATCGACATTTCTCTATTTTTAATAGGGCTCAGCATCACACGCGCTAATTTGAGCTCAAAAATTCAAGTTTTCGGCTATTCCGTGTTGTTAGCGTCTAAGCTTCGCTAAAAGTTTCTCCCCAAAAATTCTCCACGTGTTTGCCACTCGCGACAGTTATATATTTGGTTTTTTCGTTGATACGGAAGGCGATTTGCTGAGGTGTTGTTTCCAACGGGAGCAGAACGTCTTTAAGAAAGACGATGTTACGATCCTGGCGAATGACATATTATAATTATCGGTTGAATAGAATAGGGACTATTGGATCTCCTTGTCGCCGTCGTGGCGTTATTTCGAAAACCTTGGAGTTCTTCCTCGTGACCATGTACTCATTGGGTAACTGTCTTGTTGGTTGAGAGAGGTGTCGTTTATGTGTACGATCCTTTGATTGAATTGATAGACAATTCTCAACCATCCATGTAATTCTAGCTTTAGATGTATTTTTATCTAGATTTGCTGTTGAAGCATTTATTATCGCCGATTTAATTATGTTTCGCTGTTCGTCACAGAATAGGGTACCGGTTAGCTCTCCAGGGTTTCCGTTATTCTAGCTTCGATATTAGCTCGCGAAACTTAAATGTTTTATGCTTCAGTATCTCAAACTAAGGTTCGTTGGAATAGGTTATTGTACGTGGAGGATAAACGGACCGATCCGCATTATCCTTATTTCGTATTCGAGGTGGTCGTCGTAAAGCCGAGATAATTATCCTATGCCTTCGGTTGGGTTGTTAGCCCAACACAAACGTTCTGTAGAAGGGCCACAGCCCGCACCCACTTAGCCTACCATTGTTATGGAAGAGTTACACTATACATAAAATGTCACGCTGATCTAGAATTTGTTACGAAATCAAATTCATAGTCGTAGCTCATTCAACTCTCGAATAAAGCAAGACAAAGTCCTCAATTAATTTCAATTTAGCATTTCATCGTTCAGAATTATGGAACCAGTCGCGAATGGCCGAATATTTGGAGATCTAAAACAAAAAAATTACGGCGCTCAATACAAGCAACTTATGGTATAAAGCCATAAAGGAGACTTCACATTTTCAGTGAAAGTTGATAAAAGTTATACGCATCCAAGAAATAAAAACCCGTCGAGTCATGCTTTATATAGCCAATTGATTTATTCTATTAACAACATAGCCTGTATAAAAAGATGACAAGGCGTAATTCTTTGGTGATTAATACGTCACCAAAAATAAAAAATCCATTTCATATCGAACCACATACATCCGACCTAAATTATATTTATTAATTTCCCGTGTAAGAAGGTGATATAGAGGTGGGTTCATACATGTGTGATTATTTGAATAATTGATATAATTTTCATGAAAATTATTTAACCCCATTTTCTCTAAATAGCGCTGCTTCCGTTCATGTTCTCGATGTTAATCTAATTTATTTCCATTAAAGGAAGTTTTAGATTTAGCAATACATATTTTAATTTTCCACATGATTTCCATTTTCCTTATGTGCGCGTACATATTGCTCTTAAAGATTGATGATTTGATTACCAGAACATAAATAAACTGAGCAATATAATAAGTGGAGCACTTATATGATAAATAACATATGTGTTACATTTTTGATAAATGAAGGGGCTGAATAGTTATCTGTTGCTAAATTAAACGACCGATTAATTCAATTTGACTGATTTATGGATTGAAAACGAAAATCTATAAACAATTATTATTCTTTCATAGTTCATGGTCACTGTTATTATGTTTAACGTGGCCCACACGTGGTGAAAAAATATAAAAAATTTATTACATTTTTACTATAATTCAACAGATAATTTATAGTCTTGGGAAAATTCAATCAACAATTTTCTATTGATTTTCAATTATCTATTCATAAAAAATTTAAGTTTCGCTATACGTCGATAGGTGACAGTTAAATTTGTTAAAGGAAATCATAGATAGGAACCAGTTGAGGATGTTTAAAAGGAAATAGCCTCGAGTTTTAGTAGAGTTTTAGTAGAAAAATTGTAATTTTAAGAAATTAATTATTAAATTAATTTGTCATCGTCGACGTGAAATTACGTCCAACTCTAAGCGGCAAAAAAATCCTTCCATTGCCAATACAACCAAACACCGCCGCGCGAAACTTGTTTCTAATTGATATCACCTACTAAAATAATTGATTTTATAAAATTTTCATTTTTTTCTTAGTACACAAATGATTTACACGATAGCAGACATTTTGCGCTAAAAGGAGAATCGAGGTATCTTCAAAATGTATTGTCTCTATTTAATAAGGGAGTTTTCATTAGAGTTGCGTTTAAATTGTTGCAATATGTTGTGTCATTCGCCTGCAATCGAGGTTCGATTAAAAAGCGTGATCGCGGAATCAAAATACGAAACTTCCAATAACCGCGGGTTCCGGGTCTAAATTACCGTTTGTTTCTTGATCAACACATTATTCTCGTTACCTATAATCATTTTGAACCGGAACTTCAACAATAAAATATTTTCAATTTTTTGCAAAAAACCCTGATGGTTGTTAGCCTTACAGATTTTTATCGGGAAAAAATTATTGTCACAGATCTTGGAAGTTTTGATCATTTCGGGTTAATGGGGGAAATTTGAGCAGAACTGCGTTTAAATTGTTGCAATATGTTGTGCCATTCGCCTGCAATCGAGGTTCGATTAAAAAGCGTGATCGCGGAATCAAAATACGAAACTTCCAATAACCGCGGGTTCCGGGTCTAAATTACCATTTGTTTCTTGATCAACACATTATTCTCGTTACCTATAATCATTTTGAACCGGAACTTCAACAATAAAATATTTTCAATTTTTTGCAAAAAACCCTGATGGTTAGTTAGCCTTACAGATTTTTATCGGGAAAAAATTATTGTCACAGATCTTGGAAGTTTTGATCATTTCGGGTTAATGGGAGAAATTTGAGCAGAACTGCGTTTAAATTGTTGCAATATGTTGTGCCATTCGCCTGCAATCGAGGTTCGATTAAAAAGCGTGATCGCGGAATCAAAATACGAAACTTCCAATAACCGCGGGTTCCGGGTCTAAATTACCGTTTGTTTCTTGATCAACACATTATTCTCGTTACCTATAATCATTTTGAACCGGAACTTCAACAATAAAATATTTTCAATTTTTTGCAAAAAACCCTGATGGTTGTTAGCCTTACAGATTTTTATCGGGAAAAAATTATTGTCACAGATCTTGGAAGTTTTGATCATTTCGGGTTAATGGGGGAAATTTGAGCAGAACTGCGTTTAAATTGTTGCAATATGTTGTGCCATTCGCCTGCAATCGAGGTTCGATTAAAAAGCGTGATCGCGGAATCAAAATACGAAACTTCCAATAACCGCGGGTTCCGGGTCTAAATTACCATTTGTTTCTTGATCAACACATTATTCTCGTTACCTATAATCATTTTGAACCGGAACTTCAACAATAAAATATTTTCAATTTTTTGCAAAAAACCCTGATGGTTAGTTAGCCTTACAGATTTTTATCGGGAAAAAATTATTGTCACAGATCTTGGAAGTTTTGATCATTTCGGGTTAATGGGAGAAATTTGAGCAGAACTGCGTTTAAATTGTTGCAATATGTTGTGCCATTCGCCTGCAATCGAGGTTCGATTAAAAAGCGTGATCGCGGAATCAAAATACGAAACTTCCAATAACCGCGGGTTCCGGGTCTAAATTACCGTTTGTTTCTTGATCAACACATTATTCTCGTTACCTATAATCATTTTGAACCGGAACTTCAACAATAAAATATTTTCAATTTTTTGCAAAAAACCCTGATGGTTAGCCTTACAGATTTTTATCGGGAAAAAATTATTGTCACAGATCTTGGAAGTTTTGATCATTTCGGGTTAATGGGGGAAATTTGAGCAGAACTGCGTTTAAATTGTTGCAATATGTTGTGCCATTCGCCTGCAATCGAGGTTCGATTAAACAGCGTGATCGCGGAATTTAAAATACGAAACTTCCAATAACCGCGGGTTCCGGGTCTAAATTACCGTTTGTTTCTTGATCAACACATTATTCTCGTTACCTATAATCATTTTGAACCGGAACTTCAACAATAAAATATTTTCAATTTTTTGCAAAAAACCCTGATGGTTGTTAGCCTTACAGATTTTTATCGGGAAAAAATTATTGTCACAGATCTTGGAAGTTTTGATCATTTCGGGTTAATGGGGGAAATTTGAGCAGAACTGCGTTTAAATTGTTGCAATATGTTGTGCCATTCGCCTGCAATCGAGGTTCGATTAAAAAGCGTGATCGCGGAATCAAAATACGAAACTTCCAATAACCGCGGGTTCCGGGTCTAAATTACCATTTGTTTCTTGATCAACACATTATTCTCGTTACCTATAATCATTTTGAACCGGAACTTCAACAATAAAATATTTTCAATTTTTTGCAAAAAACCCTGATGGTTAGCCTTACAGATTTTTATCGGGAAAAAATTATTGTCACAGATCTTGGAAGTTTTGATCATTTCGGGTTAATGGGAGAAATTTGAGCAGAACTGCGTTTAAATTGTTGCAATATGTTGTGCCATTCGCCTGCAATCGAGGTTCGATTAAAAAGCGTGATCGCGGAATCAAAATACGAAACTTCCAATAACCGCGGGTTCCGGGTCTAAATTACCGTTTGTTTCTTGATCAACACATTATTCTCGTTACCTATAATCATTTTGAACCGGAACTTCAACAATAAAATATTTTCAATTTTTTGCAAAAAACCCTGATGGTTAGCCTTACAGATTTTTATCGGGAAAAAATTATTGTCACAGATCTTGGAAGTTTTGATCATTTCGGGTTAATGGGGGAAATTTGAGCAGAACTGCGTTTAAATTGTTGCAATATGTTGTGCCATTCGCCTGCAATCGAGGTTCGATTAAAAAGCGTGATCGCGGAATCAAAATACGAAACTTCCAATAACCGCGGGTTCCGGGTCTAAATTACCATTTGTTTCTTGATCAACACATTATTCTCGTTACCTATAATCATTTTGAACCGGAACTTCAACAATAAAATATTTTCAATTTTTTGCAAAAAACCCTGATGGTTAGCCTTACAGATTTTTATCGGGAAAAAATTATTGTCACAGATCTTGGAAGTTTTGATCATTTCGGGTTAATGGGAGAAATTTGAGCAGAACTGCGTTTAAATTGTTGCAATATGTTGTGCCATTCGCCTGCAATCGAGGTTCGATTAAAAAGCGTGATCGCGGAATCAAAATACGAAACTTCCAATAACCGCGGGTTCCGGGTCTAAATTACCGTTTGTTTCTTGATCAACACATTATTCTCGTTACCTATAATCATTTTGAACCGGAACTTCAACAATAAAATATTTTCAATTTTTTGCAAAAAACCCTGATGGTTAGCCTTACAGATTTTTATCGGGAAAAAATTATTGTCACAGATCTTGGAAGTTTTGATCATTTCGGGTTAATGGGGGAAATTTGAGCAGAACTGCCTTTAAATTGTTGCAATATGTTGTGCCATTCGCCTGCAATCGAGGTTCGATTAAAAAGCGTGATCGCGGAATCAAAATACGAAACTTCCAATAACCGCGGGTTCCGGGTCTAAATTACCGTTTGTTTCTTGATCAACACATTATTCTCGTTACCTATAATCATTTTGAACCGGAACTTCAACAATAAAATATTTTCAATTTTTTGCAAAAAACCCTGATGAGCCTTACAGATTTTTATCGGGAAAAAATTATTGTCACAGATCTTGGAAGTTTTGATCATTTCGGGTTAATGGGGGAAATTTGAGCAGAACTGCGTTTAAATTGTTGCAATATGTTGTGCCATTCGCCTGCAATCGAGGTTCGATTAAAAAGCGTGATCGCGGAATCAAAATACGAAACTTCCAATAACCGCGGGTTCCGGGTCTAAATTACCATTTGTTTCTTGATCAACACATTATTCTCGTTACCTATAATCATTTTGAACCGGAACTTCAACAATAAAATATTTTCAATTTTTTGCAAAAAACCCTGATGGTTAGCCTTACAGATTTTTATCGGGAAAAAATTATTGTCACAGATCTTGGAAGTTTTGATCATTTCGGGTTAATGGGAGAAATTTGAGCAGAACTGCGTTTAAATTGTTGCAATATGTTGTGCCATTCGCCTGCAATCGAGGTTCGATTAAAAAGCGTGATCGCGGAATCAAAATACGAAACTTCCAATAACCGCGGGTTCCGGGTCTAAATTACCGTTTGTTTCTTGATCAACACATTATTCTCGTTACCTATAATCATTTTGAACCGGAACTTCAACAATAAAATATTTTCAATTTTTTGCAAAAAACCCTGATGGTTGTTAGCCTTACAGATTTTTATCGGGAAAAAATTATTGTCACAGATCTTGGAAGTTTTGATCATTTCGGGTTAATGGGGGAAATTTGAGCAGAACTGCGTTTAAATTGTTGCAATATGTTGTGCCATTCGCCTGCAATCGAGGTTCGATTAAACAGCGTGATCGCGGAATCAAAATACGAAACTTCCAATAACCGCGGGTTCCGGGTCTAAATTACCGTTTGTTTCTTGATCAACACATTATTCTCGTTACCTATAATCATTTTGAACCGGAACTTCAACAATAAAATATTTTCAATTTTTTGCAAAAAACCCTGATGGTTAGCCTTACAGATTTTTATCGGGAAAAAATTATTGTCACAGATCTTGGAAGTTTTGATCATTTCGGGTTAATGGGGGAAATTTGAGCAGAACTGCGTTTAAATTGTTGCAATATGTTGTGCCATTCGCCTGCAATCGAGGTTCGATTAAAAAGCGTGATCGCGGAATCAAAATACGAAACTTCCAATAACCGCGGGTTCCGGGTCTAAATTACCGTTTGTTTCTTGATCAACACATTATTCTCGTTACCTATAATCATTTTGAACCGGAACTTCAACAATAAAATATTTTCAATTTTTTGCAAAAAACCCTGATGGTTGTTAGCCTTACAGATTTTTATCGGGAAAAAATTATTGTCACAGATCTTGGAAGTTTTGATCATTTCGGGTTAATGGGGGAAATTTGAGCAGAACTGCGTTTAAATTGTTGCAATATGTTGTGCCATTCGCCTGCAATCGAGGTTCGATTAAAAAGCGTGATCGCGGAATCAAAATACGAAACTTCCAATAACCGCGGGTTCCGGGTCTAAATTACCATTTGTTTCTTGATCAACACATTATTCTCGTTACCTATAATCATTTTGAACCGGAACTTCAACAATAAAATATTTTCAATTTTTTGCAAAAAACCCTGATGGTTAGCCTTACAGATTTTTATCGGGAAAAAATTATTGTCACAGATCTTGGAAGTTTTGATCATTTCGGGTTAATGGGAGAAATTTGAGCAGAACTGCGTTTAAATTGTTGCAATATGTTGTGCCATTCGCCTGCAATCGAGGTTCGATTAAAAAGCGTGATCGCGGAATCAAAATACGAAACTTCCAATAACCGCGGGTTCCGGGTCTAAATTACCGTTTGTTTCTTGATCAACACATTATTCTCGTTACCTATAATCATTTTGAACCGGAACTTCAACAATAAAATATTTTTAATTTTTTGCAAAAAACCCTGATGGTTAGCCTTACAGATTTTTATCGGGAAAAAATTATTGTCACAGATCTTGGAAGTTTTGATCATTTCGGGTTAATGGGGGAAATTTGAGCAGAACTGCGTTTAAATTGTTGCAATATGTTGTGCCATTCGCCTGCAATCGAGGTTCGATTAAACAGCATGATCGCGGAATCAAAGTACGAAACTTCCAATAACCGCGGGTTCCGGGTCTAAATTACCGTTTGTTTCTTGATCAACACATTATTCTCGTTACCTATAATCATTTTGAACCGGAACTTCAACAATAAAATATTTTCAATTTTTTGCAAAAAACCCTGATGGTTGTTAGCCTTACAGATTTTTATCGGGAAAAAATTATTGTCACAGATCTTGGAAGTTTTGATCATTTCGGGTTAATGGGGGAAATTTGAGCAGAACTGCGTTTAAATTGTTGCAATATGTTGTGCCATTCGCCTGCAATCGAGGTTCGATTAAAAAGCGTGATCGCGGAATCAAAATACGAAACTTCCAATAACCGCGGGTTCCGGGTCTAAATTACCATTTGTTTCTTGATCAACACATTATTCTCGTTACCTATAATCATTTTGAACCGGAACTTCAACAATAAAATATTTTCAATTTTTTGCAAAAAACCCTGATGGTTAGCCTTACAGATTTTTATCGGGAAAAAATTATTGTCACAGATCTTGGAAGTTTTGATCATTTCGGGTTAATGGGAGAAATTTGAGCAGAACTGCGTTTAAATTGTTGCAATATGTTGTGCCATTCGCCTGCAATCGAGGTTCGATTAAAAAGCGTGATCGCGGAATCAAAATACGAAACTTCCAATAACCGCGGGTTCCGGGTCTAAATTACCGTTTGTTTCTTGATCAACACATTATTCTCGTTACCTATAATCATTTTGAACCGGAACTTCAACAATAAAATATTTTCAATTTTTTGCAAAAAACCCTGATGGTTGTTAGCCTTACAGATTTTTATCGGGAAAAAATTATTGTCACAGATCTTGGAAGTTTTGATCATTTCGGGTTAATGGGGGAAATTTGAGCAGAACTGCCTTTAAATTGTTGCAATATGTTGTGCCATTCGCCTGCAATCGAGGTTCGATTAAAAAGCGTGATCGCGGAATCAAAATACGAAACTTCCAATAACCGCGGGTTCCGGGTCTAAATTACCGTTTGTTTCTTGATCAACACATTATTCTCGTTACCTATAATCATTTTGAACCGGAACTTCAACAATAAAATATTTTCAATTTTTTGCAAAAAACCCTGATGGTTAGTTAGCCTTACAGATTTTTATCGGGAAAAAATTATTGTCACAGATCTTGGAAGTTTTGATCATTTCGGGTTAATGGGGGAAATTTGAGCAGAACTGCGTTTAAATTGTTGCAATATGTTGTGCCATTCGCCTGCAATCGAGGTTCGATTAAAAAGCGTGATCGCGGAATCAAAATACGAAACTTCCAATAACCGCGGGTTCCGGGTCTAAATTACCATTTGTTTCTTGATCAACACATTATTCTCGTTACCTATAATCATTTTGAACCGGAACTTCAACAATAAAATATTTTCAATTTTTTGCAAAAAACCCTGATGGTTAGCCTTACAGATTTTTATCGGGAAAAAATTATTGTCACAGATCTTGGAAGTTTTGATCATTTCGGGTTAATGGGAGAAATTTGAGCAGAACTGCGTTTAAATTGTTGCAATATGTTGTGCCATTCGCCTGCAATCGAGGTTCGATTAAAAAGCGTGATCGCGGAATCAAAATACGAAACTTCCAATAACCGCGGGTTCCGGGTCTAAATTACCGTTTGTTTCTTGATCAACACATTATTCTCGTTACCTATAATCATTTTGAACCGGAACTTCAACAATAAAATATTTTCAATTTTTTGCAAAAAACCCTGATGGTTGTTAGCCTTACAGATTTTTATCGGGAAAAAATTATTGTCACAGATCTTGGAAGTTTTGATCATTTCGGGTTAATGGGGGAAATTTGAGCAGAACTGCGTTTAAATTGTTGCAATATGTTGTGCCATTCGCCTGCAATCGAGGTTCGATTAAACAGCGTGATCGCGGAATCAAACTACGAAACTTCCAATAACCGCGGGTTCCGGGTCTAAATTACCGTTTGTTTCTTGATCAACACATTATTCTCGTTACCTATAATCATTTTGAACCGGAACTTCAACAATAAAATATTTTCAATTTTTTGCAAAAAACCCTGATGGTTAGCCTTACAGATTTTTATCGGGAAAAAATTATTGTCACAGATCTTGGAAGTTTTGATCATTTCGGGTTAATGGGGGAAATTTGAGCAGAACTGCGATTAAATTGTTGCAATATGTTGTGCCATTCGCCTGCAATCGAGGTTCGATTAAAAAGCGTGATCGCGGAATCAAAATACGAAACTTCCAATAACCGCGGGTTCCGGGTCTAAATTACCGTTTGTTTCTTGATCAACACATTATTCTCGTTACCTATAATCATTTTGAACCGCAACTTCAACAATAAAATATTTTCAATTTTTTGCAAAAAACCCTGATGGTTAGCCTTACAGATTTTTATCGGGAAAAAATTATTGTCACAGATCTTGGAAGTTTTGATCATTTCGGGTTAATGGGGGAAATTTGAGCAGAACTGCGTTTAAATTGTTGCAATATGTTGTGCCATTCGCCTGCAATCGAGGTTCGATTAAAAAGCGTGATCGCGGAATCAAAATACGAAACTTCCAATAACCGCGGGTTCCGGGTCTAAATTACCGTTTGTTTCTTGATCAACACATTATTCTCGTTACCTATAATCATTTTGAACCGGAACTTCAGCAATAAAATATTTTCAATTTTTTGCAAAAAACCCTGATGGTTAGCCTTACAGATTTTTATCGGGAAAAAATTATTGTCACAGATCTTGGAAGTTTTGATCATTTCGGGTTAATGGGGGAAATTTGAGCAGAACTGCGTTTAAATTGTTGCAATATGTTGTGCCATTCGCCTGCAATCGAGGTTCGATTAAAAAGCGTGATCGCGGAATCAAAATACGAAACTTCCAATAACCGCGGGTTCCGGGTCTAAATTACCGTTTGTTTCTTGATCAACACATTATTCTCGTTACCTATAATCATTTTGAACCGGAACTTCAACAATAAAATATTTTCAATTTTTTGCAAAAAACCCTGATGGTTAGCCTTACAGATTTTTATCGGGAAAAAATTATTGTCACAGATCTTGGAAGTTTTGATCATTTCGGGTTAATGGGGGAAATTTGAGCAGAACTGCCTTTAAATTGTTGCAATATGTTGTGCCATTCGCCTGCAATCGAGGTTCGATTAAAAAGCGTGATCGCGGAATCAAAATACGAAACTTCCAATAACCGCGGGTTCCGGGTCTAAATTACCGTTTGTTTCTTGATCAACACATTATTCTCGTTACCTATAATCATTTTGAACCGGAACTTCAACAATAAAATATTTTCAATTTTTTGCAAAAAACCCTGATGGTTAGCCTTACAGATTTTTATCGGGAAAAAATTATTGTCACAGATCTTGGAAGTTTTGATCATTTCGGGTTAATGGGGGAAATTTGAGCAGAACTGCGTTTAAATTGTTGCAATATGTTGTGCCATTCGCCTGCAATCGAGGTTCGATTAAAAAGCGTGATCGCGGAATCAAAATACGAAACTTCCAATAACCGCGGGTTCCGGGTCTAAATTACCGTTTGTTTCTTGATCAACACATTATTCTCGTTACCTATAATCATTTTGAACCGGAACTTCAACAATAAAATATTTTCAATTTTTTGCAAAAAACCCTGATGGTTAGCCTTACAGATTTTTATCGGGAAAAAATTATTGTCACAGATCTTGGAAGTTTTGATCATTTCGGGTTAATGGGAGAAATTTGAGCAGAACTGCGTTTAAATTGTTGCAATATGTTGTGCCATTCGCCTGCAATCGAGGTTCGATTAAAAAGCGTGATCGCGGAATCAAAATACGAAACTTCCAATAACCGCGGGTTCCGGGTCTAAATTACCGTTTGTTTCTTGATCAACACATTATTCTCGTTACCTATAATCATTTTGAACCGCAACTTCAACAATAAAATATTTTCAATTTTTTGCAAAAAACCCTGATGGTTAGCCTTACAGATTTTTATCGGGAAAAAATTATTGTCACAGATCTTGGAAGTTTTGATCATTTCGGGTTAATGGGGGAAATTTGAGCAGAACTGCGTTTAAATTGTTGCAATATGTTGTGCCATTCGCCTGCAATCGAGGTTCGATTAAAAAGCGTGATCGCGGAATCAAAATACGAAACTTCCAATAACCGCGGGTTCCGGGTCTAAATTACCGTTTGTTTCTTGATCAACACATTATTCTCGTTACCTATAATCATTTTGAACCGGAACTTCAGCAATAAAATATTTTCAATTTTTTGCAAAAAACCCTGATGGTTAGCCTTACAGATTTTTATCGGGAAAAAATTATTGTCACAGATCTTGGAAGTTTTGATCATTTCGGGTTAATGGGGGAAATTTGAGCAGAACTGCGTTTAAATTGTTGCAATATGTTGTGCCATTCGCCTGCAATCGAGGTTCGATTAAAAAGCGTGATCGCGGAATCAAAATACGAAACTTCCAATAACCGCGGGTTCCGGGTCTAAATTACCGTTTGTTTCTTGATCAACACATTATTCTCGTTACCTATAATCATTTTGAACCGGAACTTCAACAATAAAATATTTTCAATTTTTTGCAAAAAACCCTGATGGTTAGTTAGCCTTACAGATTTTTATCGGGAAAAAATTATTGTCACAGATCTTGGAAGTTTTGATCATTTCGGGTTAATGGGGGAAATTTGAGCAGAACTGCGTTTAAATTGTTGCAATATGTTGTGCCATTCGCCTGCAATCGAGGTTCGATTAAAAAGCGTGATCGCGGAATCAAAATACGAAACTTCCAATAACCGCGGGTTCCGGGTCTAAATTACCGTTTGTTTCTTGATCAACACATTATTCTCGTTACCTATAATCATTTTGAACCGGAACTTCAACAATAAAATATTTTCAATTTTTTGCAAAAAACCCTGATGGTTGTTAGCCTTACAGATTTTTATCGGGAAAAAATTATTGTCACAGATCTTGGAAGTTTTGATCATTTCGGGTTAATGGGGGAAATTTGAGCAGAACTGCGTTTAAATTGTTGCAATATGTTGTGCCATTCGCCTGCAATCGAGGTTCGATTAAAAAGCGTGATCGCGGAATCAAAATACGAAACTTCCAATAACCGCGGGTTCCGGGTCTAAATTACCGTTTGTTTCTTGATCAACACATTATTCTCGTTACCTATAATCATTTTGAACCGGAACTTCAACAATAAAATATTTTCAATTTTTTGCAAAAATCCCTGATGGTTAGCGTTACAGATTTTTATCGGGAAAAAATTATTGTCACAGATCTTGGAAGTTTTGATCATTTCGGGTTAATGGGGGAAATTTGAGCAGAACTGCGTTTAAATTGTTGCAATATGTTGTGCCATTCGCCTGCAATCGAGATTCGATTACAAAGCATGATCGCGGAATCAAAATACGAAACTTCCAATAACCGCGAGTTCCGGGTCTAAATTACCGTTTGTTTCTTGATCAACAC